>CAMTDV010000009.1:40726238-41326238 GCA_947069175.1 Scalesia atractyloides
AACAAGCATCGTATCAACTTTCTTAGCCACTCGCTTCTTTTTAGGTTCATCAACTTCAGCTTTAAGAAACCAATCACTACGAGCTTTCGGCTTGAAAGCTTTAAACCATTCTTTTTCAGCGTTTAATTCTTTCTCGTCCCCACTTCCATCTTTTCTCCACTTGTTGTCAGCCGGCGCAATATAATTTTCATCTTTTATTGCCCTAAATACTGGCTTTGCAACAGGTGCTGAATCCTGTTTTTGGAATTTGATTAACTTCTTTACTGTTGTATCATCGAGGTGACTGAGATAAAGAACATCGTTCGGATCACATGCAATGTTTGTGTACTTCTCATCGATTAGCATCTGCACCAATCTTGGATATAAGCATAATCTTGAATCATCCATATCTTTGTCATATGTGTAAACACAAGCTTTGAATAGTTGAATGGCTTCTTCAGAATTAACGTCGTTGCCATGCAGGCCATGTAATCTTGCACAACATCTAGGCCCGCTTTACGGTGACTGAAAGTGTGTATAATAGCGTGCATGAGTAGCTTGTAGGGGTTAGGAACTTCCCCTTTCTTCAAAGTCGGCGTATTCACACTGCCCTTGTACCCCATATGGTAGAAGCAACCACTCACCATCTTTTCGTCCAAGAATATAGGATCATCTTTATCATCATTGAATTGCAAGATCCTTCGAATATCATCATCTGTGACAATGATCTCTTTGACTTCGTTCCCAACTTGAACAGATGAAATAATGGTACGAACTATAAGATACAGTACGCTCTGTAATGGCTTTGTGTATCGGACAATCTTTTAGAAACTTCAAAATACTATCGTACTCCTTCAGCGACGGACATTTCGACTTGTCAAGTGTGATGCAAGTATTATGAAACTTAGAAAAATCCATAGAAATCACCCGCGCTGGTACTTGTGCCTGAAAAAACGATGACGCAAAACAATTAGCACGCATTTCGAGAAAAATGTTACAAAATTTTCCAACACTTTAACATCAAGTTTGGGCAAACTTGATGTTGGTATTGCAAGCATTTTTGTCAAGTTCGCCCGAACATGCTCTTCCAACATGTTCATACTTTATTCTAAGTTCGGGCGAACTTACATTATACAATTTCAGTTTTCAACACTTAAGTTCAGGTGAACTTCTCATGTAATTTTCAAATTCAAGTTTTAATTGAAGTTCGGTCGAACTTATATTCTAATCAGTTTTATTCAATGTTTTGTTAACAAGTTCGGTCGAACTCGATAACAAGTTTGGCCGAACTTGTTATCTCTTTCAACACAAAACTGCAACATGTATCAAAGATCATTTTAACCCGATTGAACACAAATCTATGGTTGGTTTTAATTGTGTATCATGATTTTAAGATCAATTTGATTATACAAATCCTAGATCTATCATTATTAACAAGATTTAGATCTAAGTTCATTGATTCAGTCCAATTATCGGTTCAAAGTTCGATTACACACCTCTTCCATTGATAATGGTGTGCAAATCACCAAGATCAATCCAAATTTTGGCAGTATAACGACCCAAATTTGCCAATTCACAAAATCGCTCAATGTTATCAAGTTCGCTCAGATAGTAAGTAGATTGCAAGTAATGAGTTCGGCCGAACTTGCAAGGCATTTATACCTTGGCAAGTTCGGGCGAACTTGCAAGTCCACGTTATAAGGCCCAAGAAAGTCCAGGCAATATTCTCTTTCTTCAATCAGCCATCAGTCACAATTTTCGGTCGAACTTGCTGTAAGATGAACTTTTCAGCAGTTAATAAAGTTCGGCCAAACTTGCCTAAACTCAAATTCAAAATTTTCAAAATTTTCAATTAAGACCCTGAACTTTTTCACTTTTTACTAGTTTTAAACATCCACTTAGTTGACCAAGTCCAAGTTAATGATCTTGGTTAACCGATTTGTCTGCCGAGTCCAAGTTAATGACCTCGGTTTGACCTGTTACGAACAATCTGTTGATGTTTTCAAAATAAAAGTTTCAAATTTATGAACTTTTCATTTGTTTCACTTTTCAGATTTTACAGATTAGCTCCCAGCCTGTTGTCAATGAGATTCCCACCAGTTTAGCACCTTACCAGACTTCGAAGATCCGTTCTCCAACATTGGTTTGCTGAACACAATGTAGAAACCAAATCTTTTTGTATTTTTGTAAATTTATGCTAAAACACACTGAAAATCTTTTTGGTTTTAATCTGTAAGCTGATAAACTATGTACAGAAAAATGTAAACTATGTACAAACATATTTTTGTGAATTTATGTCTAAGGATCATATCAGTTAATTGAGACATATCACCTGTACCGTTGACCTTTAGAAGACTTTAAGTTTTAAACTTGTTTACCTAGATTGTTGATATTTTTGTCCACTTAAACTTACCACGTTTCTCAATTGTTCCAAGATATGTTAAGGTATGATTTATGAAACTTAACTTACCTGCGGTTCCCACTTCTTGAATATACTCCCGTATCAAGATTCCATAGATTTCATCTTACAGGTGAATATAGCGTAATTGATATCTGTATCTGGGTTAATACGAGACCTTGAGCTCAGGTTAGTACTACCGTACAGACAAAGAGATGAAGGCTCAATTTAGGGTGTGTTCCAATTAAGGAATCTTTTCAGCACTGCAAATGATTAGATCTTTCGATACTTTTCAAGATTGCATGCAGCTTAGGGACTTATAGCGAAACTATTATAGAAATTCTATGCTACTGCTTCCGCAAAATCAGAAGAACTTGTATAATACCTAGATATCAACTATCTAAAAGACCTCGTATCTCAGAATCAGGCAATCTCTGAAACGAAATTTTGGAGTACTAAGTCCATATATTCAAGATGTATTAATCCACAAGATCAAGCAGTTGTTAAATTTAGTTTATATCTTGAAAACAGTTTACAGAACGTGTTAAGCCTATCGACACATCCACAGTAAGACTTGTTTATTACTTTTAAACTTTACATTTCTTTAGCATACTGTGATAGTCCACTGATGTACTATCATTTCCTTTTTGTGACACCGAATTCTTTTTGTCTTTTTCATTGTTTTTGTACATTTTTGAAAATTTTCATATGTTTTTGTATTTTCCCAAATATTTCTCCCCCTAAAATCAAAAACATATTTTTGGATTTTAGATTTTTTAAGAAATACTAAACTAGAAAGATAAATAACAAACCAATGCGGATTACGTGAACTCGTCGTCCGATCCGTATTCAACCTCAGCTTCCGCACCTTTAAGCAAATTGTTAATACTGTTAAGCCTCATTAGGTATTTAAATCTTGTTAAAGGAAATGCTTTGGTATAAAATCAGCCTTTTGTTCGTTGGTGTGGATTTTTTCTATTCGCACAAATTTCTTTTCGTAACAGTCACGAATGAAACGGTAACGAATTTCATTATGTTTAGTACGTTAGTGATGAACCAGATTTTTGGTTATATCGATGGCTGCTTTGTTATCTACGAATAAAGGCGTATCAAGAAACTGCAGACCATAATCCCTCATCTGTTGTTGAATCCAGAGGATTTGAGAACAATAGCTGGAAGCAGAAATGTTCTGCCTCACAGGTAGAGAGAGACCGTGGTCTGTTTCTTGCACTGCCATGTTACCAAACGTGTTCCAAAGAACTGGCATCCTGCCGTTGTAGATTTGGAGTTCAGCTTGTCCACTCCAAAGTCTGAGTCAGCGTATCTCGTAAGATCAAAATTGTCGTTCTTAGGATACCATAAGCCCATGCTAGGACTTCCCTTTGAGTAACGGAAGATTCGCTTGATTATCTGCATGTGTGACACTCGAGGACTTGACTGATATCTCGCACATAAGCAAGTAGGATACATGATGTTTGGGCGAGATGCTGTCAGATACATCAGCGATCCTATCATCGATCGATAGAGTGTGTCGTCAACTTTGGTTCCTGTCTCGTCTATGCAAATGCTATGATTCAGTGACAGCGGTGGAAAGCGGCTTCGAGTTATCCATTTCAAACTTCTTGAGAATGTCATGAACATACTTTGTCTGATGAATGAATATGCCGTCTGGTAATTGATCTACCTGTAATCCGAGGAAGAATTTTATTTTAACCATGGAGGACATCTCGAATTTCTTCTTCATAATCTTTTCGAACTCTTTGCAAAGACTATCCGTAGAACCGAAAATGATATCATCCACATAGATTTGTACAATTTTTAGATGCGATCCAAGTTCTCTGGTAAACAAAGTGTTGTCCACTGTTCCTCTCGTAAAGCCATTTCCAACGAGATGTTGTGATAACGTCTCATACCAAGCTCTCGGGGCTTGGTGTAAACCGTACAAGGCTTTATCTAGGAGATATGCTTTATTCTTGTTAAGTGGATCGACGAAACCCGATGGTTGGCCGACACTTGTTCACGAAGTTTACCGTAGAGAAATGCATATTTGACATCCAACTGGTATACCTTAAATCCTTTCCAAGCTGCGAACGAGAGGAAAATGCGGATAGACTCTAATCGCGCAACCGGTGTGAGACCCTAAATAAACTAGACCGGAATCTAAGTAGATCTATGAAATGGGCTCTGCATAAAGGGGTTAATCCTTCATTTGGTTTCACAATGATGAATGTAACAGTACTTCGACTGATCCTGCAAAACAGAACACCGTCAGCTCGCCACAGGGAGAAGGGGGTTCTCTCCGTGACCACCCTCTGGTGTGAGAATAAGTACAGGTAGTCGGAAGTAAAGTATAGTAAGAGAGAGAGTAGTTGAGAGTGAATACCTTCTACTTGAAGTCCAAGTTACCTATTTATAGACGAGTTTTGTCGCCAAAATGAGAGATGATAACTTCTAACGGAATCTTTTGCTATTCCGTTAAGTTTGTGGCCATCCGTTAGTGCACACTGATCGTGAGCTTATCAACGGTTAGGGAGATGCCATGTGTCATTGTAAGATCACTACATTTTATAAAAATGAGCATGCCATCACCGTGATCTTTCTCAGTCGTCCAAATACTGCCATGTGGCAATTGGTTGTAACCGAAAAGATGCTTTGCACCATTGGGTAATAGTGCTTCTAGAAGGTTTCACAGCTGTTACCCATCTGTTGCTCGCCACGTGTCCATTCAGTTACAACATAAAATATTTCCTTTGCCTCTGCACCAATTCAAGGTTTTGCTAAGGGAAAGTTTCTCCGGATTAACTATTTCCTTGCGCGAGAGGCGCAAGTTAGTTAACTGATATACTTTCCTTTTCTTGCTGCTTGGCGCAGCGTTTTTGGTGAGTACTTGCTTTGATATAAATAACGGCGCAAGGTTTGTACATAAAGTGTTATCCAAGGAGTTTGATCAAGGTTAACTTTTTCCTTCTTTGGATACTTGGTGCAGGGTTTCAGTGACTTTCCTTGATAGAGAAGTTTGCGCGAGGTCTTCTTAAAAGTTAAGTGGGTATGGTTCGTTCGATTGGCCCAAGGTTTTTGGGACCATACCCCTTCATGGTGCATATACCTCTGTATAATCAATACCCTCTTGCTGGTGGAAACCTTTGACAACCAGCCGAGCTTTGTTTCTGACTATTACACCCCAATCGTCTCTTTTACACTTGAAGACCCACTTTGTATCTATAGCTTTCTGCTTCGGTGGCAAGTCTACAAGCTTCCATACACCTAACTTCTCGAACTGTACCAGTTCTTCTTGCATTGCTATCACTCAGTTCTCGTCCCCCAGAGCTTCATTAACAGTCTTTGGCTCTATTTGAGAAATGAAACATGAATAGTAGCAATAATTCTGAGTTGGAGCAACTCGGGTGTAGAAACAACTAAGCGCTTTATTGATTTGGCTTCGTGTACGCACACCAGTTTGTAATTCACCAATGATATTCGTTGAAGGATGATAAGAATATGGTCGAAACATTTCTTCTGTAGGAACATCAACTGAGCTTTGCTGATTTGAAACAATCAGATCACTGTTCATTTCATCATTAGGAGCACTTGATGAAGCTTCGTTCTGATTTCTCGGACTAGCAGATTGATTCAACATGTTAGATATCTGCTCAACTTCTTCATCCAATGAAGTTTCACCATCAACGTCAAATGTCGGCGCTTCATCTGAGTCAGAATTCTGATTCTGAGGCATGCTGGGTTCTGATGTTGTATTTCCTGGTTCATTAGAAGCATTCATTGGAGTTGTAGCAGGTGTTACTTCTACTTCAGAAACATTTTCAACTTGAACACAGCTATTGCTAGGACCTGCTTCAGAAGATGAAGTATCCAACGTGGGTTGATTAACCACAATTGGTCTACTAATTTGTTCTTGATTCACCGATTGTTGAAGATAATATAACGCTGCAATTTCTTCTTCAGACGGTTCTTCCAGCAAGTCGAATGACTTCCATAGATCTTGATAGTTGAACAGCCACGTGTCACCTCTTCTTTGAATAGGATCCGTATAGTTAAAGCAATCTACGTGCTGTGTTTCAATTATCTTTCTCAACGAGGGAATGTATACTCTTCTTAGCGGACTTGCACATCCGACAAAGAAACCTTCAAGAGATTTGGCTCCGAATTTACCATCTTGATCGATTACAGTACATGCGCACCAAATGGCTCTAAGAATTTCAAGTTAGGCTTCCGTTGGTTAATCATTTCAAAACAGGTCTTCTTTGTTGGTTTGACAGTTAGAACTCTGTTTAGAGTGTAGCAAGCCGCAACAACTGCTTCACTCCAGAAGCTGACCGGAAGTTTTGAGTCTGCAAGCATGGTTCTTGCAGTTTCGATTAAAGTTCTGTTCTTCCTTTCAGCGACACTGTTTTGTTGCGGAGTATAGGGTGCACTAAACTCGTGCAGGATCCCTTTAGCGTTGCAGAATTCTTTCATTTTATTATTCTTAAACATTGTGCCATTGTCACTGCGAATTCGTCGTACAGGGAGATGATAAAAGGTTTTCTAGCTTCTTGAAAAGAATCACCAAGTTTTCGAATGTTTCATCTTTTGATTCATGGAAGAAAAGATGGTGAGAGGTTGTTTCTACCGTATGGGGTACAAGGGCAGAGTGAATAAGCTGACTCTGAAGAAAGGGGAAGTTCCTAACCCCTACAAGCTACTCATGCACGCTATTATACATTGAGGGTCCTTTGTACGGATCTTTCAAGTCCTAATTTGGCAAACCTAAGGTAAACGTGTGGAATACGTTTGCATAGGCGACATTGGATACAAGTTATTCACTGATTAATCATTGTTTCATTAATGTGTAGACGTTACAGATCCTGGAAACACTTGGACAGAGCTTTGCCGTCTCTGTGCCAAAATCACCAAGGCACCTATTTATACTAACTCAAGTTCGCTGGTGAGAGACTAAGTTCGGGCGAACTTGACCTAGTCAAATTCGGCCGAACTTGACTTCACACACACACTTACCAGCGAACTTAGCCTATGTTTCACTTAAATACGCCTCGTTTCTAACAGATTAAGCTCTAATCACTCAGACTCGATATATAATGACGTAGGCAACATACATATGCACTAACAATAGGTGATGCTGCTGCAGGTGTTCAGACAATAAGAGGTGTGATTGAAGGTTCATGTTTGTTTGCTTCGATACATAAGAAGGGATTGTTAATGAGTGTTTATATAGTTGTTTTATTGCTCAATAGGAGCCGAAGAACACATGGCTCTGAAAGATAGTTCTTGGGTTGAAGCGATGCAAGAAGAATTAGATCAGTTCAGGAAGTTGAAAGTTTGGGAACTAGTTGACTTGCCTGAAGGAGAAAGAAAGATCGGCACCAAGTGGGTGTTTAAGTTCAAGAAAGATGGCCGAGGGATTGTGACGAGAAACAAGGCTCGATTAGTCGTTAAGGGCTTCAATCAGCAAGAGGGGATTGATTACACTGAAGCGTTTGCACCAACGGACAGGTTGGAAGCATTTTGTTTGTTCCTAGCCTTCGTATCTTTCAAGGGCTTCAAAGTTTACCATCTTGATGTAAAGAGTACGTGTCTTTACGGGAAAGTCCAAGAAGTGGTGTATGTCTCACCACCAGATGTGTTTACTGATCCAGACTATCCAGATCGGGTGTATAAGCTGAATAAGGCACTATATGGATTGCATCAAGCACCCAGGGCGTGGTATGAGACACTATCAGCTCATTTGTTGAAGAATGGCTTTGAAAGAGGTCAAATTGACAGTACACTATTCATTAAGAGAAAGAAAGAAGATTTTCTGCCGGTTCAGGTGTACGTGGATGACATCATTTTCGGGTCATCTGATGAGAGCATGTGTCATGAATTTGAGAAGGCGATGAAGAGTAAGTTCGAGATGAGTGCGATGGGTGAGTTGTCCTACTTTCTTGAATTACAAGTTAAACAGAAGAAGGATGGGATGTTCATTCATCAGACAAAGTATGTGTATGACATTTTGTCTAGTTTCAAAATGGAGGATTGTGCTACTTTCAACACTCCTATCTGCGAGAATCACAATCTTGGCCCAGATCATGAGAGTGTGGAAGATGTTGATCCAACTCAATACAGAGCAATGATTGTTAGGTCACTCCATGTTTAGCATAGGAACCTAAATTGGTATCTAACGTTGGTATAGGCAGAAATTATATGACGTGTTAATCGAATATGCAAATAATTGTTGTTTATTGATCATAAAGTTCATTTACATATCAAATCCAGATCGGACAGAGCTTCGCTGTACAAGTGACAAAGTTGCAGAAGTTACAAATGAAAATCACAAGTCACCTATTTATAGTGTGACAAGTTCGCTGGTGGCTACACAAGTTCGGGCGAACTTGTATAGAACAAGTTCGGCCGAACTTGTTCTCACATGATATCCCGAGCAAACTTGTTATACTATTTACATAAATACGACTATTTCTAACGTATTCTAGCCCAAACTAAACTGACTCGATCCAAGACTAAGACATAGACATTATGTACTAACAGACTCCCCTTGGATATCGTCTTCGTCTTAATCAGTCTTCAAAGCTCTATCTCTGCCTTACGCGTCCAAAGAAGTTCTTGATTGGCTTCTTTCTTCGTTCTTGCGATGGAATCGGCGTTTGATCTGTATGTGGCACTTTAGTCATGAATTGAAAAAGTCTTAGTCTTGCCTCCTTTATTCTTTCTAGAAATTGTTCCCGATGCCTTTCTTCTTTCAGAAATTCTTCGCGTTCTATTTCTCTCCAACTAGATTCCCACATTCTTCCAGAATTAACTTCATGCACATAACAGACATTTACAACCCTCTGATATTGCATTGCTTGTTCTTTTTCACGTTCTTCATAACAAATCTTACTGAAGAATAAACATTTAATATCCTCCTTCGAGCAATTCACTAGCCACATCGGGTCTAGTATTCGTATCGTCCTCCATAATCCTCTCAACCCTTCTATCCTAAACATTTCAACCCTTTCTTGAGTGATATCCAAATGATCTTCAAATCTTAGTACAATCACTGCTTCACACATTGTCGGATCTATTTTCCAATACTTAAATAATGGATAGAAATTCTGTTCAATCGGCATTACATGCATGTTCCTCATTGCTCTTGGATGCTTCATAATCAATGTAATATCTTTTAATACCAGTCTTCTTATCTGTTTTGATTCAGTGCTTCAGAATGAATGGCTTCCAGAACCTGAAACCCTGTGTCGCTTCAAACTTAATCATCTTCCATAGCAACTGATCAATAAACTTCATATGATATGTGACATTTCTCGTTTGCACCAACTCTTCTACATCCAAGTAAGGAAGAGTTTTGAAATCTACCAAGTACTAGAAGTATTGAACTCCAAATTCACATTTAATGGCATAAACATTCAATTCTTTAAACCATCCCCAGCTCAATATATCTCCCAATGAGACATCTTTATCTCTGGTAAAGAATGCTAATGGACGTCGAAACTTTCGTCTCTCGGCATTTCCTTAAACCAGGATTTCTTTGCTTGTGCTATCTCTTCCTTTGTCATTGGTTTAGGGATTTTCCCTTCTCGTATAGACTCTTCAATCTTTTCTTTCAACATATCTTCGTTAAGCTGCTCATACATCTCTTCGAATGATGGAAAACTATCAGTGTTTGCACCAACATACTTTTCTGCTTCATCTTTCTCATCGTCTGATGACCAATCTTCAATGATCACTTTGTTGTACTCTTCAGCTTCATACCTTCTTTTATAAACAATATTCATTTGGCTCAAACGTATTAACATTCAACACTTGCTCTTCAAAATCAAAGTCGAACGTTTCTGCATCAACATCGATCAGCTTTGCCAAATCTTCTTTCCAGTAATTATGAACATATTCTCCTTCCTCAACATTGTGTTCTAACATGAGAATCATCGGCTTTGTAGGAATAGCAGCAACAGGCATAGCCGTAATAGCATCAGTCATATCAACATCATCTTTTTGCCCTGTTTCCCTTGTTTGCTCCCCCTGGCTTTGATCTTCCATCATATTAGTATCATCATTTAACAACAAGGAAAAATCAAATTCATCATTCACTTTGGCATCAACCACTTTCAGACCAACTTCTCCTTGATCATCATTATCACCTTCATCTTTGTCGGAGTCGTCTTTCGTATCATCTGCAGGTTCATCATCATCTTTATCCTCAGCTTCTTCATCATCTTTTTTTTAATTTCTGTTTCTGGTACAACCACAGACTCAGAAGCTTTTGTTGATTCAATCACAGTCTCAGTAACCGCAGACATACTTTCGATCACATTCTTTCCTTTCCCCTGTTCATCCAATTCTCTCTCTGCTTTTTCCTTAGCTTCTTGTAGATCAATATGAGCATATTCAACAGTAAAATCAATACCCAGACTATTCGTCAATACTTTCTACAATCTATTGAATCTTCGATCGTTCATATTACGTTCAGATCGTAATTCTGCTATCTCTTTAAGTAATCCTCCGTTCGCGTCCTGCAATCTTTTAATCAGGGCCTTCAAATACCAACGATCTCCTTTTAGAAATTTGACCTTGTCGTTTAGAATATCTTTCTCCACCTCGCTCTGTTTCACCAACTTTTCTAACTCAGCTTTCTCTGTTTCATTCTTAGCAACTTTGTCTTCCAGAGCTTTAACACGTTTTTCTAGATCATCAATGTCTGTATCTGGAAAGAAATCGTTCAAGTCTTGAATATCAACAAGCTCATTTGGAATATTTCCAAAAAGCTTCGATTTCGGAGTAGTCTTTGGCGTAGACTTTGGAGTACTCTTTGGTGTAGACGCTTTAGGAGTTGAGCTTTTAGGTTGAGCAGCTGTTGGAGGATCTTGCGATTGAATGATAGGAATTTCGAGTAATTCAGACTTAGGAGGTTCTTGTGTGACTCCTGTACGTCTCTTGAACTTCAGAAGTTTGAATTGTTTCACCCGCAGGAGGTTCTTGTGTAACTCCTGTTTGTTGTGCAGCCGAAGGTTCTTGTGTGACTTCTGTGCTTTTTAGCTTTCCAACGTATCAGTGACTTTTAGGCTTTTGAGCTTTCTTGCCTTTAGTCTTTGGAAAACCAGTAGTCTTTATCATTGTATCTTTAGCAGAAGACTTAACTCTTTTCACTTTCTTTTTCGGTCTCTCCTCATCTGAATCTTTTTCAGTCTCCGGATCATAATCTGCATCAGTTTCCTTGATTTTTTCTACAGCTGTTTCGGCAATTGATTTCTTTGTTGCCCTTTCCAATGAATAATCACTATCTTCGTTCTTATTGGATGTAGCAGAGATAACATCATCTTCCTACATAGACTTTTCAACCTCTTGACTTTCCATATTCACCGCAGCACTCGAACCAGCTTCTGTTTGAACATTAACAGGCTCATCTTCATCGATTAGCATAGTTTCAACTTTCTTTTGGTTACGCGAAGCTTTCTTCTTCTCTTGAACAACCACCTTCTTTAGAAACTAGTCACTGCGTTTCTCTATAAATGTAGACATCCATTCTAGCTCAGCGTTCCTTTCATTTTCATCACCGCTATCATCTTTATGCCATTTGTATTCTGGTGGCGCGACGTAATTCTCAGAATCTATAGCACCGAATAAAGGCTTTGCAATTAGTGCCGAGGACTGTTTCTGGAATGTGATAAGTTTCTTGCCAGTAGTATCATCCAAGTGACTAAGATACAAGATGTCATTAGGATCTTTCGCTATCTTCTTGAATTTATCGTCGATCAACATTTGAACAAATCTTGGATACATCACAAGGTCTATTTGATCCCATATTGTTCTTCATGTGCGTGAATACCAGCTTAGAAAAGTTGAATCTCTTGTTAAGAATAAGCGCTGTAGATGCATGCCATGTAATCTTGCACATCGTACAATCCAGCCTTTCAATGATTGAAAGCGTAAATAATAGCGTGCATTAAAAATTTGTAGGGGTTAGGGACTGATCCTTTCTTAAAAGTAGATTCATTAACATGCCCCTTGTATCGCATTCTGCAAAAACACCCTCTAATCATCCTTTCATCGAGCATCATCGGATCATTCTTGTCGTCGTTGAAGTTCAGAACCTTCCGAATATCAGCTTCAGTAACAGTAATCTCCTTATCTTCTTCTCCTACGCGAACCACTGATTTGATCGCTGTATCATCATCATTCATGGCCGCAGAACTCCAAAACCTATAAACATGCGACCTGTAGACCACCGTCTTCTCTGTAATCGCCTTGTGAATCGGAATCCTTTCCATAAATGCGAGAATGCTATCAAATGCTTCGAGCGATGGATAGTTAGCCTTGTCTAGTGTAATGCACGTGTTGTGGAATTTATTGAACGAGAGCTGAATATTCTGCAAACACGTAAATCGAGACAAAATTAGCAATGTTTGACAATTTTCACAAATTCCATATCACGTTCGGGCGAACTTGATTGGTCATTTAACCTTTTCACAACATTAAGTTCGCGCGGACTTGCATTTAATATAAACACATTACAAATCATCAAGTCCGGCGAACTTGTTAAACAATTTTAACCATTTTCTAAACAAGTTCGGGCAAACTTGTTAGTGTTTATCACTTGAACCAAAATCAGACAAGTCCGGGCGAACTTGTTAACATTTTGAGTTTTGAAATTTTTATCATATAAGTGTGGGCGAACTTATGACATTCATAATCAGTTTATCACATGAGGACAAGTTCGGCCGAACTTAGGTCAAAGAACCAATAGACAAGTTTGGGCGAACTTGTCATCATCTTCACCAAAACCTGCAACAATCAATTCCAGATCATTCTGATTCACATTAAGTGTAGGTTATTGGTCAATTATGAATATTTATCATGTTTTAAACTTCAATTTGACCTTTAACTTCGTAAATCACATCCATTTGTCCATTTCAGATCTATGTCATTCAAAAACACTCAATTCACGGTCCAAATTCAAGTTACTCACCAAAGCCATGATAAGTAGTGTGTAAATCACCACAAATCACAAACAATTTCGGCAGCAATTCGACGTATTCGTGCCAATTTTGGTTTTCTCTCATATCGCCTCAAGTTCGCTCTGTCGTTTGAATTACCAGTAATAAAGTTCGCGCGAACCTATGGTCTATATATACCTTAACAAGTCCGGGCGAACTTGCATCACTTATCAATTAAGATAGGGAACAAGTCCGGGCGAACTCAACTGAAAATAGTTTTCAAGTATATACAAGTTTGGTCGAACTTGATTACAAGTCCGGGCGAACTTGATCAATTTAAAATCAAACTTTTTCAAAATTTTCAATTTAGACCTTGAACTTTTCAGATTTTACCAGTTTTAATAATCCACTCAGTTGACCAAGTCCAAGCTAATGACCTAGGTTAACCGATTTGTCTACCGAGTCCAAGTTAATGACCTCGGTTTGACCCGTTATGAACAAACTATTGGTTTCTCTCAAAATCAAGTTTCAAATTAATGAACTTTTAATAGTTTTGGCTTATCAGATTTTACAGATTAGTTCCCAGCACGTTGTCAATTAGATTTCCACTAGTTTAGCTCCTTACCAGACTTTGAAGATCCGTTCTCGAACATTGGTTTGCTGAAACTAATAGTAGAAACAAAATCTTTTTGTATTTTATAAAGTTTATGCTAAAACACACTGAAAATCTTTTTGGTTTTAACCTGTAAAGCAGATAAACTATATACAGATCAAGTAAACTATGTACAAACATATTTACAGACATATTTTTGTGAATTCGTGTCGAAGGATCATATCAGTTGTTTGAGAAATATCACAAGTACAGTTGACCTTTTGACGACTTTAAGTTTGAAACTCGTTTACCTAGGTTGTTGATATGTTTGTCCACTTAAACTTCGACACATTTCTCAATTGTTCCAAGATATGTTAGGTATGAATTATGAAACCTGACTTAACTATGGTTCCCATCTCAGAATATACTCCTGTATCAAGATTCCCTAGATTTCATCTTACAGGTGAATATAGCCAGTAATTGATATCTGTATTTGGGTTAATGCGAAGCCTTGAGAGCTTAGGTTAATACCACCGTATCGACAAAGAGATGAAGGCTCAACTTAAAGGTGTGTTCCACTTAAGGAATCTTTTAAGCACTGCAAATGATTAGATTTTTCGATTCTTTTCACTTTTGCATCCAGCTTAGGGGTTTATAGAAAAAGCATTATAGAAGTTCTAGGCTATTGCTTCCGCAAAATCAGAAGAACTTGTATAATACCCCAGATATCAACTATCTATAAAGACCTTGTATCTCAGAATCAGGCAATCTCTCAAACGAAATTTGGGAGTACTATGTCCATATATCCGAGAGATGTTAATCCACAAGATTAAGCAGTTGTAAAACTTAGTTTATATCTCAGAAACAATTTACTGAATGTGTAAAGTCTATTGACACATCTACATTAAGACTTGTTTAACACTTTTAAACTTTACAATTTTTTAGCATACTGTGATAGTCCACTGATGTACTATCATTTCCTTTGTGACACTTAATTCTTTTTATCTTTTTCAATGTTTTTGTACTTTTTGAAAATTTTCATATGTTTTTGTATTTTCTCAAATATTTCTCCCCCTAAAATCAAAAACATATTTTTGTATTTTAGTTTTTAAGAAATACTAATCTAAAAGATATACAAACCAATGTGGATGATGTGAACTCGTCGTCCGATCCATATTCAACCTCTGCTTCCGCACCTGTCAACAAATTCTTAATACCATTAAGCCTCATTAGATATTTAAATCTTGTTAAAGGAAAAGCTTTGGTATAAAAATCAGCTTTTTGTTCATCGGTGTGGATTTGTTCTATTCGCACCAACTTCTTTTCTTAGCAGTCACAAATGAAGTGATAACGAATTTCTATGTGTTTAGTTCTAGAGTGATGAACAGGATTTTTAGTGATCTCGATTGCTGCCTTATTATCTACATATAAAGGCGTATCAAGAAATTGCAATCCAAAGTCCCTCATCTGTTGTTGAATCCATAGGATTTTTGAACAACAGCTGGAAGTAGAAATGTATTCTGCCTCACAGGTAGAGAGAGAGACCGTGGTTTGTTTCTTGCATTGCCATGTTACTAATCTAGTTCCGAAGAACTGGCAACCAGCCGTTGTAGATTTAGAATTCAGCTTGTCCCCACCCGAAGTCAGAATCAGCGTATCCTGTTAGATCAATTATCTTAGTTTCAAAGTTTAGCGGAAACATTAGTTTCAAAGTTTAGCTGAAGCATTAGAGTAAAGTAAAGTAACGGGCGCCAATATAAACGCCAAAATCAAAAATCCCAAACAATATTCGTAAATAAGACTCGGTAAAAATGTCTTGATCAAATGCAAGTGAGTGCACCTAGCGCTCCTAGCGTCCTGAGAAACATGTAAAGAAACAAGTGTCAACATTAAAGAAGAGTGAGTTCACAGGTTTTTATAAGTTCACAGGTTTTTATAAGTTCACAAGTTCGGTTCAAAGTTTGTTTTCCCCCGTTATCCCTAACCCGGGATAACGATATAGTTACATTATTCCTAACCCGGAATAATAATGTTGGTTCGTAATTAAGTTCAATGTTAACATGTAGGTAGCGAGCCTAAAGTTATGTCACATAAGAGTTCACGATCGAAGCTGACTGTTGTTGCCTCAGTGTTGCCAGGCCTAACACTGACCATGGCGAAAGTTAGGCCAAATTAATCACTCGTTGACCATACCCGATCGGCTAGCGCGACTAGCTCGGGTGGGGCTTGTCGGGCCCAGTAGTACTACTTATAATTTCCCCGCTATCTAACCCAATACTAACGATCCGAGAGTTGGTTGAGGAATTCCGTGATATAGCTACTTAGTGACCATATGGTACATTAACATTAACTTAGTTACCGAGTAATTTAACGACGTTAATTTCGCATAACGTAAAAGATAGAGTTTTAGAGCGTATACATGTTTCTCCCCCTGTTGTTTAAAACCGGATAAAATAGGGGCCGTGAACTCACCTTAAATTGCTCGGTTAGAATAACACAAAAGAAGCAAATGATGGAACCGCTAATCGCGTCCTAACATGCCAACCGATTTAAAGTTAGTGTGTGACCACACTGATACAAAACCCTACGCATAACTGACACACAAGTGCGGCACACGTAATAACCAATTCGAAAACACAATCATGCATGCAAAGTATCATCATACCAAAATAATGATCAAACCAACTTGTCATAAACACAGATTAACTCATACAACACTTTGGTACACACAAACGCAAGTTATCATGTTTCAGCTTGTACGCTCATAACTGGGCTGTTTTCGAGGATTTTTATAAAATAGTTCCAACGTTCCAAAAATTCCAAGTTTTTTACAGAAGGTGTCAACTAAACTTTAGAATTTTATTTAAACTTTTCAAGTCCTAACGCTTTACCATTATTTATAAACATTTATATACTAGGCTGCAGTCAGATTCCTCGCTTTCTGACTGCCATCCACGGAAAAATTATTTAAAAATCATCGTTCATTCAATTAATAAAATTCCAGCGAGAGACTTCCGGAAATTCCCGCCTCCAGTTACTGTACAAATTTCGTGACCCAACCCCCTACAGAATATGAGATCCGACTCGATAAACAACTAGCAAATTTTGCAGAATTTACGCAGCTTCACCTGCTGCACTAAATAATCACTTAAAAATAGCAATCCACCTCGGAAAAATATGAATCCAGCGCCATTAGAATCATTTTTCAAAAATACACGTTTAGGCTTCAGAAAATCCACTTTTCAATAAATAATGATCAGGTTACAGTCAATTGAAGTTGGCTGTAAGTGTCATTCAGCAAACTGTTTTCGACTTTTATCGCATTAGAACATGCTTAAACGATCATGACGCTTAATAATAATGATTAACAACAGGTTTATTTGTCAAATATCATCATGTATATCAATATTCATGCAAACCCTAATTATATAACATGATCTTTATCGCTAAAACGCAGCTTATGATTTTAGTATTCAACATAACATCACAATCGCAAAGATTCGCACAATCATCCGAACTAATCATAAATCACAACACTTTTCATACTAATAATCCTACCATTACACATAATCATGATCAAGATTACACAAACCCTAATGTGAATCGCAAAACAATTAAACCCTAACCTTGAAACGATGATGATTAGCGAACCGGGACAAGATTGGAATCAATCCGGAAGCTGTAGGGTTTTGCGATCGTGAGAGGGGGGGGCTACCGTCACCTTCCTCTAGGTGCTAGGGTTTTGTTGTTGTTTTTTTAACAAACAATCCATGCATACATATATATAGATATAACAAGGGAAAAGAAGGGGAGGGGGTGCGGCCGCGATGGGGGGGGGGGGTTTGGGTTAAGTGGCTTGGGCCTCAAGTTTAGGTTATTTCCTTGGGCCGCAAGGAGGTGAGGTCGACACGTTTCGCAGCTCGGTTCGGTTCGGCTATTTTTTATTATATTTTTTTATAACTAATAATCGCGAAATCAAAGCGTGATATAATAATCTACAAACGTCTAATAACACTAGCACGTAATTCACCCAATAGATTCACAAAGTTAGCGTAGTTATTGCGAGCATGTAATTTAATTCTCCGAATTAAATCAGCGTAGGAATGAATAACCATGAAGTAGCGCGTTTAAGATACCTGAAAAGCCGGGATGTCACATTATCCCCATGTTGAAAGAATTTTCGTCCCGAAAATTGAGTAAACGCGGTTTAGAATGCAACGCACAAAGATTCAGTTTGTTAGCAATGGTACAAGAAATTCCCAGGCTGTCACATCATCCCCAAGTTGAAAGAATTTCGTCCAGAAATTTAGTTAGCGGTAACGTCAGATTGCTGCAAAAAGGTGTGGGTATTTGCTTTTCATTTGGTCCTCTCTTTCCCCCGTGAACTCCGGTCCACGCTCAGAGTCCCAACGAACATTGACAATTGGTATCTTGTTGTGCCTTCGAGTCTTAATCTCACGATCCATGATCTCGATAGGTTGTTCCACAAAATGCAATTGCTCATCCACTTGAATCTCATCCAATGGAATGACTAAGGTCTCATCTGATAAGCACTTCTTCAGATTGGACACATGAAAAACGTTGTGAACTCCCCTGAGTTCGGCAGGAAGGTCTAACTGATAAGCTACAGGCCCGATATGCTTCGAGATCACAAATGGGCCTACGTACCGTGGGTTTAGTTTGCCTCGTTTCCCAAAACGGATTACACCCTTCCAGGGTGACACCTTCAGTAGGACGCGGTCACCTACTTGAAATTCGAGAGGTTTGCGTCGTTGATCAGCGTAGCTTTTCTTTCCATCTCGTGTCGCTGTCATGCGGTTTCTGATTTGCATAATCTTTTCAGTAGCCTCAAGTATCAACTCATGACCTGTGAGTTGACTGTCACCGACTTCTGCCCAACAGACCGGTGATCTACATTTGCGACCGTATAATCGGTGCTGCCTGAATACTCATATGGTAACTGTTGTTATACGAGAATTCCGCTAAAGGCAGATGGATTTCCCAACTGTTCCCGAAGTCTACCACACATGCCCTAAGCATGTCTTCCAAGGTCTGAATGGTCCTTTCACTTTGACCATATGTCTGAGCGTGATAAGCTGTGCTCATATCTAAGCGTGTACCCAACGCTTTCTGAAGTGACTGCAAAAAGTTGGACGTGAAACGAGCATCTCTGTCTGAGATGATGGACGTTGGCACCCCGTGCCAAGAAACTACTTCCTTAATGTAGATGCGAGTCAACTTATCCATCTTATCCGTTTCTTTGATCGCTACGAAGTGTGCGGACTTAGTTAGACGATCCACGATTACCCAGATGGTATCGCAACCACCCGGAGTTCGCGGGATTTTAGTGATAAAGTCCATCGAGATCTGATCCCATTTCCACACTGGGATCTCAGGTGTTGAAGTAGCCCTGATGGCTTCTGGTATTCCACCTTGACTTTCGCACAAGTCAAACACTTGCTCACGTAGGTGGCTATATCCGCTTTCATGTTGGGCCGCCAGTACGCGACTTTAAGGTCTTGATACATTTTATCTGAACCAGGATGGACAGAGTATCGGGATTTGTGAGCTTCGTCCATAACTAGCTTCCTGAGGTCTCCGTAGAGAGGTACGCATACACGATTCATGAAATACCGGGCACCATTGGGTTTCACTTCCCAATCGCGTTCCATCTTTCCCACAGATTCGACCTTGATGTTTTCTTCCTTAACTGCTTCTAGCTGCGCGTCGCGTATCTGTTCGGGTAACCCAGAATGAATTGTGAATTGTAGTGCTCGTACCCGACGAGGTTTCAAGTGCTCCTTCCTACTAAGGGCATCAGCTACCACGTTAGCTTTACCCGGGTGATACAGAATGGCACATTCATAATCGTTCAGGAGTTCGACCCAGCGACGCTGTCGCATGTTCAACTCCTTCTGGTCAAAGATATGCTGGAGGCTCTTGTGATCCGTGTAGATTGTGCACTTTGTTCCATATAGATAGTGTCTCCAAATCTTAAGTGCAAACACAACTGCTCCCAATTCCAGGTCATGTGTCGTGTAGTTTTTCTCGTGAACCTTCAACTGTCGGGATGCATACGCGATGACCTTATCACGTTGCATGAGTACACATCCCAATCCCTTAATGGAAGCGTCACAATATACCACAAAATTCTCTGCCCCTTCTGGCAAGGACAAAATGGGTACACTGCAAAGTTTCTGCTTCAGCAATTGAAATGCTGCTTCCTGCTTGTCACCCCAAGCATACTTGGTGCCCTTCTGGGTGAGAGTGGTAAGCGGTTGTGCGATCTTGGAAAATCCCTCGATGAAACGTCTATAGTAACCAACCAAACCCAAAAATTGGCGGATCTCTGCCGGTGTCCTGGGTGCTTCCTAGTTCTTGATAGCATCGATCTTGGTGGGATCAACGTGTATACCCTTTTCATTCACGATATGCCCGAGGAACTGAACTTCCCGAATCCAAAAATCACACTTCGAAAACTTGGCATATAGTTTCTCCTGTTGAAGTAGTTCCAGCAATAATCGTAGATGCTCAGCATGTTCTTCTTCACCCTTAGAGTAGATGAGTATATCATCGATGAACACGATGACAAACTTGTCGAGATACGGCTTACACATGCGGTTCATGAGGTCCATGAACACCGCGGGTACGTTGGTGAGACCGAAGGGCATGACCAAGAACTCATAATGGCCATACCGAGTACGAAATGCCGTCTTGGAGATAACCTCCTCCCTAACGCGTAACTGGTGATAACCGGACCGTAGATCGATCTTGGATTAGTAGCTTGACCCTTGAAGCTGGTCGAAGAGATCGTCCATGCGAGGTAATGGGTATCGATTCTTGACAGTAACCTTATTGAGTTCCCTGTAGTCGATGCACATGCGGAAGGTCCCGTACTTTTTCTTGACAAAAAGGACCGGAGCTCCCCATGGCGAAGTACTGGGTCGGATAAATCCTTTTTCCAACAATTCCTGAAGTTGGGTAGACAGTTCTTGCAGCTCTGCTGGAGCTAGGCGGTACGGGGCCTTGGCGATAGGAGTCGCATGGTTCGCCAATTCGATTTCAAACTCCACTTGTCGATGTGGTGGAAGACCAGGTAACTCCTTTGGAAACACATCAGAAAAGTCACGGATGACGGGGATATCTTCAATCCGCCTTCTCGTCCTTAGGGTGCTCGGTGACCAGTGCGAGCAAAGCGAAGGAGTTCTTTCTCCGAAGATACTTCTGAGCTTGCATGTAAGAGATGATGTTTGTGACGGCGCCTGCCTTCTCGCCTTGCTCCATCAAGACTTCGTCGTTAGAGAGCGGAATACAGATAGCTTTCTCGAAACAGAGAACTTCAGCTCGGACGTCGGATAGCCAGTCCATTCCGGCTACCACGTCAAAACTACCCAGGGTGGTTGTCATCAGATCAATGGTAAAGGTGTGACCCGCGAGTTTAAGTTGACAGCCGGTTACTAAATGGGTCACATCTATAGATTTATCATCGGCTAGTTCTATGACTAAGGGGTCTCTAGGGGTTTAGGCGTGAGATTTAGGTTCTTCCTAAAAGACTCAGATATAAAACTCTTATCCGCACCCGTATCAAAAAGCACAGTAGCAAAATGATCGTTAAGGGGAAACTTACCGGTGACCACATTCGAGTCGTTTCTGGCCTCTCCGCGGCCCAGCGTGAATGCACGACCTTTGGCACCTTCTGTGCCACCATTTCCATTGTTGCCATTGTTGTTATTGTTGTTGTTGTTGTTGTGTTGTTCCCACCATTGTTGTTGTTGCGAAGCTGCGGGCAGTCTCGCTTGAAATGGGCAGTGCTACCGCACTGATAGCATCCCCGATTATTACCTTGCTATTGACCCTGGTGCTGATTCTGATTTTGTCGAGACATGATTTCCCCGCGACAATCCTTTGCCGCGTGTCCCGCTTTGCCACATCGTTGGCAGCGTTTCCAGCGCAAGGGCCGTGATGATGGAGGTTACAACGATTACATTGCGGCTTTCGACCCGCATAGCCGCTCGAGTTCTGGGTGTTGTTGGCAGACCGATTATTGTGACCCCGATTGTTGTTGAAATTGTTGGACCGCTTCTGGTTTCCTTGTTGTGGCTGGGCTGACGAAGACTGTCGAGCAGGTGAGTCTTCAAATTTTCTTTTGTTATCAGGGACAACTTCAGTTGCACCACGAGGTGGCAACTTCCTTTGCTCCACCGCGTTATCGGTGAGTTTATGCGCTAGCCTAATCGCTTGATGCTCCATCGTAGGGTTGCTAGACATTACCATGCCCTGGATCTCAGGGACCAGACCCCCAAGATAAAACTCAAGTCGTTTTTCGACGGTGTTAGCCAGATCGGGACATAGGAACACCAGATCATGATGTTTGGCCGTGTACGCTTCAATTTCAGACCCTACCATCTTGTGGTTCCATAACACTTGCTCCAACTGCTGAACTCTGTCCCGCGGACAGTATTCCTCCTTGATTATGGCCTTAAACTCGGTCCAGGCCATTGCGTTCGCCGCAACAAGTCCACGCGTTTGGACTTGTGCATTCCACCAGGTTAATGCCCCATCTTCCAACGTTGAGGCAGCATACTTGACCTTATTGGCTTCAAGGCAATTGCACATCTCAAACACCGATTCAGACTTTTCAATCCAACGGACCAGTCCTATGGGTCCTTCAACACCCGTGAACTTGCTCGGTTTTGCATCAAGGAACATCTTGTAGGGGTTAAGACCCCCTCCTGCTGGTGGGTTTTGAACACCTGCCAGAGCAGCATTCACGTGTTCTTGGATTACTGCGGCCAATTCTTCAAGTGACATGTTGAGGTTTCCGCGACGACCAGTTGCCATTTCAGATCTTCGCAAGACATCACAAATACACACCGATAAGTATATATATCCAATATAGTTATCATATTCCCCACTTCAATCATCACACAAGTTATGTCAACCCAACAAATTAAACTATCAAAAGGAACATTCGATTAAATAAATTGCAATGTCTCACAAAATACCAACCAAACATCTCAGTTTAATTATAAAATTTCAAGTTCAAACATAAGTGGAAACAAACAACCTAAGGAAAACAAAGCGGAGGTTGGCGAGACGAGTTAGTCTTCTACGTCTCCATCTCCCAAGTCGCTATCGTTGCCGTCATCCTCTGCGGCGTTTTCAGCTTCAACAGCCGGGTCCTGTTCCGGCTCTTCTTCCTCCGGATCCTCCTCTGGGTCTTCCTCTGGATCCTCCTCTGGGTCTTCCTCTGGATCCTCCTCTTCTTCCTCTACCGGCGCTGGGGGGGCCGGTGCTGGTGCGGGTACGGAGACAGGTGCTTGATTCTGCTCCAGTTCTTGAATCCTCCAATTGGACTCAAGAACTCTGTCTTCGAGCCAGTCAGCCCTCAGCTGCTCAGCACGAAGATCCTTAGCTAAAATGTTTCGAACTCTCTTATTCTCATATTGCTCTTCCTCGAGCCTTCCAGTTTTACCAGTTAGTTGACGTATCATCCATCCTTGTGCTTCGATAGTCTCCTGCATTCTCTCTAGCTGTTCCTGTTGTTTCCTTAACATATCCCTAAGTAGATCGTCCCCTACTCCTAACGAGTTGACCGGTTCGACCGGTATAGCGGTGGTCGGACGGGAGGACGACTCCCCTCCTAGAGCGAGTCTTTTCCTAGCAGCTGAGCGTGTCTCCAGGCCATGAGGTGGTGAGGGTTCGACCATGGGTGCCTTCCCCGGCGCCCTTGATTGTCGAGATTTGTCGGATGATGATGATGACATTGCCTGCTGGGTTGGTTTAGTTAGTTACGAGTTGCGTGCATCACAATATACATATATATCTCACATAAAGCAATTGTAGTATAACACATGCAAGATATCACAGTTCGGTGCCAACTAAGTCTAATGTCGTGTAACAACTATAGTTTAGGTCTACTTTTAATGCAAACCTGCTTCTCTATAGCTAGAGGCTCTGATACCAATCTGTCACACCCTCAATTTCCACTTGCGGAGTTTTACCGCGAGGCGTGTGATCAAACCAGAATCTGAGACACTAGTAATATCGAACGACTCTATATGATTTATTTAAACGTTTTCCAAAAACATTTGTTTAACCATTCATAGTTATTTTCAAATTATCTTAGTTTCAAAGTTTAGCGGAAGCATTAGTTTCAAAGTTTAGCGGAAGCATTAGAGTAAAGTAAAGTAACGGGCGCCAACATAAACGCCAAAACCAAAAATCCCAAACAATATTCGTAAATAAGACTCGATAAAAATGTCTTGATCAAATGCAAGTGAGTGCACCTAGCGCTCCTAGCGTCCTGAGAAACATGTAAAGAAACAAGTGTCAACATTAAAGAAGAGTGAGTTCACAGGTTTTTATAAGTTCACAAGTTCGGTTAAAAGTTTGTTTTCCCCCGTTATCCCTAACCCGGGATAACGATATAGTTCCATTATTCCTAACCCGGAATAATAATGTTGGTTCGTAATTAAGTTCAATGTTAACATGTAGGTAGTGAGCCTAAAGTTACGTCACATAAGAGTTTACGATCGAAACTGACTGTTGTTGCCTCAGTGTTGCCAGGCCTATCACTGACCATGGCGAAAGTTAGGCTAAATTAATCACCTGTTGACCATACCCGGTCGGCTAGCGCGACTAGCTCGGGTGGGGCTTGTCGGGCCCAGTAGTACTACTTATAATTTCCCCGCTATCTAACCCAATACTAACGATCCGAGAGTTGGTTGAGGACTTCCGTGATATAGCTACTTAGTGACCATAACGTACATTAACATTAACTTAGTTACCGAATAGTTTAAGGACGTTAATTTCGCATAACGTAAAGATAGAGTTTTAGAGCGTATACATGTTTCTCCCCCTGTTGTTTAAAACCGGATAAAATAGGGGCCGTGAACTCACCTTAAATTGCTCGGTTAGAATAATGGAACCGCTAATCGCGTCCTAACATGCCAACCGATTTAAAGTTTGTGTGTGAACACACTGATACAAAACCCCACTGATAACTAACACACAGTGCGGCACACGTAATAACCAATTCGAAAACACAATCATGCACACAAAGTATCATCATACCAAAATAATGATCAACCAACTTGTCATAAACACGTAATTTTAGTATTCAACATAACATCACAATCGCAAAGATTCGCACAATCATCCGAACTAATCATAAATCACAACACTTCATACTAATAATCCTACCATTACACATAATCATGATCAAGATTACACAAACCCTAATGTGAATCGCAAAACAAATAAACCCTAACCTTGAAACGATGATGATTAGTGAACCGGGACAAGATTGGAATCAATCCGGAAGTTGTAGGGTTTAGCGATCGTGAGAGGGGGGGGCTGCCGTCGCCTTCCTCTAGGTGCTAGGGTTTTGTTGTTTTTTTTAACAAACAATCCATGCATACATATATATAGATATAACAAGGGAAAAGAAGGGGAGGGGGTGCGGCCGCGATGGGGGGGCGGTTTGGGTTAAGTGGCTTGGGCCTCAAGTTTAGGTTATTTCCTTGGGCCGCAAGGAGGTGAGGTCGACACCTTTCGCGGCTCGGTTCAGTTCGGCTATTTATTTATTATATTTTTTTATAACTAATAATCGCGAAATCAAAGCGTGATATAATAATCTACAAAATCTACAAACGTCTAATAACACATAGCACGTAATTCACCCAATAGATTCACAAAGTTAGCGTAGTTATTGCGAGCGTCTAATTTAATTCTCCGAATTAAATCAGCGTAGGAATGAATAACCGTGAAGTAGCGCGTTTAAGATACCTGAAAAGCCGGGATGTCACAAAACATGAATAATAACAATAGTCTTGAGTAGGAGCCACTCGGGTGTAGAAACAACTTAATGCTTTGTTGATTTGACTTCTTGTTCGCACACCAGTCTGTAGCTCTCCAATAATATTTGTTGAAGGCTGATAAGAATAAGATCGTGGCATCTCCTCACTAGGAACATCCATTGTACTGTTCTGATTCGTGATATTCAGATCAACATTCAAATCAACTTCAGGATCACTAGATGTAGTTTCATTTTAATTGCTCGGGCAAGCAGATTGATTCAACATATTGGTTATCTGCTCGGATTCTTCATCGGAAGAGGATTCTTCATCATCATAGAAAGTCGGAGCTACATCAGAGTCGAAATTTTGTTCTGAGAAATATTTGGCACTGAGGTTGTATTTCCTGGTTCAATGGAAACATTTGCTGAGTTATAGTAGGTTCTCCTTCTGCTTCAGAAACTTGTTCAATCGGAACACCACTATTACTCGGACCTGCACTAGAAGAAGATGTAGAACCAACAGTGGGTTGATTAACCACAATTGGCCTTATAATCTGTTCTTGGTTTGCTGACTATTGAAGATAATAAAGAGCTGCAAGTTCTTCATCAGACGGTTCTTCCGGCAAGTCGAATGACTTCCACAAATCTTGGTAATTGAACAACCACGCATCGCCTTTCCTCTGAATAGGAGTTGTGTACCGAAAGAAATCAACGTGTTTTGCTTCTATCACTTTTCTCAAAGCAGGAACATAAACTCTCCTTGCCGCTGCAACCGCCTCGCTCCAAAAGCTAACAGGAAGTTTCGAGTCTGCAAGCATTGTTCTTGCTATTTCAATCAAAGTTCTATTCTTCCTCTCAGCTATGCCATTTTGTTGTGGAGTATACGGTGTACTGAATTCATGCAGAATTCCTTTGGCATTGCAAAACTCTTTCATCTTGTTGTTCTTGAACTCCGTGCCGTTATCACTTCGAATACGTCTGACAGGCAGATGATATAGATTTTCGAGCTTGTTGAAGAGAATTACCAGATTATCAAACGTTTCATCCTTTGACTCTTGAAAGAAAACCCATGAATATCAAGAATAATCATCTGTGACAACTAAACAGTATAGATCTCCGGATATACTTCGAACATTCACGGACCAAAAAGATCCATATGTAGACGTTCAAGCGGCAACTTTATAGAATTCAAAATCTTCTTAGGATGTGACTTCTTCTTCTGCTTCCCTTTTTTACATTCAAGACAATGATCTGTTATGTGGAAGCTTCGAAGATTCACCCCCTCAACCAAGTCGTTATGACCTTGAAAATTCATTTTTCTCAGATGTATGTGACCCATTTTCCTATGGCAAAAAATTGAATCCTTCTCCGTGGCTTTTGACACAAAACATTGAGCCGATTTCGATGATGTTGTAGCAGTGCCCATATCTAAAACATAGAGGTCGTTTTCGCGTGGAGCACGCATGAGAATCCGTTCATCAGGAATCTTAAATCCCGGCTTTAAAATCATGCACTCTTTGTCGTTGAAATGAACAGTGAACTTCTTATCACAAATATGCGAGATGCTTAGAAGATTGTGTTCTAGCTCAGCAATGTAATTCACACGATCAAACGATACTACGCCATTTGTGAGTTTTCCTACAGCTACAATCCGGCCTCCTTGGTTTCCGGCGAAACCAACATAACCACCATTAATAGCTTTGATGTCGAAGAGAAGAGCTTTCATCCCTGTCATGTGCCTTGACGCTCCACTATCCAAAATCCACTTTGATAGAATGGATCTCTGGAGCCCCTACACACATTAACATTTAGTTCAAAAACGCGACCCAAGCCTTCTTGGTCTTGGGTTTGGGATAGTAAGCTTCATAATCATCCTCAAAATCACCATCTGAGATGTCACTGTTGTTACCATTTTCAAACTTACTTTCTTTTTATCTTTTGATGATTTGACTTTATCAATTTTAATCTCAGATTTAAAATCTTTGCTGTTACCAGTCTTAACTAGCTCATACTTGATAACTTCAGATGTTGATGACTTCTTTTTAGCAATCCAAGATTGTGATTTTATGTTTGCCTTTTTATATAAAACCTTGATTCATTTGTCTTGGAAGTTTCACCTTTCTCAAAAGTTGAGTTTTCGAATTTAGTTTTAGGTTTAACTTCAAGTTTAGATTCATTTCTTTTCAGAATTTTAACAGGTTTTACAAACTCTGGTTGCTTAGGCTTTTCAACATCTGAACTTGTTTTCCTTTGAAGATAGACCGGCTTAGATTTCGGACACTTGCGTGCAATGTGACCAACTTCATTGCACTTGAAGTAAATCCGATCATCATGAGAATGTCCACTAGTGGGTTTTACACCACTTGTGGCTTTGGCCTTATCTCAAAGTTCCTTTTCATTTTTAAACTCATCGTTTGATTGCTTCCCAATCAAACTTTCCTCTTGAACCGTGCTCGTCCCATACACAAATTTCATGTTTTTATCTTTTTATTCGCGAAATTGTGACTTTTTCTTGTTCTGTTCTTCTTCCACATCCAAACCCAACCAAGCTCTCCTATGTTCAGGAAAATCACCACCATTCCTTCGGTAGTTGTTTCTTTTAGGTTTGGAGTAAAACGTCTTTTCATTAATTTCCGAATCTTTTGATGAAACTTCAACAAGTTTGAAAAATTTATCAAGCTGATCCTCTTTCACATTTCGAATCGAAAAGCTATCGTCGAAGTATAGTCTATCAGATTCCTTAACTTTGTACATGACAACGTTAGGATCATCACTTAGGCTATCTTCCGATGATGTATCGTCATCTTCGGATTGTAAATCAGAATTGTTCGAACTTGAGTTGGCGCTTTCAAAGTTGCCAATATCAGAATCATTCAAAATATTTTCAACAACATTCTTAACCACACCTTCGCCATCATCACTCGTGTAGGTTATATCAATGTTCTCAGGCAGCTCATTTTTCTTTTCGGTTAAAAGTTCAATGTTGAGCGCCTTTTCCATCCCCTTGGCCTTTTGCGACAATACTTTTCGCCCAAGTGTGGTGGAACATTGCTATAGTCTCCACATTTCTTACCATTGGCTTTCTGAACATTTTCTTCTGACTGAATAGTTGGAAGAATGTTATCAATGACGTAGGCATTTGTGGTATAGCTTTTTAGAAGCTGTCGTACCCTTTCGGTTTCGATTTTCATGTCTTGAAGCTCTTGTTTTACTTTAGCAATGTTGTTTATGTAAACGTTAATAGCTTTTTGTTTTTCCATTAAAGTAGCTTTTAACATTCTGACAGTGTCGTGTTGTTCAATGTTATTATTATCGAGCCTCGTGTAATCATCTTTATTTTGTCATAAGCCTCTTTCATTATGCGATAATCGTATTTGAAATTGTTATTATGCACATTGAGTTTGCTTATGATCTGAGACTTTTCAGCACATTGAACACACGGTTCAGCACATTTCGTACATGTTGGTGCAAAATGTCTATGTCTTAGTTTTATATCGAGTCTGTATAGATTAGACGTGAATAGGCTAGCGAAATCGAGTATTTATGTTTTGTTGAGTCAAGTTCGCTGGTAAAGGTTATGCGATGTCAAGTTCGGCTGAACTTGACTAGGTCAAGTTCGCCCGAACTCAGGTGATCACCAGCGAACTTGCTCCACTATATATAGCTAGCATGTCTTGTTCATTTGTAACTTTGCGCACTTTGAGGCGGAGCTCTGTCAAATTGGAGACTCAACGTTATATCAATAAAATTGATGTTTAACTGATTAATTCTTATTGTTTGGTAATCATGTCGTAATATTTTCGCTATTATGGACTTTAGATATCAAATCTAGGTTCCTATGCTATCAGGATCAGTCCTACAAGTGGTATCAGAGCTAGAAGAGCCTGATTTGATTGATATCAAGACAAGAACACTTCTAATTCTACTCCATTCTTCTATTTTTCTTAACTTTTACACTAAAATGAAGAATTCACGGTCAAATTCAATCCAATTTTGAATATGACATGTTAAATACATCATAGATAAACCCCTGAGAGTTTGGAGACTAAAATCAAACGAATTGGTGTCAAATTGTTGCAAAAACCATGTTTTCAAAACCCTCTTTGATCGAACTTGTTAGTCAAGTTCGACCGAACTTGTTAGTCAAGTTCGACCGAACTTGTCTTAGAAAGTCACTTTTTGAGTGATTTTCTATCAAGTTCGCTCGAACTTGAAGGTTTTTGAGAGTTTTATAGTTAAGTTCGCTCAAACTTACTAAGAATTCATTGATATTTTATCAAGTTCGACCGAACTTGATAAAAATCAAGAAGATTTTAGATAAGTTCGCCCGTACTTGCAAGGATCTTAAAAATTCAAATCGCAAGTTCGCTCGAAGTTAAAACTCAGGGAAATTTTCAATACAAATCACAAGTTCGACCGAACTTGTGATTAAATCTGAAATTCTTCATTTTTCTACTGCAAGTTCGACCGAACTTGTAGTAAAACTAATCATTTTCAAAGTTTTAACGTGTTTTCAGTGTACGTGTCTCGATATTCGTGATGGATGATTTTTAGAGAGCGTTTATGACAACAGCAGGAACATCCAATGCCAATGTGATTAAGCAAGTCAATTTAGACAACGAGATGGGCACGTTCGTTAAACCGCCGAAATTAATGAGCATGGACGAATATGAAGGATGGAAGGAGAAGTACAGCTACTGGGTTCAGGCCATGCATTTCCAAAGCTGGGTAGCTATCGAGAGAGGTTATACTGATCCGTTGGACGAGAATCAGCAAGTTCTGGAGAAGTACAAGTACTCCACAATTCAAAAGGATGAGTACATTGCTGAGAAAAAGATGATAAGCCTCATTCAACAATCTGTTAAAGAGGATATTCTGGTCTTATTGCCCGAATACACGACTGCAAGAGAACTCTGTCTTTCACTGCAAAAGAAATACCAAGGAAGCGAAGAGATGATCAAGAGTAAGAAAGCTCTCATCTTTTAGGAATTCGACATTTTTAACATGTTGAAGGGCGTGATAATGAAACATATGATTGAGCGTTTCTGACATCTGAAAGTCCAAATGAGGAGACATGGTCTCGAGAAGACAGAACCAGAGTACATCGATAAGCTTGCAGATGCGTTACCTGACGGGGAGTGGACTACTTACCTCATGGTTCTGAGAGAAAGTCTGAATTGGGAATTCTTTAAGCTGTCTACATTCATCGACAAACTCGAAGGTCATGAAATGGAACTTCTAAAGATCGCGAAATCGAAGAATGCTAACATTGTTCAAGATGTTGGTCTGTATTACAAGAATGGGATGCAAGACAACATATCAAGCCAAAAAATTCAGACAACATTCAGTGCAAACATGAATTCTTCTTCACAGAATCAGAACCAATCCACAATATGATCAAAGTCCACAGAGCTCTTTGTTTTCAAGCGCAAGTTCAAATTCATCATATCAGAATCAAGCTAATCAGAATCAACAATCAAGTTCTTATTCAAATGTGTACAGGGGTAACATTTCTGTCAATCTAAACAATGTTGTTTCTGAGCAAGTTGCAAAACAACACATGGCACTTCTTGCCACTGTTCTAGAATCATATGAAAGTCTTGTGGCCGGAAAGATTGGCAATCCTGAAATGACCGCTGAAGACTATGATCAGGTGGACAAAGAAGAGCTTGACTGATGGACATTAAGTGGTCATCAGCTTCTATCATTCAAAGAGACACAAAGTTTGTTGCACTCACAGGCTGAGATATTGGAAATTCAAGTAACAAGCTAGGGTTCGACAAATCAAAGGTCACTTGTTTCAAATGCCGACATAAAAGGCATTTCAAGAGAGAATGCAAAAATCCTGAAGCAACGGGCAATCAGATTCCATTCGGAGGTGGCAACGAATATTACAAGAAGTCACTTCAGTACACACCATTTCCGAAAAAGACTCAAGTTGAGATTCAAGAGAAATCATCCAACAATACCGAGAAGGCTATGGTTGCTACCAATGAAGATGACGATTTCGATTGGAATTCTTACATTGGAAAGAAGACAGAGTTGCATTGATGGCTGAAATAGTTGAAGATACTTCTGCCGAAGAAGCAGCAGCGATAGAAAATGCTTTACTGGAACAGTATCTGCAACAACATGAAGAAGAAGAGATGTATCTTCACATGAAGGCACAGGGCATTTTAACTTCTAGTTCATCTTCTAGTTTTGCAGGTAACTTTGATGGAAGTTCTAAAGAGCAGGTAATCGAGGAGAAATCGATTGATGAAGAAATCATTGATGTTGTTCAAGAAGTTAATGCTGAAAACCTCACGGACATTGCCAATAAATCTATGATGGCAAATCTAACCAAGGTAGGTCCAGAGGTAAGGAAATTGTCAAAGTGCAAGTTGTAGAAGTTGAAAAACCTTGCACAAAATGCACCGAGCCGTGTGCTAAATGTGCCAAAAATCACAAATCATCGCTGAGTCAATGTACATAATGAACATTTTAAATACGATTATCGTACAATGAAGGAAGCGTATGACAAAATGAAAGATGATTATGGCAGGCTCGATAGAACTAATATTGAACAACATGATACTGTAAGGATGTTGAAAGGTACAGTAATGGATAAACAAAAAGCAATAAACATTTATATTAACACCATTGCTAAAACCAAACAGCAACTCCAGGACATGAAAATTGAAACAAAACATGTTCAACAACTTTTAAGAAGTTACACAATTAACGCATATGTCATTGATCATATACTTCCTACGATCTCGTCGGAAGAAAATGATAAGAAATCTAGAAAGAAAAATGGTAAAGAATACAGCAATGTTCCTCCTCCTCTATGCGAGAAATATTGTCGCAAAACTGTTGATGGGATGGATAATGCACTCAACATTGAGTTATTATCTGAAAAGAAAAATGAGTTGACAGAGAACATTGATGTAGTCTATACTAAATCAGATAATGACAATGCAGTAGTGAAAAAAGTGGTTGAAAATGTTCTGAACGATTCTGATGATGGCAACTTTGAGAGCGCCACCTCGAGTTTGAACAGTTTTGTCACAAATCCTGAAGATAACGATACATCATCAGAAGATGATCTATGTGATGATCCTAACGTAGTAATGTACAAGGTTAAGGAATCTGATAAATTATACTTTGATGACAGTTTTCTGATTCAGAATGTCAAAGAAGATCAATTGGATAAACTGTTCAAGTTAGTTGAAGTTACATCAGAAGACCTGGAGGAGAATGAAAAGAAATTCTATCCAAAACCCAAAAGAAATTGCAATAACTACCAAAGAAATAGTGGTGATCATCCGGAAAACCGGAGAGCTGGGTTGAGTTTAGAGGAATCTGATGAGCCTAAAAACAAAACATCACCATTTCATGAGTACAAAGATAAAAACATGAAATTGTTTATAGGATGAACACTGTTCAAGAGGAGAGTTTGATCGGAAAACAATCAAACGATGAGTTTTAAAAAACAGAAAGAACTTTGAGATAAGGTGAAAGCAAAGCCGGCCTATCTTTGAAGTGCAATGAAGTTGGTCATATTGCACGTAAGTGTCCAAAAGCAAAGCCGGCCTATCTTTGAAGTAAAGAAAGTTTAGATGTTGTGAAACCAAAGCAACCAGAGTTTGTAAAACCTGTGAAGATTTTGAAAAGAAATGAATCAAAACCTGAAGTTAAACCTAAAACTGAAAAGAGATTTGAAAACTCAACTTTCAAAATAGGTGAAACTTCTAGGGCAAACGAATCACGGTTTTACATCAAGAAGGCTAACATTAAATCTCAAGCCCGGATTGCTAAGAAGAAGTCAACAACATCCGAGGTTATTAAGTCTGAGCCTGTAAAGACTAATAACACGAGAGAATCAAAATCTGAGACCAAATCCGAAACTGTCAAAATTACAAGTGGTAAAAATCCAAAAGGTAAAAAGAAAGTAAGTTTTGAAAATGTAAACGACAGTGGAGGATCAGATGGAGATTATGAAGATGATTACCAAGCTTTCTATAAAAAAACCCAAGACCAAAAAGGCATGGGTCGCTCTTTAACTAGATTTTAACATGTGTAGAGGCTCCAAAGATCTGTACATTCAAAGTGGATTTTGGATAGTGGAGCGTCCAGGCATATGACGGGAATGAAAGCTTTGATGTTCGACATAAAAGCTACCAATGGCGGATATGTTGGATTTGTTTGGTAATCAGGGTGGAAGGATAGTCGCCGAGGGAAAACTTTCCAATGGCGTTGTATCATTTGATCGCGTGAACTACATTGCAGAGCTGGAAAATAATCTTCTGAGCATATCGCGGATCTGTAACAAACAGTTCACGGTGCATTTCAATGACAAAGAATGTATTATTCTGAAGCTAGTTTCAAAATACCTGATGAGTGGATTCTGATACGAGCACCTCGCGAGAATGATCTATATGTCTTAGATATGGGCATCGCTACCACATCATCAAAATCAATGCAATGTTTTGTAACGAAGGCTACTGAGAAAGATTCTATTCTTTGGCATCGTAAAATGGGCATATTCATTTGCAAAAAATGATTTTCTTGGTTCATAATGATTTGGTAGAGGGTGTAAACCTTTGGAGCTTTCATATGTCTGATCACTGCCTAGAATGTAAAAAGGGAAAGCAAATAAACTTGTTCTGTACATAGTTTATAAATATGTTTCTACATAGTTTACATTGTTCTGTACATAGTTTATTTGCTTTACAGATTAAATCCAAAAAGATTTTCAGTGTGTTTTAGCATAAACTTACAAAAATACAAAAAGATTTTGTTTCTACATTGTGTTCAGCAAACCAATGTTGGAAACGGGTCTTCGAAGTATGGTAAGGTGCTAAACTGGTGGGAATCTCATTGACAACAGGCTGGAGCTAATCTGTAAAATCTGAAAAGCCAAAACGATGAAAAGTTCATTAATTTCAAACTTTAATTTTGAAAATATCAACAATTGGTTCGTAACGGGTCAAACCGGGGTCATTAACTTGGACTCGGCAGAGTCATCGGTTAATCAAGGTCGTTAACTTGGACTTGGTCAACTGAGTGGATTTTCAAAATTGGTAAAAAGTGAAAAGTTCAGGGACTTAATTGCAAAAATTTGAAAATTTGAAATGGATTTTAGGCAAGTTCGATCGAACTTGCTTAAGCTTCAAAGTTTTCTGTTTAAAGCAAGTACGACCGAACCTGTGTTTGATGGCTGTTTGAAGATAGGTAAGTTCGCCTGGACTTAATATGGGCTTTCTATTATTGGGCTCTCAAGTTCGCCCGAACTTGCTAGTGTATTTATACCTTGCAAATTCGGCCGAACTTCATTAACTGTGTGACAACTACTCTGAGCGAACTTAGTCTACTTGAGCGATTTGTTGAAATTGGCAATTTAGGGTTGTTACACTGCTGAAATTTGTATTGATTGTGGTGATTCGCACACCATCCTAAATGGAAGAGGATCAAGTACTAGCGCAGGTTATTACCATGGATTTTTCTAAGTTCCATAATACATGTATCACTCTTGATAAGGCGTTATGTCCGTCGCTGAAAGAATATGAAAGTATATTGAAGTTTCTGAAGGACTGCCTATTCATCGAGCCATTACGGAGCGTACAGTGTCATATCGTTCGCACATATACCACTTCTGGATGAACGTAAGTCTCAGCGCAGACAAGAAAACTATTATGTCATCGGTACAAGTTGGAGACGAGAACAAAACGATCACTATCATTGAGGATGATATACGAAGGATCTTGCAATTCAACGATGACAAAGATGATCCTATTTTCTAGATGAGAAGATGGTACGAGGTTGTTTCTACCGCATAGGCTACAAGGGAAGCGTAAATAAGCCGACATTGAAGAAAGGGGAAGTTGCTAACCCCTACAAGCTCCTCATGCACGCAATTATTCACATATTCAGCCACAGAAAGGCGGGTCCTGATGATGTTCAAGATTATATGGCCTGCATGGCAACGACGTTGATTCTGAAAAAGTCGTATAACTACTCAAAGCTTGTATTCACGCACATATCAAAGAATATGGAAGACACAAGATTATGTTTATATCCGAGGTTCGTCAAATGCTCATTGATGAAAAATTCAGTGTAGTGCACGTGATCCAAACGACATCCTATATTTCAGTCACCTTGATGAAACAATAGTGAAGAAATTGATAAAGTTCCAGAAACAGGATTCAGCACATGTAGCAAAACCAGTGTTTGGGGCAATAAAAGATGAGAACTATGTTGGGCACCAGAAAACAAATGGAGGAATGATGGTAGTGGAGATGAGAAAGAGTTTAATGCTGAAAAGGAATGTTTAAGACTTTCAAGCCTAAAGCTCGCAGTGATTGGTTTATAAAGGTTGAGGTCGAGAAGAAAAAGAAGTGTGGTGCTAAGAAAGCTGACACGATGCTCATAGATGAAGATGAGCCTATTAATGTGCAAACAGAGGCTGGTTCTAGCGCAGCGATTGCTACTGAAAGCCAAGAGGTTGAAAAAACGACTCAAGAAGATGATGTTATATCAGCTACCTCTGAGAATGATGATGATTCTGATGATTCTCTCAAAACGGAAACAAAAAAGGCTATGGCTGAAAAGATCAAAGAGGCTGATGCTGATTTTGATCCTAATCTGGAAAAAGAGTCTGATGAAGAAAGACCTAAGAAAAGAACAAAGTGTGTGAAGTCTGCTACAGTAACAACGACAAAGACTACAGGATCTCTGAAAGCTAAGGGCAAGAAAACAAAGAAAGCCTAGAAACCAGCTAGTCGTCGATACATAGGTAAACCAAAGAGCACGGAAGCAACACAAGAACCTTCTGGTGCACAGGAGAGAGGAGTCACACAAGAACCTCCTACACTAGAACCTCCTGTTGTTATTACGTCTGAAGCTGAACGTCCAGGAGTTACACAAGAACCTCCTGTTATTATCTCATCTGAAGCTGAAAGGCCAGGAGCTATACAAGAACCTCCCGAGTCTAATTTACTTGAAGTACCAGTGATTCAATCACCTGATCCTAAAGCTGTTCATTCTGAAAGCTCAACTCTGAGGAAAGCAACTCCGAAGAAGTCAACTCGAAAAGCTCGGACCTTTGTAAAGGTGTTATTTGGTAAGGTCTCCTACATGTGTAGGAGGATGATACATGGGATACACTGACTTTCATCTTCCGATGGGATACAAAGTTAACGATACCCTACTCTTGTGAGTAACCTAAAGTTATTCAGTTGACGGAGTTGCTAGTCCTCATGGGTATACGAGGACTAAATTCTCTAGATCAGGGAAATATTGTTGAAACACTCCTCGTCTTCGTTCAACTAGTTGGTACCTTCGATTGATTTTCAGTTTGATCAATTTAAATAAGTATTCGGGAAATACAATGTTACCGAGCAACCCGATTCTTCGTTATTTTCGAGTGACGAAAATTCTTGTGTTACTTAAGGAAATAAGAACGGGAAAAATCTTAAGTATAATATTGTGTATATATATATGTACTTGTGTATTCGTACCACGAGTGAAATTCACAAGCGGGGGGATGATTATCGGAAGTTGTGCGCTATCATTTACGCGATTTCGGTCTCGGTCATTTGTAATGAGCGTCTCGGGACCATTCTATTATAAACGAAATATATATATACATGCATTAATGTCATATGTTCAATCGTCCCATATCACACAAATTCGTCGCACACATGAATCCACAACCTGTATAACCAACATCGTTATTGTGTATGTAATAATATCCGACATTAGACAACTGTTAAAATTGCACTTAGACTTAACCCAAAGAGGGCCGGTGCTTAAATGTGCGGCCAAAGCAGGTCACTGGAGTGACGTATATACGCCATACTATGAAAGGCATGAACTACTATGTATGAAGGAACACGGTCAAAACCAAACTTTCTTTGAAATAGGAATAGTCACGAGTTGTCCGAATATTATAATTGGTGACTTTTGTGCGCTGAACCCACCTGGGGGAAAGCTAAACCAGAAATCTTGTAAGTCCCGACCATTTTAGATGAAGGGACTAGTGAATCTTCCGAATACGTCCCTCGGATATTATGTCTATCCAGAGGGAAATTCCGTTAGTAAGCACGTCATATATACTTAAAAGAGGAATAAGACTTTGACACGACAACTAATACTCTTCAAATTTGGAGAGTTACTTAACACGCGTTACGAATTGTAAATAACTAGAGGTGCGATACTAAGTTAAACTAAATGACCAAAGTGTAGATCGGTGCTTGGTTGGATGCACCGACCGGATGTGAAATAGCATTTATAACCTCTATTCGTATCCTAGCCGTCAGAGTGCTAGGCTTACCTCGATTGATTACGATTTTCATTCAACTTCCTTGAAACTGATGTTGTTATTTCACGAGATTGCAGAGCTATTGTGGACCTATGTTATTACATTTCCCAGCAGCACGTATTCCTTCCGTGCCCTATTGGGAAACAGAACTGACTAATCATACGACCAAAGGGTTGAGAAACTCAACAGGCCTAGTCTCGACCAACCCGGGGGCCGGATCTTCATTTCTTGTTTACATTATTACTAATATTAGACTAATGGGAAAAATCAGATTCAGTGGTCAATTGTCCCTATCGGACTAGGGTCACCATGAATTCGGGCTTCAGCCCATGGTTTCGTAAAACCACATGAATTTCCAATCTAAACCAAGATGGTTTGGCATGAACGAATTCGATGAAACCCTTACGTTTAAGCGGTGATTCAGTTGGCGGAGGTGCCAAGATGGGAAGGCATTATATCTTTATATACTTATATACAGTTCAGATCTTACCAAGTCAGAATTTGACTCGAAAAACCACGAGACCGAGACGGTCAAGTGGTGATTAACCACCTTGTCACTAGTATGGGTTATATTCGCCTGTATATTAGGTAATATTTCAAGAACATCATGGGAAATGATTACTTCTCATTGTCTCCATTAACGACATCCTTATGAAATGATAGCCGAGCATTGCTATGTTCCTACCCTATGAAAGGTACTCCGTCAATGGGGAACCTTGATTCGATGACTCGTTACTTAGTCATATTTTACCAAATTACTCGTACATTATGATCAATGTCGATCCCATGTGTAGGGGAATCATAGTGATACTTGTGATCGTTAGACACTCATCACGCCTTAAGCATTTCCACGTGATATAGTAGCATTCTAGATGTGGTGCTACCGGAATTAAAACTGCATTGGGCGCACACCCTATCATTCCAGGTATATGGGAATTCTTATAAATATCTCTCGAAGAATCACATCGATGTCATCGAAGTTACTAAGTTGTTTCCTTCTGGAAAAGACACAGATAGTTGTACAACAGCTGGAGCCAAGCTCCCAAAACTTAATGCAAACTGGAATTATTACTGTAGAAATTCTATATCCTTACGACGTGATTAGACTACTTGTGAGTAGTTCGGGAACCCTGTTGATGTGAGGGTGCAGATTCGTTGTTACTCGTTTACATGCTTGCCTTATGGCAACTGTAGGCTCTTAAAAGCCTTTCTCTCTCTTATTCTCTACCATAAGGTAGGGACTTGTTGGGTCGGTTAGTATTAACTGAAGATACTCACATACACGACAACATGGGAAGATTGGCGTGCACCACTCGGTAAGACCAAATTTATTCCCTTAACACAACCATGCGGAGCATGGTGCTAATTATTGCATGTGCAACAAACCCTGGAAGGGTACCATACCCCTCCTCTATAGGAGGTGTGTAAGAACTATTAAACGAAATCGTAATTGAAACTTATGGTGTATCAATGGTGAGGAAAATGAATGCAAAGAAAACGTAATAAGTGCAGTCAGCTATAAGCGGAATACGAAACTCATATCCAACATTGAGTCCAACAACACTCTTACTTCCAGATTGGAAGTGATGACAAACGTTACTTTTAACAATATGTAGGAATTGTGGATGGACAAATTATACTACTACTATGTAGCACAATTATCATCTCTGTACGATGGTGATACTAAACGACAAGCGAAAACATACTTGTCTGTCAGATGACTGACACGAATATAAAACGGAACTTTCCAATGGATTAATAAACGGAATTTCAAGGACGAAGTTCTTTTAACGGGGGAGACTGTGACAATTGTGAAAAATCCCGGTAAACTTTGATTGTACAAGTCCGTGGTAACCGGACGTGGTATATATATCATGATATTGTTGTGATTATGTGTGATGATACGAATTCTGGAAATTGATACACCGACTATGATGGGAGTATATGCATAGTAAGTAATAAAAACATTACAGTGACATTATGCATCACCTACACGACAAGACAAAGTCGTGAATGAACTGATGACTCTGGGAATAAGTATTCGTAAACACACATGACTAGTATGCTATGCCTAGCGATATCTGTAATGTCTCCGAAGAATCCGAGAGCACGTCATGGTTAACATGACACTATTAAGAACCAACGATGCATGGTTGGCATCCCTAGCCTTGAACAACGTGTTAAACGGAGACTTGACGTTTAACAACGCATTAAACCTTTAATGTCGATTATTAGGTTATCGGTAGCATTATTTAAGATTCCGAGTTCCAGGAACAACTTAGTTTTCTGCCATAGACTGTGACATAAGGTTTGAAAATAATCAAAGCCCGGGCACGAAAAACGAAGCAGCTCCGGCTAGGGAAACACATTCGTTCCGGGCATAACATAAGGCGACCAAATATGCAAGGAACGATCGAACAAGCTTAAAAACACTTAAACGAACGTCAAACGAGACTTTTATGATTAAAACATAACTGTGTTGGAATTTTAAGACAGTTATGCATAACTTTAAAACCGAGTCTTTTGACACTAAGTACGCGCAAAATAGAGTCCGTCACGCAAATCGAGAACGCGCGCATTACCCGAAAACGAACCTATACTTATCCAAATATAAATATCATCTTTTATCACGTAAAATGAAGCACGAGGTGGCCCTATGGGGCCCACCCCATGGATATATATGTATTTTTTTTCTTTTTCTTTTAAACTTTAATCAAAATTCCTTCAAATTTTCCCCAAAAATCTGCTCCAAAACCCCTTCTTCTCAGCTGAATTCATCAACAAGAAGTCCTAATTCAAAGGTATTAACCTTGATACTTATGGTTCTAAGCCGTTTCTTCGATTAAACGTGATTTCTAGCCGAAAACGCTTTGTAATCCATGAATTTTGGAGTTTTAAACAAGTTTTACGGCTGAATATGAACACCACATGAAACCCCTGGTGTTGCATGGCAGCCATGATCACTAATCATTGGGGTTTGATACCCTAATCAACTCTTATTCGAAAAAATAGCTTAACTATTCATTAACCAAAAAACAATGAATTAAAGCTTGATTGATCTAAGTTCTAGCATATTTGGGTTGTACTTGGTGTGTAGGTATTGAATATATCCTTCACACACTTCTGGGCTCAAGATAAACGCTTGGAATCGGAAGAATCGCTAGGTATAACATCCGAAAACCGAATTTAGCATAGGCAGAATTTGTTTTAGCTATAACTTGGTCCGTCAAATGTGGATAGAGCTGAAATTTTGTGTGGTGATGTACGGTATTGTCAGGAAGGTCTCCTTAAAATTTTAGAATTTTTGTAATTTTCTATGAGTTTTGGTGAAGTTTTAACTGTTTCACATGAAAGAATTTCGGAAAAATTACCAAACAAAGTCAATAAATCACCATATTTTAAACAGACACTAAGGAACAAATGGGGAATGCTCTGGAAAAATTCGGAGTCCATTGGTTGAGTTTTGATTTGGGTTAAAAATCCGTGTTTTTGCGAGTTTTCGGTAGCCGGACGTACCAAAACAAAATCGGAAAAATCCCAAAATTTTCCAGAAGTTCCTGGACATGTATAAGGTGTTCTGAAATTTTTTTGGATTTTTTTAGCTAATCATGGTATTTAATTGGAATTATGTGGTTAAAAATAGTTTTATAAATAATTTATCTAAATGAGTAAATTAACAAAATAAATTCCCAGAAATATTTCCCATAATCTACAGACTATTACTGATTTATATAAAATTTTACAGATTTTTATATAAAAAATAGATTAAATGGGAATTTATGGAATTAAAAACATATTATTTTAAAGCAATTTCGGCAGTTTACCGTATAACGAACCTGCCGGAACTGGGAACTGACCCAATCCGGCAAATACTATAGTTGGAACACTGGGAGTATTCCAGGAGATTCCCGGGCAAATTGGGCACTATGGGTGTGCTCTAAGACAATTCGGGAGAATTCCAGACGGTGTGAAAATGGAAACTCAAATTTAGGCAACTTAGACCCCCCAAACACTCAAACTCCCTTAATGAAAAGTTAATCATTCTTGAATAACCACGTGTTGGTACTACTGGTATTCCCGTACCATTATCCGAATGCGTTAAACTACTGAGTTTGGCTGGCACGCGAAACGGTGCCCGGAAGCCAAATTGAAAACTAATACTACCCTGAAGTCCATCACCATACCAGTGTCCTATAGACTCAATCCGGAGTAAAAATCCTGAGCAGATTTAAGTTATAACTATTACCAACTTAGATACTTATTTGAGTCCATACGTGCATGGGTGTTATTAAAGTGGATCCAGTTGTTTGATCACTCTTACATTGAGATCACTACTCGTACTGTGAGTTCACTACCCCGCTTTTAACTGTTTTATTGTTTTACTTGGGGTGGAATGCATGTTACAAACTGTGTTGATTACACAAACTTATGAAGGGAATTTCACTTCCCTAAAACATGAACTTGTTACAAATTGTGATCCTTGCCCCAATTTGGGAGTGAGTTTCACTTCCCCACTTTTAAACTGTTTTACTGTTTTCTGGGGACTTGCATGTTATGCACTGTGTTGATTACACCAACCTGGGAGTGAGTTTTACTTTCCCACTTATAAACTTTGATATTGTTTCTGAGATGATTGGCATGTTTTGAAACTGTGTTAATTGCACCAACTTATGATGTGAATTATCTAACACACGAACTACTCCCCTCTACAAGTGACTAGCGTAAGCCGTGGGCAGTGAATAGTACTATTGGTCTGACAAAGCCAGGCCGCGCCTGACAGGAAGGTCGGCAACCAGGTCTGCACGTGTCCTAATTTGGTTATGTTGTTAGGCATAACTGCTAAGGGGCGTTGAACTGCACGTGGCGCAGTTGATGGGCCGGGAGGGTCTTTGTGACACGGTCCGGTGACCGGGAGTGTCTGGGATGACATGGCCTGGGGTAAAACAGTCAGGTTTCACTTGTGTCCCCGTGTAATTCCATCCACGACTATGACTGTGACCGTCATTGTGATTATGACCAGTGCAATACAACTTGTTAACACATGTTGTTACACAACGATTAAACTAGTGGAACTCACTCAGCGTTTAGCTGACCTTTTCAAAACTAACATGCATTTCAGGTAACTTGAGACTGATGTGATCCATGTATGTGGTTCAAGACGTGTTTGTAGACGAATCCTGATATAGACGCATGCAGCTTAGAAGACTTATGTGGTTCATGGGAACATGCAGTTGTAACATACATGTAGTATGTAATCAACGTTTCGTAAATAATAAAATGTAGTGTCTTTATAAAAAATGTGCTTGTACCAGAGGTGTCTGTTGCATCCCGTATTTTTGTCTTCCGCTGCGAGTCGGGGTGTGACAAAAGCTGCTACTCCTAAGTCAACACCAAAGAAGTCACAGTCAAATCTATTTGGTGATATTCCAAATGAACCAGTGGATCTTCAGGATTTAGATGAGTTCTTCCCTGACACAGCTATCGATGTTCTAGAAAAGTGTGTCAAAGAATTGGAAGATAGAGTTCGAAAGAATGAAGATGAGAAAGCCGAGCTGATAAAGAAAGTTAATCAAAGCTCCGTCGAGAAAGAAATGATGGATGACAAGATACAGGTGCTAGAAAGCGAGCGTGAATTTTTCAAGGCTTTGATTGAGAGTTTGCAAGACGCGAATGAAAAGCTGCAAATAGAAATTGATGATTTGAAGAAGATTAAAGCGTTAAATGATAGACGATTCACAAGGTTGCAAAAGATTCTGTCTAACAGCCTTGGAATTAACTTTGTTGATGAGTATGATCGTCTGGATAGACAAGAGAAAGAAAGAGCTGAGAAAGAGCTTGAAGCAAGTGGTAAAGGAAAAGGTGTTGAAGGTGATGCACCTAAATCTTCCGAAGTTGCTGATAAGTCTGTTGATGAGAATATTGAGAATGTTGAGAAAGCTTCTGAGTCCGAGTTGCTAAGGTTGACGAATCTTTCAAGCCTTCTGATGCTGCAATTGTTTCTGAAGAAAAGGACGATGATGAAGCAGAAGATGAGGATAAGGATGATGAACCACCGTTTGATGATACAAAAGATGATTCTGACCATGATGGAGGTAATGATGATGATCCATGTGGTCCAGGGATTAAAGTGGTGGATGCGACAGTGAATGAAAGCTTCGATTTCACAAGTCTTATGAATGATGAAGCAAATGCTATGAATGATCAAATTCAGGGGGAGTCAGGACAAACAGGGCCAACTAATGATATAGATATGATTGATGTTGATAGGTTTGCAAAGCCTGTTGCTGCAGTTCCGTCTAAGCCGTTGATACTTATGCTTGAACATAATGTTGAAGAGGGAGAGTATGTGCACAACTATACAAAGGAAAATCTGGCTAAATTGATTGAAGTTGATGCAGAATCTCTAGATTTTGATTTTGAGGAGCAAGTGATGAACGTAAATACGTTTGAGCCAAATGAATACCATTATCAATGTAGATTCGAGGCAGACAAGTATAATAGAGTGATAGTGGAAGATTGGTCCTCGGATGATGAAAAGGATGAAGATGCAAAGTACATTGGTCCTAACACTGATAGTTTTCCTACTTTCGAGGAAATGTACAAGCAATTGGATGAAGATATGTTGAAGGAAAAGATTGAAGAATCAATTCGAGAAGGAAAAGTTCCGAAACCGAAGACAAAGGAGGAAATAGCTCAAGCTAAGAAATCCTGGTTCAAAGAGATGCCGCGGGAACATAAGTTTCGACGTCCTCTAGAATTCTTTATCAGAGATAAAGACGTGTCGTTGGGGGATATTCTCAGTTGGGGTGGTTCAAAGAACTGAATGTTTATGCAATCAAAAGGTAATTTGGGGTGCAATACTTCAAATATCTAGCTGATTTCAAGACTCTACCATACTGGGATGTTGAAGAGCTTATTCAAACCATGAATGTCGCATATCAGATGAAGTTTATAGATCAGTTATTATGGAAAATGATCAAGTTTGAAGCGGCTAAGGGATTTAGATATTTGAAGCCGTTTATTCCAGGTCGTCGCATCAAAACAAACAAAAAGACAGGGGAAAAGGATATAACGTTAATCATGAAACGACCGAGAGCGAAGAGGAACATGCCATTGATGCCTATTGAACAGAATTTCTATCCAGTGTTTAAGTGGTGGCAGATTGATCCTAACACATGTGAAGCAATGATAGTATTACGATTCAAAGAACATCTCGATATCACTAAAGAAAGAGTTGAGATATTAGGTTTCAAGGCATGAGGGGGCTTTGGAGAACGATCAGAATTCTAGATCCAATGTGGTTGGTAAACTGCTCGAGAGAATATATAAAGTGCTTGTTCTATAGCAAGATTGTATTCGAAGAACGTGAAAAAGAACAAGCAATGCAATATCAAAGGGTCGTAAACGTATGCTACGCTCGAGAAGTTAATTCAGGAAAGATGTGGGAGACAAGCTGGAGGGAGCTAGAACATGTTGAATTCTTAAAGGAAGAAAAGCGTATCGAGGAAATACATGAGAAAGGAAGAGCGGCAAGGCTTAGAAAGTTTCAATACATGAACAAAGTGCCTCCTACTGATCAGATGCCAGATCCGAAGCAAGAACGACGAAAGAAGCCATTCAAGAACTTCTTCGGTCGTGTACGTTAAAGTTTTATTTGAAGAGAGAGTTTTGAAGACTGATAAAAGACGAAGACGATATCCAGGGGGGGCTGTTGGTGCAGAATGTCTATGTCTTAGTCTTATATCGAGTCTGTATATATTAGACGTGAATAGGCTAGCAAAATCGAGTATTTATGTTTTGTTGAGTCAAGTTCGCTGGTAAAGGTTATGTGATGTCAAGTTCGGCCGAACTTGACTAGGTCAAGTTCGCCCGAACTCAGGTGATCACCAGCGAACTTGCTCCACTATATATAGCTAGCATGTCTTTTTCATTTGTAACTTTGCACACTTTGAGGTGGAGCTCTGTCAAATTGGAGACTCAACGTCATATCAATAAAATTGACGTTTAACTGATTAATTCTTGTTGTTTGGTAATAATGTCGTAATATTTCTGCTATTATAGACATTAGATATCAAATATAGGTCCCTATTGAAGGTCCGTGATCATACAGTTCTAGACGGAAGTTAATGCGTAACGAGTCAATTTCGGTAGAATGTTATTAAGAATGGGGTAGAAACAGAATGCAGCGGAATTCATACCGAAAGAGTTTACATCGTTGTCAGGCTGCCAGAGTTCCTGGAGAGAATCCGGCAGCACCTCCCCGTAGGGATGCCAAAAACTTAAATGACAAATGAACACACACATATATAGGGAGCCAAGTTCGTCCGGATGTGCTATGGTCAAGTTCGGGCGAACTTGTCCTTCACAGGACAAGTTCGGGCGAACTTGACTAAAGGCACATCAAGTTCGAGCGCACTTGACCAATACAGGTCAAGTTCGGGCGAACTTGATCCCTTTTACACTGAAATCTCCGTATTTCGGTCGTGTGTTCGATTCTAACCTATACAATATTCAACACACGCTCTATCTAGCCTATTCGACAAGTGACGAACACCAGGTGCACCAACAGATTCCCCCTTGTTCGTTACTGTTGAATCTTGGTCTTTAAATTTGAGCCATGTTTGAATATTCTGTAACTTCAATCAAGGTGTCTGCCGATGTCGTCGAAACGCGTCAACAAATTCCCCGTTAATTGATGATTCGGGTTTGCATTATCAACATCTAATTCCCCCTAAAATCTCCAGTTCAGATATTTGTTGCACAATTTCCAACCTCCTCTAATTTGCTTGACCGACAGATTATCTTGAATAGACACCAATTTGAAGCTCATCAATGCAGCTTCTCCATTTCAACTTTAACCACATCCGCGTTCAGTTTAGCGCATATCTCCCATGCTCGATCTTCCGATCTTCAAAACTCAACCGGCAATTGATAGAAACTTCAAAATACCACATCGGTAAACTTCAAATCAATGTTTACCCGCAAAAATATGAAATCCCGATTTCCGTAATCACTCCAGATCAGCAAATCGGTAATCTTTTTCAATCAGCAAATCTTCATCGAACCAAATAATCTTGTAACACTTCGACTCTGAGAAACATTCGTCCACGATCAAAATTACATTCTTCTTCTTCAGTCACAATGTCAGATATATAGCTATCTCCGGTCGACCAGCGCTACTTAATCACCAAACATCATCATCCAACGGCAGTTAGCCCAAAGAGCAGAATGATTCATAAGCTTGAAAACTAAAAATAATGGCCACCAAAGGCTATCATCAGATTTCCTTGGTAATTTTGAAACCATCCGTCTGCGGAGCTAGTCACTAATTCCTAAGATCATCACCGGACGTTTTGAACGTCCTCAGTTCCTCACTGGTACCAATGACTGCTAATCCAGCTAACTATTCCATTAACGGAGATCAGGACTCTAACCCTTAAGCATCAATCTGTATCATGATCTGAATAATCGAAACTTCCTGTGATCACAGAATCCCAAATGGATATTCTCTTTCGTCAGCAACTGGTACACTTCTTTGTCTTGAAGATCCGATCCCATAAATCATCTTCCTTAATCATGGTACCGCGTACAACCCAGGGCAACTGAAACTACAAAGCATCCTATCTCCTGGCGGTTAGTCCAGTCAATAATTCATGTGCAAAGCAGAGTTAAAGATAGGCAGTCGTGTGTGCTTCCAAACCATACGTGCGACTCAGGTGTCAATCCACAACCATGACCGCAGAATCTGATAAACAACTCCTCCAAGACTCAGTTATGTTACCACCTGCTTTCAAACTAAACATCAACTTGATCAATTTACAAATGAATCTCAAATCTCTGTATTTCCCGGTTAATCTGTAGTCGGAAACCACCAGAATACTGTTGCAGTATCACGAATTTCAAAAATGCCAGAATCTTCAAATATTGAAAATTTTTTATTCCCCCTCATTTTTGCAAATTCTGACCATAGAATTTTTTCACTGAAATTCCCCCTCAAATCCGGAATTTTCAGTATTTAACAAATGCGGAATTTACTTTAAGGCCCATCGGTAGCCTTCAACTCTAATGATCACCAAATTGTTTTGGTTTTAATGACTACCCTCTCATCTTCAACCATCTCTAACCTCATCATCTCAGCCTCTCTCTAAGGCCTCCGACGGTGTCCCCGAATAGTCAGTATCGGACCTTAAATTTTCGAAAAAATTTCTATCACCAATTTTTTTCTGGCACCGTCTCATCAAACCAAGAAATAAAATTATTTTAGGCATCCTGACTGTTGGGGCGAACGTGTATGACAAGTTCGGGCGAACGTGTATGACACGTTCGGGCGAACTTGGTTGGCCACCACCAAGTTCGGGCGAACTTGTGCTTAATTTCAAGTCAAGTTCGGGCGAACTTGGGAGAAATCTTGAAAAACCTTGTCAAGTCCGGGCTAACTTGACCTCCACAGGTCAAGTTCGGCCAAACTTGGTCTCCCAAATCAGCCTTTTTTCATATTTTTCGATCCAAAATCCTTATTTCTTCGAATTTCGAGATGATTCCACCATAGATCTGGTCGAAAATGGTTTTCTAACAATCCTATCCGTTCAATTTTAGATTTCATCCGTTGATTGTATGTTTTATTTGATGATTTACATCCAAAACCCCTCCTAATGTCCATAAATGTCCAAATTCATGAGCGTAGGTGATAACCGTACCTCTGATACCAATTGAACGTCCGTGATCAGGCAGCTCTAGACGGAAGTTAATGCGTAACGTGTCAATTTCGGTAGAATGTTATTAAGAATGGAGTAGAAACAGAATGCAGCGGAAGTCTTCTATTATTCATTCATACCGAAAGAGTTTACATCATTGTCAGGCTGCCGGAGTTCCTTGAGAAAATCCGCAGCACCTCCCCGTAGGGATGCCAAAAACTTAAATGACAAATGAACACACACATATATATATAGGGAGCCAAGTTCACCCGGATGTGCTATGGTCAAGCTCGGGCGAACTTGACTCAAGGCACATCAAGTTCGAGCGAACTTGACCAACACAGGTCAAGTTCGGCGAACTTGATCCTTACTGAAATCTCCATATTTCGGTCGTGTGTTCGATTCTAACCTACACAATATTTAACACACGCTCTATCTAGCCTATTCGACAAGTGACGAACACCATGTGCACCAACACCTATGCTATCAGGATCGGTCCTACAGTACATGGTTTCTCAACCTCTACGACTTGTACTTTAACCACCTCCTTTTCTATGACCTTTACCTCTGGACCTACCTTCGTCAGATTTGCCATCATAGCATTATTGGCGATCTCTGTGAGGTTTTCTTCATTCATTTCTTTAGTCACGTTGATCACTTCTTCAATCACAGGTTTCTCCTCAGCAACATGCTCCGAAGATGTTGTATCGCCAAAACAACCTGCAAAACTAGTAGTCATATTAGGAGAAAGGATACTCTGCACCTTTATGTGGTGATAAATTTCCTCTTCCTCAGCTTGATACATATACTCTTTTAGCATTGCATTCTCCATGGCTGCATCTTCAACAGATGTGTCCATGATCTCAGCCATTAGAGCAACTCCGGTCTTTTTGCCAATATATGAGTTCTAGTCAAAACCGTCATCTTCATTTGAAGCAACCATTGCCTTTTCTGCGGTGTTGGATGGTTTCTCTTGGATTTCGACTTGAGTCTTCTGTGGAAAAGGCTTGTATTGTAGTGACTTCTTGTAGTATTCACTACCACCTCCAAATGGACTTTGGTTACCAGTTGCCTCTAGACTCTTGCATTCTCTTTTGAAGTGCCCTTTTTGTCAGCATCTGAAGCAAGTAACCTTCATTTTGTTGAATCCCAATTTGTTGCTGAATTTCTGATGTCTCTGCCGGTTAATGCAACAAACTTAGTAACCCTCCGAATGATTGATGCTAAAGACCACTTAATATCCATCAGCTCAAGCTCTTCTTCATCTACTTGATCATAGTTTTCAGCGATCATCTCCAGATTACCAATCTTTCCAGCCACCAAACTTTCATACGATTCCAACACTGTTGCAAGAAGTACCATGTGTTGTTTAGCGACTTGTTCAGAAACGGCATTGTTTAGGTTGACTGCAATGTTACATTTGAAAACATTTGGATCAGAATTCGATTGTCTATTCTGATTTGAACCCGTGCTTGAATATGAAGAATTCTACGGACTCTGGTCATATTTCGGATATGATTGATTTTGACTTTGTGGCGAATGATTCGAAGAATTCAGATTAGCGCTAAAAGCGGTTTGGATCTTCGGGCTAGTGATATTATCTTGAGCTCCTGACTTGTAGTACAGCTTTACATCTTGAGTCACATTTGCATTCTTTGATTTATCTATCTTTAACAACTCCATCTCATGACCCTCTAGTTTATCAATGAACGTGGATAGTTTAAAGCTGCCAGCTCGGACTTTCTTTAAGAACCATGAGATATGTCGTCCAATCTCCTTCAGGCAATGCATCTGCCAGTTTATCAATGTATTCTTCTTCTTTTTTCTCAAGCCCGTGTCTCCTCATAATCACTTTTAGATGACAAAACCTTTAGATCATCTGTTTCATCGTTTCGCCTTAAATCATCGTGAATATATCGAATTCCTTCAGATCAGTGCTTTCTTGCTTTTGACCATTTCTGCACTTCCTGTTATTTGTTATTCAAGAATGTCCATAATTCCTTTGCAGTCTTATATTCCGGTAGAAGCACCAATATATCTTCTTTCACAGATGCAACACCTCGCAAAAACGTGTCCAATAAGGTGAAGACACGTGTCCTAAACCCTATTCATTTGAAAAGTTGACTTTAAAGGGGTAAAAGTGTCAACGAGCAAAACTAGTGCCTTCGGGAGGTCTACTGGCAAACCGGGAATCCTAAAAATGTTTATTTATACTCCCATACATGCTTATTATCAGCCTATGATGGCATTAAACAAGTTGCAATACCCTAAATGCGATTATATAAGTTGAGGGGCCAAACTTGTCAAATTTAAAAATCTGGTTTGCTGACAGACTCTTACGGACCGTAAGGGTCCCATGCTTACGGTCCGTAAGGCCTGGTACTGGGCAATTTTTGCTTGTTCTCCCCACATAAGCTTCCAAAACCATCCTCTCGAAACAAGGGGCTGGATGCTTGCTCAATACTCCTTTAGGGACACCTGGAGACATCCTAGAACACCTTGCAACACCTGGGGAGATCTTGAGAGGGTCCTTTGCACTATAAATAGGTCCTTCATGTTGCCCTTCATTCTTGCACCTTTCAAAAATCTTTTCTTTCTCTCTTGGTTGCATTCTCTAGGGTTCCTGATCAAAAAGGAAGCTCTCCTAAGTTTAATCTTATAGCTAGGACCTGTAGTAAGTGTTCTTAGCCACTCTAGTTCGGTTTTTATGCATTTAAAAGACCGAAAGTCAAAGTTGCCGCAAAACGGTTTGACCTTCGGTTTAGACCTAAACGGTCCAGCCATTGTTCGAGGCGAATATGGCTACGTGATCGTAATTAGGTAGGTGTTAATCCCTCAAAAGAGCACCTCCTAATTACCAAGTTTACTTAGTTAATTGTCGGGTCAAAGTAAATAAGATAAAAAGTCAAACTAGTCAGATTTTAAATAAAAATCAAATCTGATAATGTGAAGGTTATAAAACATGTTTTATCACTTTAATAACTTGGTAAACATTATTAGAACATGTCTAAACATGTTCAACCCGAAAATTCTAAGTTTAAGCTCGGTTCGCAACCGAACGTCGCAAAAGCTTGACTTTTACTGCTGTGATATCACATTTAGGATTTATTGGGATGTTGGGTCAGATTTTATATTGACCTTAGCTTTGAGTTCTTGCGTAAAGCTCATAAATGACGATAATACCCTTTTTACAAATAAAATGAGTTCTATATATAATTAACATGCAAAACCTTTTGCTACTATGTATTATGAAAAATAAAATATTTTGACACTTTAAAGCTGGTCAAAATCTCAGAATCTCTTTAACTTCGGAATAATCGTCATTTATCGACTTTTACGCAACTAGGTACATAGTATGGTTTTAAATCACATCTAGCACCCAAGACTTGATATCTACTGAATTTATAAATAATTTGAAGTGTTTTTACAGTAAGGATAAGTCATGAACTCAGAATCCAAAATATATCCTTAAAATTATGTGTGAAATGACCATATTGCCCATTCGGAGCATAGTTTGGCCATAAATCATGAATCACATATATGTATGATATCCTAATGTTAAAATAACATAAATTAAATATTTTTACAGAATATTTATGACCAAAATTTCAGTTTGCGTATAAACCCTTTTTATAGGCCTTAAAATGACCAAAACGCCCTTATGGGGCCTAATACGGTTTTAAAACCTTTATGGCCATACATGTTGATATCCTACTGATATGATAATATAAATTAAGTATAATAACATATGGAACTTGTATATGACTCCTTCGGTTACCCGTTGTGCTTATACGCGTTTCGGTTCAGTTTATGTAACTGGTTTGCAATAATTAACCGACACGGGTTTAACCTTGTCATCTAAGCTTCAAAATCCAGAATGTAATTAGTTTACCCATACTATACAAGTTTTCATACTTGTTGGGTCTAAATTACATTCCTTTCCGGTCACCACTTAATCTAGCGTTTTGCACCGTTAATCATTCTTAAACTAATCCGGTCTAAGTCTTTGACTTAAATGAAGACCCATTAGTATCCTAATAGGTTAATTAAACATTCCTTTCAGATTAGGTAGCCTAGTAGATGATACCCTCATAAATTCTTAGTGACATACGGCTGAGTAGGTTGCTTGCACTTAAACTCAAGTAAATACATTTAACTTATTTTCCCGTATACGGGCTTGGGATGCGGTAAATTATTGCCGCTTGGTCGGGTATGGGATCATTTAGTCGGATTGTGATTAATAAATCCGCATAACCTGTTTTAATCTGTTTTGTTTGATAACATAAACTTTGGGGGTTAACGACCATGTCCTGGATATACTTGGCTCATTTAAGTTATTAATGGCCACGACCTATACACGTTGTGTATGCATACACCTGACAGATGTAAAATGCTAAATAAAATACCCACAAAGTTAGGGAATAACTCCTTTGTGGGTTCTTTTAGTGGTGAGTCAGTTAATCATGATCGGTTTCCGAACCGGCCCCAAAAGTATGACAAACATGTAAAACTGTATACAAGATTATAAATGTAATTATCCCAAGTTATAAAAGATTTTTTGCCTTGTGCACCTGAACTAACATTTTCAAATGTTTACAAAATGAGTGAGTTATTTGTATTTACCAGTGAAAACTGACGTATTTTCCAAATACTAAGTGACAGGTACCTCACGAGATAGGCTGGAGCTACTTGGCATTAAATAAGAGGATCATGCAAATCCCTAGATGCCTTCAGTCTGTGGAACTCAGTTTTATTTATTCATTTATAGATCCACCTGTGGATCCTTTTTTTACAACCGTCTGTATATTATTTTATTCATACTTTAAACTTTCGGGTTGTAATAGTAATTTCCTTCCAAGCCTTCCGTTGTGCTATAACTGTGTATAATTGACTATGATGATATCAACTACGTCACGATACTCCCATCAGGGCCCACCAGACTATGTGGAATTATCAGGGTGTGACAGGTTGGTATCAGAGCCAACGTTGAGTGAATTAAACACTAGCCTTTTGTGTTTAATCTCAATGACACAGTAGCACATTCTTTAGACTTTCGAGTCTAGACAAACGACCTAGGATTACTCTTAATCTTTAATTGGTTTATATAGATATTGTTATTTGTATTTTGACAGGCTTCCGTATAAGATGCCGTCGCGTGTCAGAGGAAGAGGGAAAGGTCCAATGAGGGGAGGATCGTTTAGCCATGTGGGGCCTTCTCACCGCCGTACGCCTTCAGAATCATTTAGCTCCGATTCCAATGACGACTGGAGACGTTCATTGGAACCCGCAAGGCGATCCATTTCACTAAGCACTTTGCCATCTTACCACCATTCGTTTGGGCCAGAACAACCACAAGAGCCATAACACTCTCACCATTCACAGCATTCGCTTCATTCGCCCCAATCCCACCATTCTTCCCATCATTCGCACTATCTTTCACCCTATTCTCCGGGACAGTTTAACCCTAACGATTATATTAAGTCACCAGCGGGTCATAACCTATTGGGTCCTGAGGATCACTTCCCTGAAGATATGGATATGGATGATGATCCAGATCCAGCCGAGCCGCCTTTAGGAACGCCCACGCATCCCATCGACATATCTAGTGGTTCTTCCTTCACAGGATCACCCTATCGAGGTCCCGATGAATTTGCTGAATGGTGGGGGCAGTGGAAATTCGTGAACACTCCTTCCTCTCACAACACCCCACCACAACCTCCATTGGAGGAACTACATTTCCAAGCAATGACACCATCAACACCACCACTCCCTGAACAGGAACAACCTCCGCCGCCACCAGAACCGCCAAGGAGGAGAAGAAATGCACGCATGTCCGTGCAAGGGGGCACGCGTTTTTGCACCACTCAAGGTTCTGTAACTATCCTACCATTCCTGAAGATCCACAAATGGGTGGACCTTCGAATCCTGCGCTGGAGATTGGTATCACGCCGGCCACCTTTGCTCCTCAACCACCCCCGATGGGTTATGATAACCCAATCCCTACCTACCCAGCTACAACAGAGTATAATCCATTCGAGCCACAAGCTCCTGCGGAGTATAACTACCAACCCCCTGCTATCGACCCGTACCTTGAAGAAGTCAACTATAATGCTCTTTATCCATCGCCATTTCCTCCAGTGTACCCAACGGGGTATCCTGTCTATACTTATCAACACCTTCCACCTCAGCAACACACTATACCTCAACCTCCACCTCAACAACAACAACCACCCCAGCAACAACAATTGGAAATTTTGCAAAGGGTGCAAGATGTGAACGTATAGTGGAAAGAGGAGAGAAAAAGAATAATAAGTTTCTTAAGAATCTTGCAAAATTCATCAGGGAAAAAAGGAGTAGCGATTGAAGATTTTCTTTGCTTTTATCTTGTATTTGCTATTTAAATTAAGTCCCTCGTGGGCATTTCCTTTAGTATTAGTCCCTGCGTGGACATTTTCTTTTAGTACTAGTCCCTGCATGGACATTATCCTTATTTTTTAGTCCCTGCGAGGACTTATTTTCTTCCAGTCCCTACGTAGACAACCTATGGTATTTAAAAAGACCCGTCTAGGGCATTTTTGTAACCGCTAGTAATATTAATGAAAAATCTTCTTTTCGAATATAAATATAATATATTATATATATATATATTGCGTCATTGTACAAGCAATCATTTCAATTTTATTTGATCTACCAAGAATTTCCAAAAGATCCTCTTAATGGTATAACCTAGCCTATGTGTCAATGCGAACATGGTTATGATGGTAAAACCCTCTTAAGACAATAAATCCTTGTTAGCATCCAGAACATGTTAACACTCCTGGCAGTGTGGCTTGAGAAACCCCACCAGCCGTCAAAGTATTTGGATTCTTCCAAGCTTTAACATAGCCTAAATGATCATTATTAATCATGGCTGATATCACCCAATAGAATGTTAATAATAAGACATTCATAGGTGATAATTACTCGTACTTCCTACGAGGCAAACTACATTGTTTTTAATAGCTATGACAGTTGTAGTTTATAACTCTCTGTCAGAAGGCAATGAACTATGTTCAATCCTTAAAATCTACGATCCGATAAGATCGAAAGTTATATTTCAAATTGTCTAAGTGACAAGGCCTTTTGAGTTATGAAAAAGGTACCTAAGCAGCAATGATAGCTTCGACATATGCTCCCTGTCAAATATATGTAAAGGATTATATCCTGTTTAAATGCCTTTGATGGTTCAATTGTAGCCTAGGCTAGCCATAATAATCTTAAAATTCTCGTCCCTCATAAATGCTATATCTTTTAGCCTATATGGTTTATTCATACCATGGCTAGTTAATCACCAATCTTGATGATCCGCTATATAACCACTAAATAGATTATTATTACTTGGTATATAGCATTCAAAACCTCACCATGGCTGGTTCAGACGAAGCTCATAGTCACCCGGTTGAAGGAAATGATAATACAAGAATAAATATTACTGGAGTTGAACTGCAACCCTGGTTGACGCAGCGGTTTCGAAAGCTGTGGATAGAGCACTAAAGGAGTCGAGTGGTACTCGCTCCAAATCACGCTCTAAACCCATTCTAAACCACAACCATCAAAGAAAGATGAATCTGAATATTCATCCAATCGGAAGAGTGAATCACACAAACAGACTATGGATGATCAGACACCTCGTTTCAATATAGGTTGAACATACAAATATTTCATCTCTTGCAAACCAAGAGACTTCACTAGAGAAATAGGAGCCATTGACTGTATGAAGTGGCTTGATGAGATGGAAACGGTAGTGGACATAAGTGGTTGCGCAAAGGAGGACGTAGTTAGATTTTTTTCACAGTCATTCAAGGGCAATGCCCTAACTTGGTGGAAGGCTCTGGTTCAACCCACCGGAAAGATTCCTCTATACAACTTCTCTTGGGTCAAGTTTGTTAAGTTGGTTAAAGAAACATATTGTCCACAACACGAAGTGGAAAAAGTTGAAGCTGATTTCTTGACCTTAACTATGAAAGATCTGGACTGCAGATCATATATTACCGATTTCAATGCTAAGTCTAGGCTTGTTCCTTATTTGGTCTCTCCTGAATCAAAGCGCATTGCGCGCTTCATAGGAGATCTAGCCCTCGAATCAAAGGAAACGTCAAAGCTTCAAAACCTACCACCTGCAGGTCAGTTGTAGACTTGTCCTTGTCCCTCACACTGGATGTGATTAGGAGTAGGTCTAGAAAGACCTCGGATGAGGGAAAGAGAAAAAGAGAAGATGATCAGACTCATCATTCCTACAAGAAGAAGAAAGGAAATTTTGGGTTCAGGAAGAACCCAAATCAATCAGGTGACACGCCCATGTGTAAGAACTGTAACAGGAGGCACTTTGGGAAGTGCACTGTAGATCCACAGGCTAAACCTTGTGGGATCTGTAAGAAAAAGGGGCACAAGACGTTGGATTGTAGGAATCTGAAAGATGCAACCTGTTATGGTTGCAATGAAAAAGGGCATATCAAGAAGAACTGCCCAAAGAATGCTAAGAAGCCTGAGGAGGCTAACAAATCAAATGCAAGGGTATTTCAGATCAATGCCAAGGAAGCAGTGAAGGATGAAAAAGTTATAATAGGTCCCTTCCTCATAAACGATATTTATGCTAGATTTTATTTGATTCAGGTGCAAATAAATCTTTTATAGACCATAAGTTTAGTAAACTGATGAACCTGCCCATCAAAACTCTAGATATTACGTATGAGGTAGAACTCACTGACGGTACCTTAGAAACTGCTTCAACCCTTCTTGATGGATGCGGTATATCCATTAAGAATCATTTAATCCCGTTATCTCTTTTGCCAATGAAATTGGCTGGGTTTGATGTAGTTTTAGGCATGGATTGGATATCATGTAACCAAGCCCAAATCGCCTGTGATAAGAAACTAGTAAACATCAAACCCCTTCTGGTGAAGCAATCAATATTCAAGGAGATACGCATTATCGATTGCCTGATAATGTATCCATACTTAAGGCATCCAAGCGCTTAAAGAGCGGATGCGTCATCTACATGGCACTAGTGACAATAAATGAGCCAAAACCAAAGATAGAAGACATTCCTGTTATCTCTGATTATCCAGATGTCTTCCCGGAAGAGCTACCTGGATTACCTCCAGAAAGGCAGGTAGAGTTCAGAATCGACATCATGCCTAGAGCAGCACCAGATGCACGAGCTCCATACCACTTAGCACCAACCGAAATGAAGGAACTAAGAACCCAATTAGATGAACTTTTGGAAAAAGGTTTCATTCAACCCAGCTCGTCACCTTGGGGAGCAATCATACTGTTTGTTAAAAAGAATGACAGTTCAATGCGTCTGTGCATTGATTACCGCGAGTTAAATAAGGTAACAATCAAGAACCGCTATCCATTGCCAGGATCGACGATCTATTTGATCAACTTCAAGGGGTAAGTTTCTTTTCAAAGATTGACCTAAGGTCAGGGTACCATCAACTCAGAGTTAAGGCGGAAGATATGCCTAAGACCGCGTTTCGAACAAGGTACGGCCACTATGAATTCTTAGTGATGCCTTTCGGACTCACTAGTGCACCCGCAACATTCTTGGATCTCATGAATAGAGTCTACAAGCCATACCTGGATAAGTTTGTCATCGTATTTATAGATGACATACTTATTTACTCTCGTAATAAGGAAGATCACGAGAAACACCTTCGGTGCATCCTAGGACTTCTTCAGTAGGAGAAGCTTTACGCTAAATTCTCCAAATGTGAATTCTGGCTTCGCGAAGTCCAATTCCTTGGGCATGTTGTGAGCAAGTATCCAAGTGGATCCCGCTAAGATAGAAGCAATCAAGAAGCACCTAAGACACCAACTGAAATTCACAGTTTTTTGGGATTAGCAGGATATTACAGAAGATCTACAGAAAACTTCTCAAGAATAGCCACACCTTTAACTACTCTAATCTGCAAGAATATAAAACTTAATTGGGGTCCTAAGCAGCAGGAGTCCTTTGAGATCCTCAAGCAGAAATTGAGCAATGTCCAGTTCTAACCTTGCCGAAAGGTGTAGATGAGTTTGTTGTTTACTGTGATGCTTTGCACACTGCCGAAAGGTGTAGATGAGGTAAAGTAATTGCCTACGCATCACGACAACTAAAGGTGCATGAATAAATTATACCACCCACAATCTAGAATTGGGTGCCGTTGTATTCGCACTTAAGTTATGGAGACATTATTTATATGGATCTAAATGTGTGATATACTCAGATCATAAAAGTTTAGACACTTTTTTAACAAAAGTCTCCAAATTTTTTAACCAAAAAGATTCGCTACCATCCTGGAAAAGCGAATGTAGTCGCCGATGCACTCAGCCGAAAGGAAAAAGTCAAACCTATACGGACTAATGCCAAGAGTATCGAACTTATGAAAAGTTTAAATGAGAAGCTATTGGCTGCACAGAAAGAAGAAATATTGGAAGTTAACCTCCCCGAAGAAAAACTAGGAGCAACTTTTGATCAGTTGTCACCTGGGAAGGATGGAATCCTCAGACTAAATGGTCGAATTTGGGTTCCTATTCATGGATGACTTAGAGACATAATCCTTCAGGAAGCTCATAATTCCAAGTACTCGGTTCACCTTGGGGGTGACAAAATGTATCAGGATTTAAAGGCAAACTATTGGTGGATGGGTTTGAAGAAATCCATAGCCACCCATGTAGCTAAATGTTTGACGTGCTCTCAAGTTAAAGCTGAACACCAAAAGCCGTCAGGACTACTACAAAAATTAGAACTTCCCACATGGAAATGGGAGATGGTAACCATGGATTTTATCACCAAGTTACCCAAAACAAAACATGGAAATGATATAATTTGGGTCATAGTTGACAGATTAACTAAGTCAGCTCATTTCTTACCCATCAAAGATACTCATAGCTCCGACAAACTGGCCCAGATGTATGTAGATAAGATTGTGTCTCTCCATGGGGTGCTAATATCTATTGTATCCCATAGAGATACTAGATATACTTCTCATTTTTGGAAAAGTTTCCAACAATCTCTAGGCACTCAATTAAATTTTAGTACCGCTTACCATCCTCAGACGGATGGGCAAAGCGAGTGTACAATTCAAACGTTAGAAGACATGCTCCAAGCATGTGTCATTGATCTAGGAGGAAGTTGGGATAATCATCTCCCCTTGATTGAGTTCTCCTACAATAACAGTTACCATACCAGCATTAGGCTGCACCTTTTGAGGCTCTATATGGGCGAAGATGCAGAACGCCCGTCTGTTGGGCAGAAGTGGGGGAGGCTCAACTAACAGGACCTAAGATAGTCCTGGAGACAACATAAAAGATTGTTCAGATCCGTGATCGTCTAAAGGCTGCCAGAGACAGGCAAAAGAGTTACGCAGATAAACAACGTAAACCTCTAAAGTTCGAGGTAGGAGACAAAGTCTTACTAAAAGTATCACCCCGGAAAGGAGTGATGCATTTCGGTAAGAAGGGCAAGCTAAGCCCAAGATACATTGGACCATTCGAAATCATAGAATGTGTCGGTAGTGTGGCTTATAAGCTGAACTTACCCGAGGAACTTAGTGGAATTCACAATTTGTTCCACATCTGCAACTTAAAGAAATGTCTAGCCGATGAATCGCTAGAAATGTCTCATAAAGACGTACAAATGGATGAAAGCCTGTGGTTTGTTGAAAGACCAATATTGATTGAAGATAGACAGGTTAAGAAGCTCCGATGAAAGCATGTACCGACTGTGAAAGTAAAATGGGATGCCCGTAGAGGCCCTGAATACACGTGGGAGGTTGAGTCCACTATGCGACAGAAATACCCTCACTTATTTCAGTAAATCTTGAGGTCGAGATTTCTTTTAAGGGGGTGAGGATGTAACACCTCGCAAAAATGTGGCCAATAAGGTGAAGACAGGTGTCCTAAACCCTATTCATTTGAAAAGTTGACTTTAAAGGGGTAAAAGTGTCAACGAGCGAAACTAGTGCCTTCGGGAGGTCTACCGGCGAACCGGAAATCCTAAAAATGTTTATTTATACTCCCATACATGCTTATTATCAGCCTATGATGGCATTATACAAGTTGCAAGACCCTAAATGCGATTATATAAGTTGAGGGGCCAAACTTGTCAAATTTAAAAATCTGGTTCGCTGACAAACTCCTTACGGACCGTAAAGGTCCAGCTTACGGTCCGTAAGGCCTGGCACTGGGCGAATTTTTGCTTGTTCCCCACACATAAACTTCCAAAACCATCCTATCGAAACAAGGGGCTGCATGCTTGCTCAATACTCGTTTAGGGACACCTGGAGACATCCTAGAACACCTTGCAACACCTGGAAAGATCTTGAGAGGGTCCTTTGCACTATAAATAGGTCCTTTGTGTTGCCCTTCATTCTTGCACCTTTCAAAAATCCTTTCTTTCTCTCTTGGTTGCATTCTCTAGGGTTCCTGATCAAAAAGGAAGCTCTCCTAACTTTAATCTTCGAGCTAGGACCTATAGTAAGTGTTCTTAGCCACTCTAGTTTGGTTCTTATGCATTTAAAAAGACCGAAAGTCAGAGTTGCCGCAAAACGGCTTTGACCTTCGGTTTAGACCTAAACGGTCCAGCCATTGTTTGAGGCGAATATGGCTACGCGATCGTAATTAAGTAGGTGTTAATCCCTCAAAAGGGCACCTCCTAATTACCACGTTTACTTAGTTAATTGTCGGGTCAAAGTAAATAAGATAAAAAGTCAAACTAGTCAGATTTTAAATAAAAATCAAATCTGATAATGTGAAGGTTATAAAACATGTTTTATCACTTTAGTAACTTGGTAAACATTATTAGAACATGTCTAAACATGTTCAACCTGACAATTCTAAGTTTAAGCTCGGTTCGCAACCGAAAGTCGCAAAAGCTTGATTTTTACTTTGACTTTTAGTTCTGACCCGAATTAGCTTATTTCCTTTATGCATTAGGATTCTTTTAGGACCATATTATGTTGTAGCATAACCCTCTGAGGTTATATTACATGGTCCCTTAGTAATCTGAGATCATATGCTTATTTCCGTTATTTTGCTTTATGTTGACTAGTATGCCCTTTTTGTCAAAAATAAGGATTCTTATGATAAATGGTCATACAAATAGACTAGGTACTAATTAGTAAACATATTTAGAACATTTTGATGATTACAATCTGGTCATAAACTGAAGTTATGTAATAAATCGAAATTTCACCTTTATAAGGACTAAGATGCCCTTTAAGCATGTAAATCGAGTTTTTTTTTTAACATAACTTTGACATAAAACTCTTTACCTACTGTTGTGATATCATATTTAGGATTTATTGGGATGTTGGGTCAGATTATATATTGACCTTAGCTTTGAGTTCTTGCATAAAGCTCATAAATAACGATAATACCCTTTTTACAAATAAAATGAGTTCAATATATAATTAACATGCAAAACCTTTTGCTAATGATGTATTATGAAAAATAAAATATTTTGACACTTTAAAGCAGGTCAAAATCTCAGAATCACTTTAACTTCGGAATAATCGTCATTTATCGACTTTTACGCTAACTAGGTGCATAGTATGGTTTTAAATCACATCTAGCACCCAAGACTTGATACCTACTGATTTTATAAATGTTTTTAATTGTTTTTATAGTAAGGATAAGTCATGAACTCAGAATCCCAAATAAGTCCTTAAAACTATGTGTGAAATGACCAAAATGCCCATTCGGAGCATAGTTTGGCCATAAATTATGAATCACATATATGTATGATATCCTACTGTTAAAATATCATAAATTAAATATTTTTACACAATGTTTACGACCAAAACTTCAGTTTGCGTATAAACCCTTTTTAGGCCTTAAAATGACCAAAACGCCCTTATGGGGCCTAATACGGTTTTAAAACCTTTATGGGCATACATGTTGATATCCTACTGATATCATAACATAAGTTAAGCATAATAACATATGGAACTTGTATATGACTCCTTCAGTTACCCGTTGTGCTTATACGCATTTGGTTCGGTTTATGTAACGGTTTGCAATAATTAACCAACACGGGTTTAACCTTGTCATCTAAACTTCAAAATCCAGAATGTATTTAGTTTACCCATACTATACAAGTCTTCATACTTGTTGGGTCTAAATTACATTCCTTTCCGGTCACCGCTTAATCTAACGTTTTGCACCGTAAATCATTCTTAAACTAATCCGGTCTAAGTCTTTGACTTAAATGAAGACCCGTTAGTATCCTAATAGGTTAATAAAACCTTCCTTTCAGATTAGGTAGCCTAGTAGAAGATACTTTCATAAAGTCTTAGTGACATACGGCTGAGTAGGTTGCTTGCACTTAAACTCAGGCAAATACATTTAACTTATTTTCCCTTATACAAGCTTGGGATATGGTAAATTATTGCCGCTTGGTCGGGTATGGATCATTTATTCGGATTGTGATTAATAAATCCTCATAACCCGTTTTAGTCTGTTTTGTTTGATAACATAAGCACTGGGGGTTACCGACCATGTCCTGGATATCCTTGGCTCATTTAATTTATTAATGGCCACGACCTATACACGGGGTTTAGGCATACACCTGACAGATGTAAAATGCTAAATAAAATACCCACAAAGTTGGGGAATAACTCCTTTGTGGGTTCTATAAGTGGTGAGTCAGTTAATCATGACCGGTTTCCGAACCGGCCCCAAAAGTATTGAAGGTCCGTGATCAGGCGGTTCAAGACGGAAGTTAGTGGATAAATGTAAACCGATTCGGTAGAATGTTATTACAGAATGGAGTAGAAACAGAATGCAGCGGAAGTCTTCATTCATACCGAAAGAGTATACATCTTTATAAGTCCAGCTGCCGGAGTTCCTGGAGAAAATCCGGTAGCACCTCCCAGTAGGGATGCCAAAAACTTAAATGAAAAATGAACACACACATATATAGGGAGACAAGTTGGCCCGGATGTGCTATGGTCAAGTTCGGGCGAACTTGTCCTTCACAGGACAAGTTCAGGCGAACTTGACTAAAGGCACATCAAGTTCGAGCGAACTTCACCAATGCAGGTCAAGTCCGGGTGAACTTGATCCCTTTTACATTGAAATCTCCGTATTTCGGTCGTGTGTTCGATTCTAACCTATACAATATTCAACACACGCTCTATCTAGCCTATTCGACAAGTGACGAAAACAAAGTGCATCAACAGATTCCCCCTTGTTCGTTACTGTCGAATCTTGGTCTTCAAATTTGAGCCGTGTTTGAATATTCTGCAACTTCAATCAAGGTATCTGCCGATGTCGTCGAAACGCGTCAACAAATTCCCCCTTAATTGATGATTCGGGTTTGCATTATCAACATCTAGTTCCCCTGAAATATCCAGTTCAGATATTTGTTGCACAGTTTCCACTCTCCTCTGATGTGCTTGACCGACAGATTATCTTGAATAGACACCAACTTGTAATTCATCAATACAGCTTCTCCATTTCAACTTTAACCACATCCGCGTTCAGTTTTAGCGCATATCTCCCATGCTCGATCTTCCAATCTTCAAAAACTCAACCGGTAGTTGATAGAAACTTCAAAATACCACACCGGTAAACTTCAAATCAATGTTTACCGGCAATAATCTGAAATCCGATTTCGTAATACTCCAGATCAGCAAATCGGTAATCTTTTTCAATCAGCAAATCTTCATGAACCAAATAATCTGGCAACACTTCGACTCTGAGAAACATTCGTCCATGATCAAAATCACATTCTTCTTCTTCAGTCACAATGTCAGATATATAGCTATCTCCGGTACACCAGCACCACTTAATCACCAAACATCATCATCCAACGGCGGTTAGTCCAAAGAGAAGAATGATTCATATGCTTGAAGACTAAAAATAATGGCGACCAAAGGTTATCATCAGATTTCTTGGCGACCAAAAGTTTGGATATACGGATTAAGCACAAGAACAATCACAGAAATCACAACACAAGAAATCACCAAATGTTGATAGTCCAAGAACCTTGGAGCTAGGGTTTTCATTAAGAACATATATATATAGTTACTGACCATCCAACGTAATTAATAAATACGCTAGAAGATTAATTACGTTGCACAGTACAAACATTACCAAAATTACATTTTCAGTCCCTGAACTATCTAAAGCATTGTAAACAAACACAAACTTATCCAAAACATAGTTTAGTCTAGTATCAACGATCTCAAAAGTTCCAACAATATCCCCCCTAGATCGTTGCGTACTTGACTGTTCTTCATTTGCTAGCTTCTGGTTCTGGATTTGTTGCATCTTGTTCAGAGGACTGTTCTCGGTGCCTCAGTTGTTGGTGGTTGATTAAAAACAGCTTCACTTGTTGGTTGTTGGTCCTCCATAGTGACTTCATATATGGATGAAGTCGGAGGCGGTGGGACAATGACTTGAGGATCAGATTGTGGTGGAAGGCCTTGAGGGAGAGATGATGACGGTTGTGTCTCTGCAGGTTTCTCAGTATTCTTTTGTTGACTTGATTTTTCGATTCGGCTAAGAATTTCCATCATTTCGATCTTTCTTTCTCTAGCACGCTCAACTGCTCTCTGAAACAGCATTCCTTCCTCCAGAAAAACATTTCCTGCCCCAACGTGAATTTTGTTGCCGTAGAGAACGTTCAAGTCTGACAGACAGAACATGAACACTTCCATGGGATCCAGTAATCTAATGTCTTCGTTTGAGTTGGATAAAATTACGGCCTCACCTGTTTGACCATCATAAAACCATTTCTTGAAGTCTTTGAGCATGACGGTTTTTTCTGGAGGAAGTTTAACCCTGGTAACCACATATGCTGGATTTATAACCCAAGTAATTCTGCCTTTTCCGGTGAGAGGATCTTTGGTGGTTTTTGATATTCTACGGCGTGGGCGTTGAGGCTTGAAAACGGTGAATCCACGAGCGCACTCTCTCAATATTAATCTTTCAAAATCTCCACTGATGCTACTGTTGGTGGGATTGATCATGTCGTGCTTGCTCAGTTGTCTGATATCCCATGTGGGTAAGGTTTGCATGGCATTTCCGCTGCGGAAATACTGGATCACCCCTCCTCGACGCTTGACAATAAACCACCCTGTTAGATTATCATATTTCCATCTGATGATTCAATCTGTTACCTCAGCTTTCTCTACCGTGATAACTTGGTAAAAATCTAGTAACTTAGCTCTTTTTTTCTTGAACCATTCAGGATGTTGAGGTGCAAACTCATCACCTCCATCAGACTCATACACAACTTCATCCTCCAGTCCCCACTCTAAAAACTTTTAAGGCATCTCAAGCATGTCCACCTCTTCTTCATCACTGTTCTCCGGGAGTTACTTCTACTGCAGAATCAAGACGCTTCTTTTTCTTTTCAGCAAGCTCTGTCTTGCATTTTTCCTCTCTTTCTCTGAAGCTATCAAAATCAAAAATTTCATCACTTGAGTATTTTGGTTTTTGATTGGCGATTTATATAAATCTTGAACTAGCTCGTGCAGCTTTTCCAATCCCTCTTGTTGAAATCTGAAAAAGTCGGTTTGCTTTGAAACATACAAACTCAGTTCCTTGTTCTTTTTACGTTGCTCCTTTAGTTTTTCACGGAGCAGATTTATGTCGTTCACTTGATTCTTTAGCAAGCATATTTCCTTGGCGGGAAACTTTCTGATGTCTTTAGAGAGACGATCGAAAAGGTCCTGGAAAGGGCGTGGTCTAGATGGAACTCGCGGTGGAGTAGCAGAAGTTGGTTTGCTCGGTTTTGGTGACACATCTTTTGAAGAGCCTTCATCAGCTTTTCGTTTCTTTTGCACGGGGGACTTACTTGGTCCAGTCTCAGCTGGATCACTGATTAAGCTCTCCACAAAGCCATCCAACTTTTCTTGTTCCTCAGTCACCACTACCGGAGTTTCAGATTCTGTCATTTCTCTTCTCTTTAATCGTCTTCGCGCTTTTCGGCTTCTCTTACTGCATGAATAGCTTGCATTTGTTCTATTTCTTCTTGAGGCATTCCAACTCTAATGCTATCTTCCATCAAACGTTCACCCCCCGAGTAGATTTCTTACTTTTCTTTTTGGAAGGTTCTTCTTCAGCTTTCTTCTTTCCTTTGTTTTTCCTTTTTCGAACTAGTGAAGCTTCTTCTTCTTCAACTTCAACCTCCTCATCGGCAGCTTGTCTTTCTTGTCGTTCTCTTGCTATTCTTACTTCCTTTCTATATTTGTTGTAGGTTGCCTCACTACAGGTAGTCTTTCGGCTCTATACATGTGATTGTGAAGCATCACCCGTTGCTCTGTCTTCAGTTCCGTAAATTGCCTTCCATTTGGCAATGAAAACATGTATCAGTACCCTCATGTGGCAGATCTTTGTGATTGTCATTTATCAGCAGTTGTACGAAACGGGGGTACATTGCCCATGGACCTTTGTTGACGTTGTCAACCATGCAGCAAAAAATCAGACCTGAGATATTTAATGGTTGGTTTGTACATAGATTAAGCATTGCTGCTGACCATTCAAGATTTAAACATCTCTAGTTAACCCATTCCTCTTTATCTCGTTCTTTCCTCTGAAGTCTCCTGATAACACATTCATCGAAAACCATCGAGAATATCGTCTTTGCTCAACCTTAGAGGATCTCCTGAGGAGTCACTAAGGCATAGAACCTTTCGAATTCTTTCTTCAGTTACAATGATTTTTTTGTTTCGAACTGTTGAGGTAATTCGTCTGACTTGATTAACAGATGAGACTTTTGCAGACTTCCAGAATTCCTCTATGTGAATAGAGTAGATGTCAGGATTTGCTTGAACTGCATAACTGATCTTGCTTCGGGATAACCACTCCATCACATCTTCAAAATCTTTATGGTATCATCAAGCGCCACGGGCTGGTTATGTTTCATGGTTGGATCCCAGAACACTTATTTCACCATTTCTGTAACCATAAAGACGAGCCAAGTGAGATCAGAGAGATATAGATATAAGTTAAGTGTTAGAAATATTTACACAAAGCAAAACAAATAAAAACGTTGCTCTCTACGCTGGACAACAATAATTTCGCTGAATATTTACGCCGGAAATAATAGCGTGGTTAATTCTTAGTTCGCTGAGTTCTTGATCAGCGTAGAAACTTATCGCTGCATTACCGGTGTAATTAATTAATTTCGCCGATTGCTTGAACTCGCGTTCAAGACTTAACTTCGCTAGTCTCCGATCTTCGAACAAAAACACTGACATCATATTAATTACGCTATATTCAAGTTAATTTCGCTGAATTCAAAAATTCTTCATAAACCCTTCAAAAACCCAGCAATCAAATCCATTCAAATCACACACCGATTCCCTGTTTAGACAAAGCGAAACTTCTTGTGAATGATCACACAATTTAAAACGTAGCTAGCACATAACCATACCGAAATGTATGTCGAATCATTGAAAAGAAGAATTGGTTTTGTTGATTCAATAGGAATGAAATTACTTGGTTTGTGAGAAGTAAGTTTGGTATGGAAACGGTTAAAAAAAGGTTTATATACAGAAAATATCTACCAGCGTAATTAATAATGACGTTGGTAAGATAATTACGCCGCGTTAGAGGATTTTTCTATGTATTCTTCTAGATTAAGAAACTCAAAACAAATACGCTCGAGAATCTTAAACTTTCTTGAAAATTGTGCCCCTTTTAGGAAAGATGATGTTAAAATGAGAAAATTTTGCCATTATGGACCCCGAAATTAATGGGAAGCCTTGTTTGACACTCCGTGACATTCCTGCAAAATATCATACTGTTAACACTCTGTTAGTCAGATATTTTAGAATTATGAATGATCGAGGCACAAGAAAAACTGTCAGTATGTTTTTCCACTTAAATCCATGCATCCTTCTTTCAACATGCTTTCAGTTTGCATTTTATCATGTTGTGGTAATATTGACAAGAATTGCAATGGTCCCCACTCCAGCTAGAAGAGTAGAATACTGTGCCCGTGAGTCCCACATCAGGACATACCCCCGCGATCAAGGTATGCGCAAATATTCATCATAACGGGTGAGTATGTCGAGTTCATTCGATTGAGAGGTACAAGATCAGCGCAATGGTGAACAGGTATGCACTTTCGTGCAGTCAAAGAGACCAGTTGCAGTCCTGACCAGGGTTAAGTAGATACCTTTGTTGTGGTATGATTATATTTGATTTGCTCTTTTGATTTAAGCTTTTTCAATTTAAGGGTTTTGGCCTCTTGGACTCTTTTAGATAGGATATCATAGTCGTGTCTAGGTCTGCATGTTTCTTGATGCAACAGAAGAGTGTCTATGATATCCCCGAACGATAAATGACATAAAGACCCAAAATTTCATACTTTCGCAATCTGTCAACGCAAGATTTAAGACCATTAAGCCATATGCCTCAACGTGTTACCCGCAGGAAGCCCAGTATTGTGGGTATCCAGAATTCTTGTGTGATCTTTTTCTTTTGACGCCTAATCGCAGTTTACTCGAGAGTGTTGTTGAATCTACTAACACATCGTTGCTTGGTACCCCGATCTTCTTTGCGTAGCATCTTGATTTCTCTTTTTCTGTTTCAAAAATCAACCAAAGTGTTAGCAGTTTTCTATCATTTCTCAAAACAGGTGTCGAACGGAGAGCATAAGCATTTATTTAATTTTATGGATATTCTTCCCCTCTTAAATTTTATTTTCGAGTGTCCATTGATTGAAAAGAAAATTTAAAAGTGCAGAAAATCGATTTGCTGGGTACAATTTTACGATACTTAAATATTTTTTTTAAATAGAGTATATACAATTTGTCAAATCCGCAAAGTTCATTTCCACTCAAGGAAATTAACCATTTCCAACCAGGTTACCAACTAGTTGAAACGAGTTTTATCAAAGGCTTTTGTGAAGATGTCGGCTTTTTGTTGCGTGGTATCCACTGGCACCACTTGATGTAACCCTTTTCGTAGCATCTCGAATCGTGTGAATACGAATCTCGATGTGTTTAGTTCTCGAGTGATGGATAGGATTCTTCACAATTCCCAGACACGCCTCGTTGTCGATGAATATATGAGTCTTCATGAGGTTGATTCCATAATTCAGCAACTGATTTTGTATCCAAAGGACTTGTGAGCAACAACTATAAGCAGCCGTGTATTCAGCTTGAGCAGTAGAGGTGGACACTGTTGTCTACTTCTTGCTTTGCCACGATATTAGAACGATTTCCTAGGAATTGGCAACCACCTAAGATAGATTTCCGATCAACCTTGCAACCTGCATGATCACTATCAGAATAAGCAATTAAATCAAAATTACTATCTTTAGGATACCAAAGCCCAAGCTTAGGCGTTCCTTTCAGATAGCGGAAGATTCTTTTGACAACTATCTCATGAGATTCTTTGGGATTTGTCTAAAAGCGTGCATAAATGCAGACTGACCACATAATGTCAGGCCTACTTGCTGTTAAGAACATCAAGGAGCCTATCATTGAACGATAGAAGGACTTATTCACCGGCTTTCCTTGAGGATCGAGAGTAAGTTCGGTTTGAGGGGTAAACGGAGTACTTGCAGTCTTGCAGTCAGACAAGTTGTACTTGGCAAGTATATTTCTGATATATTTAGCTTGATGAATTAGAATCCCGTCCTTTCTCTATTTCACTTCCAATCCTCAGAAAAAGGTGAGTTCACCCATCATACTCATTTCGAACTTTGCTTTCATAACCTTCTCGAACTCTTGCATAACACTTCATCGGTTGACCCAAAAATGATATCGTCACATAAATTTGAACCAGCATCACATTATGTCCTATCCTTTTTGTGAAGAGAGACATGTCAATTTTGCCTCTAGTGTAGCTACATTCTAGAAGATAGGTTGACAACGTCTCGTACCATGCTCTAGGAGCTTGGTGAAGGCCATAGAGAGCTTTGTCTAGCTTGTAGTATCGTTTGGGAAAGTGTGGATCTTCGAAGCCAGGAGGCTGACAGACATACACTTCTTCCTTAATATCTCCGTACAGAAATGCACTTTTCACGTCCATTTGAAACACCTTGAAGTTCTTGTATGATACATATGCCAAGAATATTCTGATAGCTTCCAAACAAGCAACAGGTGCGAAAACTTCTTCGTAATCAATCCCTTCTTCTTGTTGGAACCCCTGGACAACCAATCTTGCTTTGTTCTTAGTAACCACCCCACGGTCATCCATCTTGTTACGAAATACCCAGTTTGTTCCAATCGAAAACTTTCCTTCAGGTAGAATAACTAGTTCCCACACTTTAAGTTTCCAGAACTGAGATAATTCTTCCTGCATCGCTTGCACCCAGCTATAGTCTTGCATTGCTTCTTCTATGTCATGAGGCACTGATTGCGATAGGAAGGCGGCATACAATCCTTTGTTAATGACATAAGTTTGGCCACGAGTTCGTACACCATCTTCCACTTGACCAATAACATTCTCAAGTGGATGATTCCGATTTGTCTTGTATCCTGCATTGATGTGGGTTTCAATTTACTGTGGTAGATTTGTGAAGTGTTCATCGACGTAAATGATTGGTAATCCATCTTCCTGAGTTGGTTCATTCACGTTCGTTTGTGAAGAAGAGGCATCATTTGCAAATGCATTCTCACCCGAAGTGTCACCATTTGTTTCTTCCATGGGAAGAATAGGATTGGCAGAGAATGGAGTGAAACGAGTGGTAAAAGGAGTGAAACCAATATCTGAAGAATCAAACAGTTGTTCTACAGGAGTGGTTTCTACAGGTTCAGGAATAGGTTCTGGAATGCCAAAGGTGTTGAAGATGATATCTGCATCATAGAACCAATCAGGAGAGTTTCCAGTGTTGGTGTAATTTCCTTCTTGAAAATCTACGTAGTAAGACTCAACCACCATTTTGGTTCGTTTGTTATAGACACGATATGCCTTTTGAGTAGATGAATAACCCATGAAATAGCACACATCACCGACTGCTTCGAACTTGATAAGATTGTCTTCAGTGTTGAGGAGTGTACACGAGCAACCAAACGGTCTAAAGAAATCTATCAGAGGCTTTCTCTTGAAAAGAAGATCGTATGCTGTTTTTCCATGAGGTTTGATGATGAGAACTCGATTTAAGACATAGCATATTGTTCGCTGCCTCTGCCCAGAAGATGATTGGAAGCTTTGAGTCTACCAGCATGGTTCTAGCAGCTTCGATAAGTGTCATGTTTTTACGTTCAGCTACACCGTTTTGCTGAGGAGTTCTTGCTGCACTGTACTGAAGTCGAATCCCTTTTTCTTCACAGAACGAGATCACCTATTGATTCTTGAATTCTGATCCGTTATCACTTCTAATTGATTTGACCTTCAGTTTGATGACATTCTCAATCATATGAATAAATGTCTGAATAATAGATCCTATTTCGCTTGCTTCAAGAAAGTAAACCCATGAAAAGCGAGAAAAGTCATCTGTAATCACCAAGCAATAAGATCTTTTAGCTAAACTTTTAACATTAATAGGATCGAAAAGATCCATGTGCAGCAATTGCAATGGTGCTGTGATAGAATTCACTGCTTTGGATTTGTGTGGCCTTTTGTGTTGCTTGCCTTGGGCACATGCAATGCATTTTTCAGAACAAGGAAATTATATTAAAGGTAAACCTCTTACGAGATTTAATTTTGAAAGTTTGTTCATATTTTTAAAGTTTACATGCCCTAGGCGCCTCTGCCAAAGCAGTGATTCTAATTCTGAGGCTTTAGAAATTAAGCAAGTCATTTTCTCATTTGTTTTGGCATTCTTCATATTGAGCACGTAGGTGTTGTTTTAGCGAGGAGCAGTTACATGATCATTTCGGCGGGAACTGTGTATTCTGGCTTGAGAAAGAGACATTCCACGTCATTGAAAAGAACTGAAATTCCTTTGTCACAGACTTGTGATACACTCATAAGATTGTAACACAACTATGGAACATAATTCACGTTTTCCATGGTAAGAGCCTTTGACACAACATTCCCTATACCGACAATCTTTCCACCCTTTTCATCTCCTGCAAATGATACGAAGTCACCGTCGATGAATCGGAAATTCTTTAACAGCTCCTTCAATCTCGCCATATGCCTTAAGCATCCGCTATCCACGTGCCAAATGTACTCCATGAGCATTCGGAGCCATTTTTGCAATTTATTCTATAATACAACAACAGACAAAAATATATATAGTTAGTTAGATATCGGAACCCAAACTTGTTTTAATTTTGGTCTATCATGTTTTTGAATATTTAGATCTACTTTTCTTTTCCAAAAACAAGATGACTTAACTAAACTATTTACTGATTTTGTAAAACTATCAAATTGCTCTGTGAAGTTTTTGACAAAATTTGTTTTTGGTTCAGGAAAATTCTTGTTTTTGCAATGTTTCGCAGTATGTCCTAAATGACCATAACGAAAACATTTCATGCAACGTCGTTTCTTTCGTTTGAGGATGAGGCATTTGAAGATGATGTATGTGATGAGTTTCTTGAGTTGCGAGAATCTTTGCTTGTTTTGTCGATGCTTGATTTGATCATTTTCTTCAATTTCTTGTCGATCCTACTCTCATCTTCAATGCATTCATCTTCTGACTCATATTCTGATGAGTATGATTCTAGATTCAAACTTGAGTCATCTAATCTTTGATCATCACTTGAGTCTTCTTCACTGCTACTTTCTTGACTTGAGTCTTGATGATCATTTGATACACCTGCACATGATGGAACAAACTCGGGAATTTCCTTAGTAAGGAACTTTCCGAATTTGTTGTTCTTCAATTATGGAACAAACGTGGGTGAATCACGAGCAACATTTTCATCACAAAAGACAGAATTCAAGTTCATGCATTCAAGCACTACATTCTCGTGGCTTTGGGTCAAAGGTTTAGGCATGCGCCTATTACAGTCATCCCAAATATTTAGACTAGGTTTAATACAGTCATCCATCCTAGTTAAATTATTACATTCATCCCGAATAGATTTGTCTTTTGTTTTTCCACAATTCCAGGCAAACCAGTTAACCGTAGTATAACTGTCGCCTGAATATCCTATCCCTATTTTTGTGCCTTCACCATCCTCATCGCACACATCTCCTTTACGCTCATTTGCATCTGCATTACTCATAGAAACATTAGTATTTTTATCATTCATGTAGGAACGTCCACGATTAGCACGGGAACCTAAATTTGTTATCTATTGTCCGATTAGGCCGAAACTAATGACAAGTTAACCAAATAACAAGAATTACTCATTTAAAGGTTGTTTTCATTGATCTAAAGTTTAATACATTCGAGAACCGGATCCGACAGAGCTTCGCCGTATCTGTGCCAAAATCTCTCCACTTTTCAAAATGAATCACCAAGGCACCTATTTATAGGCTTAGAAGTTCGCTGGTGAGGCATAGAAGTTCGAGCAAACTTGATTTAGTCAAGTTCGGCCGAACTTGACTTCTCAAGACCATCTTGAGCGAACTTGACTATTAACATACTTAAATATGCCTAGATTCTAACAGATTAAGCCCTATTCACCCAGACTCGATACATAATGACGTAGGCAACAGACATATGCACCAACAGACTCCCCCTTGGATGTTGCCGCAGTCATTGACTTTTTGAAACCTTCTGAGTCTTTCGATCTTTAGTTCTTGTATAAACGTTAACATTTTGACCTTTATATCCTCTTCCTTTTTCTTGAGCTTTGTCTTGATAAAACTTTTTAAACCAACATCCTCCCCCTAGCTTTAAGCTTTAGCCTTCAGACTTCCCTTTGCTTTGGTCTTTAGACTTCAAACTCCCCCTAGCTTTGAGCTTTCTGAAATCTTTGATTTTTGCTTCATCAACTCCCCCTCAATCTTTGATTCCTGTCTAAATACTTTCTGACATTCAAATAAACATTTCAGATTCAAAATTCTGTTATAAAACTTAAAAGTTTGAATCTTCTCTTTTTTAATCTTTTTCAAATCTTAGTTTTTCAAGTTCAATTTAGTGACCTTGAATACTTTTAACATTTAAGAATTTGTCCTTTTGAAAAAAAATTCAATTATGAAATCCACTTGGTTGATCAAATCCAAATTAATGACTTTGATTAACCATGTCAACTAAGTCCAAGTTAATGACCTCAATTTGACCCGTAATGAACAAACTTATGTTTTCTTCAAATTTTAAAGTTTCAATTTAATGATCTTTCTATGAACATTTTTTCAGCACCTTACCAGACTTCGATGATCTGTTCTCCAACATTGGCTCATTAAAAAATAATGTAGAAACAAAATCTTTTTGAATTTTGGAAAGTTTATGCTAAAACACACTGAAAATCTTTTTGATTTTTATCTAAAAAGCAGTTAAGAAAGTAAACTATGTACAAACATATTTAAAGACATATTTTTATGAATTCGTGTCTAAGGATCATATTAGTTGTTTGAGACATATCACCACTACTGATGACCTTTTTGATGACTTTAAGTTTTAAACTCGTTTACCTAGATTTTCGATATGTTTGTCCTCTTAAACTTCAACGCATTTCTCAATTGTTCCAAGATATCTTAGGATATGAATTATGAAACTTGACTTATCTATGGTTCTCACCTCTTGAATATACTCCCGAATCCAGATTCCATAGATTTCATCTTACAGGTGAGTATAGCGTAATTGATATCTGTATCTGGGTTATGCGAGACCTTGAGAGCTCAGGTTAGTACTATCGTACAGTCAAAGAGATGAAGGCTCGTCTTTAGGTGTGTTCCACTTAAGGAATCTTTTCGACACTGCAAATGATTAAATCTTTCGATTCTTTTCAAATTTTGCATGCTATTTTGGGGTTTTTAGCAAAAGCATTATTGAAGTTCTAGGCTATTGCTTTCGCAAAATCAGAAGAACTTGTATAATACCCCAGATATCAATTATCTATAAAGACCTCGTATCTCAGAATCAGGCAATCCTTCAATCGAAATTTCGGAGTACTAAGTCCATATATCCAAGATGTGTTAATCCACAAGATTAAGCAGTTGTAAAATTTAGTTTATATCCCGGAAACAATCTACTGAACGTGTAAAGCCTATCGACACATCCACAGTAAGACTTGTTTATCACTTTTAAACTTTACATTTCTTTAGCATACTGTGATAGTCCACTGATGTACTATCATTTCTTTTTTGTGACACCGAATTCTTTTTGTCTTTCTTTAATGTTTTTGAATTTTCAACTTTTTCATATGTTTTTTATTTTTCTAAAAATTTTCTTACTCCCCCCTAAAATCAAAAACATATTTTTGGATTTTAGATTTTTAAGAAATAATATTCTAAAAAGATAACAAACCAATGTGGATCACGAGATCTCGTCGTCCGATCCCTTTTTCAATGTCTACATCATCACCTGTTAGCAGAACAAATCATTAAACCTTGTTAATTTCAACTTGTGGAAACCACTTGTTAGGAAATCAATTTTAAAAGATTTTTCAATATAACAATCTGTGTTCTCTGTGTGGATTTGCAAAATTTCAAACATTTTTTTTAACCACTTGTAATTTCGAAAATGACAAAGATTAAGACATTCTGAATAAGTTAAAACTCATGGAGCTCCGCTATCCTGTATTAACTTTGATTTGGATCTGGGACTCCTCACACACAAGTAACTACGTGAAAAGTGAAACCCAAGCCTTCTTGGTCTTGGGTCGGAAAGCATAACAATCTTCATAATCACTTTTCAAACCATCATCGTAATCAAAGTCGTCATCAAACATTTCTTCCAATGACACATTTGAATATTTTTCGGCTTTTTCTTTTTCTGTCAATTTTTGAAAGTTTTGTTTTGACTTTGACAGATCATTTTTAATAACTGACTCTTTTGATTTGACATTGTCAGTTTTAACAGATATTGTGACATATTTCTTGCCTTTTTGATATAAAATATTGAATCATTGTTTTCAAATGATTTTGAAGTTTCACCTTTTTCAAAAAATTGAGTTTACAAACCTTGACTCATCCTTAGATTTCACTTCTTTTTTCGATTCAAAATTTCTTTTTGACATTCTGTTTGTTTGCACAATCTCTGGTTTCTTCAGTTTCTCAGCATTTGAAACTGAATTTCTTCGTGGATATACATGCTTATCATTTGGACACTTGCGAGCAATGTGACCAACTTTATCATTAAAGCAATCGTTAATGAGTATGTCATAGTGGTTTACTCCACTTGTGGACTTGGACTTAGCCTTGTCCCGAAGTTCTTTCTCTTTCTTAAATTCAGCATTTGATTGCTTACCGATCACGCTTTCTTCTTCATCCGTGATTGTTTCGTATACAAACTTTATGTTTTTACCTTTGTATCCCTAGAACACTGGTTTCTACTTCTTCTTCGGTTCTTTTTCTTCAACCTCCAAACCTAATCCTGCTCCCCTGTGCTCAGGAAAATCACCAGCATTTCTACGGTAGTTGTTAAAATTCTTTTTCGGTTTAGAGTAAAATTTCTTTTCATTTTTGTCAAGATAATCTGATGAAACTTCTACATGTTTAAACAGTTTATCAATTTGATCTTCTTTCACGTTCCGAATCGGAAAGCTATCATCGAAATATAATCTATCAGAATCCTTAACCTTGTACATGACAACGTTAGGATCATCACTTATATCTTTTTCTGAAGATATATCGTCATTTTCGGACTGTGATTTCGAACTTTTTGAACTTGAGTTGGCGCTTTTAAAGCTGCCGTCATCAGAATCATTTCCCAACACAATGTTTACCACATCATTAACCACTTCATTGTCATTTTTGACTTCGTAAAGTCTACATCAATGTTCTCAGTCAATTTATTTCTTTTTTTCTGACAAAAAAAGTATATTAAATGCCTTATCTACCTCATCATCTTTCTTGCATGAATAACTTGCAAGAAGTGGTGGAGGAACACTTCCATATTCTTTACGCTTTGATTTATCACCATTTTCCATCGACTTAATAGTAGGAAGAATGTGATCAATGACATACGCGTTTGTGGTGTAGCTCTTTAAAAGTTGTCTTACCCGTTCTTTTTCAAATTTTTATGCCATGACCTTCGTCTCGGCAATGGTGTTAATGTACATGTTAATTACCTTTTGTTTTTCAATTACTGTGGCATTTAACATTTGACATTAGCATTGAGTTCACGATTAGCATTTTCAACATATTTCTATTTGCTTGAAATTTTGTCATAAGCTTCTTTTATGGTTCTGTAATCATAACGAAAGTTTTCGTTGTGTACAGTTAATTCTCTTATGACGTTGACTTTATCAAGACATGGTTCACAAGGACTTGCACACTTTGTGCAAGGTTTTTCAACCTCCACAACTTTCACAACTTCCTTTTCAGACATACTTACCTCAGCTTGTACCTTTTCTGTCCTCTGATTTCAAAGCTTCTTGTTTCTGCATCTCAAGGTAAGCTAATTCTTCTTCCTCAGCTCTCTGCTTATAACCTTCCAGAATGGCATTTTCCAAAGCAGCATCGACATATGATGTATAGATTCATCCACTAACTCTGCTATCATAGCAACACCAGTTTTCTTTCCGGTGTATCTGTTCCAGTCAAAACCATCTTCTTCATGATTGGCAACAAGAGCTTGTTCGGCTTTCTTTGCAGATTTGTCTTCAACTTCGACTTGTGTTCTTTTTGGATATGGCTTATATTGAGGAGCTTTCTTATAGTACTCGTTGTTGCTACCAAAAGGATTTTGGTTTCCACTTGCTTCTTGATTGTTGCATTCTCGTTTGAAGTGTCCTTTTTGTCGACACCTGAAGCATGTGACTTTAGATTTGACAAATCCTAGCTTGTTTCTTGAATTACCAATATCCCTTCCAGTGAGAGCCACAAACTTAGAAACTCTTCTGATAATGGATGCAAGACTCCATTTAATATCCATTAGCTCCAATTCTTCTTCGTCCACCGGATCATAAACTTCGACGGTCATCTCTAGATTACCAATCTTTCCAGCAACAAGACTTTCATATGATTCAAGAACGGTAGCGAGATGTACTATGTGCTGTTTAGCCACTTTCTCTGGAAATACATTCTTCAAATCAACTGCTATGTTGCACGGAAAAACATTTGAATCAGAACTAGTTTGGCTTGTCTGACTCTGGAATAAAGAGCTTGAACTAGCATCGTATATCCAGCATATGGAGAGCTTTGATTTGGAGAAGAATTTGTATTTGCACTAAATGCTGTTTGAATTTTCGGGCTTTGAATCGGAGTATCTGGAATGCCTCCTTTGTAATAAACACCGACATCTTGAACAACATTAGCATTCTTTGATTTTGCAATCTTCATTAATTCCTTTTCATGTCCTTCCAATTTGTCTATGAAGGATGACAACATGAAATGTCTCCAAGATGGACTATTCTTTAGAATCGTCAGATATGTTGTCCATTCTCCTTCTGGAAGTGCATCGGCCAACTTCTCGATTTGCTCTTCATTAGATCTTTTGATATCATGTCTTCGCATATGGACCATGAGGTGACAATATCTATCGATCATCTGCTTCATTGTTTCACCTTTAATCATCGTGAAGATCTCGAATTCTTTCTTGATTAAAGCCTTATTGCTTTTGATTATTTCATCACTTCCTTTGAATTTTTCACAAAGAGAATTCCATAATTCTTGCGAAGTATCATATTCTGGTAATAATATCAAGATATCTTCCTTCACTGATTGTTGTATCAAGCTGATCATTTGCTTTTCGCAACATAGTTATTTTTGTCGGTATTTGAAAACTTGTTCAGCGGAAGATCTTGATCACGCTCATCCTTTGGCCATTTGTAACCATCCTCAACTGCAACCCAACTGTTGAATTTATTCGCTTGTATCCAATTCACAAACATTTCTTTCCACCCTTCAAATTCGTCCATGCTCATTAGCTTTGGCGATTTCGATGTAGTACCCATTTCGTTGTCGATATTCATCTGGTTTGCCGCAAGAACATTAGCGTTTGATGAAGAAGCCATTTGAGAAACGAACACGTTGTGGAAATCTTTCATTTTGACAATCCGAAACTTTATCTGAGAATACGATCAAAAACACTCGAAAATTGATTAGAAACAGTCAAGTTCGGTCGAACTTGTGTGAAAATAGGTTTTGATTTCAAGTTTCAACAAGTTCGGTCGAACTTAGAAACAATTTTCAATTTTATCACACATACTTCAAGTTCGGTCGAACTTGATGTGTAATTATGAGAAAAATTACAACTTCGAGCCGACTTGTAAGAAAGATTTCAAGAAACCAAGTAAGTTCGGTCGAACCTAAGAAGAATTTTCAAGGCCTTAGCTAAGTTCGAGCGAACTTAAGTTTGAATTTCAAAAGAAAACTAAGTTCGGGCGAACTTAAGTGAATCTTCGCTAGAATTATATCAAGTTCGGTCGAACTTGATGGAACTTCAAGAAAAATTCAACAAGTTCGAGTGGACTTAAGCTCAAAATCTTGAAAAACTAATCAAGTTCGGTCAAACTTGATTAAAATCCAAAGAATTTCAATCAAGTTCGATCGAACTTAGTGTTAAGTTCGGCTGAAACTTGTTTCCAAAACATGGTTTTTTCAAATTTTTAATACCAAAACGTTTGAATTTGATGTCCAAACTCTCAGGGGTTTATCACAACTGTATTTTACATGATATGTTCAAAGATTAGCTGATTTTGTCCATGAAATCATCAAATATGTGAAAATGTTAAGAAAAATGATAGAATGGAGATGAAATAGAGAAATTCTTGTCTTGATTCCAGCAAATTTAGGTATCCAGGCTCTGATACCACTTGTAGGAACGTCCACGATTAGCACGGGAACCTAAATTTGTTATCTATTGTCCGATTAGGCGGAACTAATGACAAGTTAACCAAATAACAAGAATTACTCATTTAAAGTTGTTTTCATTGACTAAAGTTTAATACATTCGAGAACCGGATCGACAGAGCTTCGCCGTATCTGTACCAAAATCTCTCCTCTTTTCAAAATGATTCACCAAGGCACCTATTTATAGACTTAGAAGTTCGCTGGTGAGGGATAGAAGTTCGGGCGAACTTGACTTAGTCAAGTTCGCCGAACTTGACTTCTCAAGATCATCTTGAGCGAACTTGACTACTAACATACTTAAATATGCCTAGATTCTAACAGATTAAGCCCTATTCACTCAGACTCGATACATAATGACGTAGGTAACAAACATATGCACCAACAATTCAAGTAATCGACACTTTGAGCAATTAAGTCAGTTTTATCAATTAAATCGTTTTCAGGATGAGGAGTTGGCATTGGTACATAGTTCTTGCTATGGGGAGGAGGAAATATCTTTCTTTCATTTCCAAGCTTATCTTTGTACCCAATGCCATCTTTCACATATGTTGGTTGTTGGCTATTCTTTATATCAACCAGTGCCTTTTTGCTAACATTCCATCTATCAATGGTGAGTTGCAATTTAATGTTTTTGATTTCCAAATTTCTAAACGTTTAGCTTGATCATTAATAAAGAAATCCTTTTTAAAAAGCAACTCCTTTAAAGACTGCATTTCAGTTAAAGTTGAATTCAACTTTCTCTGATATGCAGCTTCGTTCAGTTTCATTTCTTTATTTACTCGTAAAACCTTTTCTTTTTCTCTAATAAGGTCACAGTTGATTGATTTGTAGTGAGACATGACGTTCATACATGGCTTTGAACACAGTTTTGCTTTGAACTCGTATGGAATGCTATTTACCAGTTCCTTATCCTCCTTCTCTTTTGCCGACTCAGTCTTCATTGCAGATGCATATGCCTCACCATCTTGCTTCTTTTCTGCTTCATAATTTGATGGATTAGCAATGCTTTTCATCCCCTTGTCAACATAATTTTCTTTTGGGATTCCTACAACTTTGTTTTGAACGTATTTCATGGGAGCAACAGCTGATTCATTCGTTATCTTGTTTGCGGAGACCTGAACTGATGCTTTTAGTTCTATTGAGATTTTAGCCATCAGCGCTTTGTTTACTTCTTCTTTTGTCTCAGCTATCTCGTCTGCCCAATCGTAATCTTCCACAACTAGAGCCTTTGGAGCATTGTTGGTAGCATTTGGGTTTCCTTCAATGGCAATCGCCCTTCGAACAGGAGCAATTTCAGCATTATCCTTCTTTAACAGAGGACAATCTCTCTTGAAGTGACCAAGATCCTTGCAATTGTAACAACATAGCTTTGATTTGTCAAATCCAGCTTTGCCAAGAGACAATCTCTCTTGAAGTGACCAAGATCCTTGCAATTGTAACAACGTAGCTTTGATTTGTCAAATCCAGCTTTGCCGAGAGAAAATCTTTTCCCTGTTTTATCCTGGAACTTTTTCAAGCGTAGAGTGATCATAGCCATTTGCCATTTAAGTCCATCTCTCCATGTCATCTGGATCCACCTGATACATATCTTTAGCATTGAGATAATCTCACTTCAATTCCCCGGACATAAGAGCTTCATAATTGCTTATGAAGGTATTGAACAAAGCAACATGTTCAGTTGATATTTTGAGTTCTTGAGCATCCGCGACCATAGAGGATTTAGACTGTGAAGATGTAGCAGAGTTTGCAGAAGCATTGTTGTAGGATGCATGAGCACTTTGAGATCCTGAACCTCCTGAGCTTGTTGGTGCAAGAAAAGGCATGTTCTTGGGCATGATGACAGCAGCGATTTTTGACTAGATTTATTCATTTCTCTCTTGATGACGTCCATTTCAAATGCCTTCAGAGTGTTAATCAGATCTGAAGAGTGACGGGGGTTGTACTATGCAAGAAGGTTCTTTTGATCATCATGCATTGCAAGCTCCATTCTTTAGGAAGTGAGTCAAAGAGTTTCTTCATTGATGCATAGTTGGCAACAGGATTTCCCACTTTCTTCATCTTGGTCAGCACATTTAGAAAGCGGCTGATATGATCAAATAGGCTTTCTCCTTGGATACTTCCAAACATATCATATTCCTTTTACACCGTATCTCTTTTGTTGTCCATCAATTCTTGATTTCCCTCGTAGTGCTCAATAAGTGCCAACCAAAGTTCATGAGCTGAAGTGTACTCTTCGAACATGTTGTTATCTTCCTTGTTCAATGCCATAGTTAGAGCAGCATGAGCACGGCAGTCACGTTGAATCAGAGCTTTATCTTCATCCGTGAAGGTAGTAGGATCTTCGTTTACGACCCGGACTCATCTTCTATAATCACTGGAATATGTGGTCCAACGGTGACAGACGTCCATGAATGTAATCAGTGTACTCAAAGAATGCCCTGATGCGGGTTTTCCAACTGCTAAAGTCCTCGGATCCTTTCAACTTAGTGGCCTAGTTGCAGTTCCAATTTCAAGTTCGGCTTGTGCGACAGTGGTCAATTGACTTAGAGACATTATGATTAACTTTTTGAATTTAAGAACTTGATCAGGTTGTTAATTACGCCGGTAACAGTGTTAGATAATAACTACGCTGATCCTGACTTAAGTTCGCTGGATGAGTCCTGATTCTACATAAATGCTAAATCCGCTGACAAACACAACACAAACAAGTGTTCTGTTAAGTTCGCCGATCACCATAATAAGGTCACGGAGGATCCTTATTACTGACTTCGAAGTCGCCTTCGATTAAATTCGGTGATACTGTTTCGCAGAAAATCGATAACTACGCTGGTGAGTCTCCGGTGTATTTGTTAATTACGCGAACTTTAAAGATAAACACGCTGTCTTCAAAGATATCTACACCATATTTAAAGTTATCTACGCTATCTTCAAGTTTAAATACGCCCAGCAGGGTTTTAACACGAACAAAAACCCTCTAATCACCCAAAAAAGACTCAAAATTCATGATTCATTGTACCAAAAAGACCCAAATGTTTGTCCAAACACTGATTAACAACGACCCAACAATTAATGATACCAAATCAACTCATTTTAAGCCAAAAAATTTGAAAAACCATGAAACTTTGAAAAACCTTTGAAAAATTTTCAAAACTTGAAAAATCTCAACATAAAATCAAACAATCAAGAGCACAAAGGCTCTGATACCAAATTGTGAGTCCTAAATCAACTACGGATCACAGTGGTTTGATTGTAAACACACAAACACCAATGGATTAGGTGTTCGTATGTATAAAGATAAGAAAAATCAAGGTAGAAGATGAAGACTCTTGTTTTGGTAGAAACTACAAGTGTTGTATGATGAATCCCAATTGGTAAAACGATTTAAGCACCTGGATATACAGATTAAGCACAAGAACAATCACAAAAATCACAACACAAGAAATCACCAAAAGTTGCTAGTCCAAGAACCTTGGAGCTAGGGTTTTCATTAAGAACATATATATAGTTACTGACCATCCACCATAATTAATAAATACGCTAGAAGATTAATTACGCTGGACAGTACAAACATTACCAAAATTACATTTTCAGTCCCTGAACTATCTAAAGCATTGTTAACAAACATAAACTTATCCAAAACTTAGTTTAGTCTAGTATCAACGATCTCAAAAGTTCCAACATAGATTGAGCGTGTGTTGAATATTGTATAGGTTAGAATCGAACACACGACCAAATACGGAGCGAATAGTGAATTTGGGAACAAGTTCGCCCGAACTTGACCTGTGAAGGTCAAGTTCCCCCGAACTTGACATGTGATGGTCAAGTTCGCCCGAACTTGTCCTGTGAAGCACAAGTTAACCCGAACTTGTCCATGCACACTCCGGGCGAACTTGTTACCTTATATATAGGTGTGTTGTTCATGTGTCATTTAAGTTTTTTCCATCCCTACAGGGAGGTGCTGCCGGATTCTCTCCAGGAACTCCGGCAGCTGGACTTTAAAAGATTTATACTCTTTCGGTATGAATGAAGACTTCCGCTGTATTCTACTTCTACTCCATTCTGTAATACATTTCTACCGAATCGGTTTACGTTTACGCACTAACTTCCGTCTAGAACCACCTGATCACGGACCTTCAAAATGTTTTCAAAACGCAACATTTCAGTTCAATAATATATACAGTTGACACTTTATGTACAAAACTTAGATAGCAATGTCGGTTCATTTTTAATTTAGTATATGAAATTTATCTATACATATAAATGTATGTAGGTATATATAAACACGATCAAATATAAGTCTGAATATTTTATGTTTCTAACGAGTTTGTTAGTCGTTTCGGGTTAGAGCTCGATGTCGCGTTAAAACGAAAGATTAGATAATAATTTAATAAAATTTTACGTTAATATTATTTTACCTTGATTCGCGTTTACCGGGGTTGACCAGAACCTAAATCTATCCGTTGACCAGTTTGACCGTTGTTGACCGGGGTTTGACCCGAACACCAAAAATAAACCAAAGTTATACGTTGAATGTTGTTGACCCGTGTTTGACCGGGTTGACTGTGTTGACCGAGCCGAGACTCGAACCTGCTGAACCAACTTGAAAACCCGAGTCAAACATAACCGGGCCAATACTGAAACGTCTATAGTGAACCAAGCTTGAACCGAGATAGATTCTGACCCGAACCGAGCATCACCTTGTAACCCAACTCAAGACCCGAGCCCCAAACATGACCACTGTCGCCATTGCCACCGACCGGCCCTAGCGCCAACGGCTGTCGCTCTAGTTCCGTCGCCAGAATCACCACAGTGCCTGAAACAACATGGACCAGTTGGAGTAACATGGATTTGTACGAATATGAGAGGAAGAGATGAGTTAAAAGTGTTACCGAAGAAATCATGGCTGCCGGAGTCTTGAAGCACCACCACCGTCGTCGTTTACTAGCCGCCGAAGAGACGTTGTTACCACCGCTGCTACTGTTCACCGCCGCACCACCATGGAGGGTGGCCGGCTCCTCTCTCTCTGTTCGTTCTCCCTCTCTCTGTCGTCTCTCTCTCTCCAATGGGTGTGTGGGTATGGTGGTACAAGAGGGAGGGGGTTGTGGGTGTGAGTTTTATCGGAAAAACGGCCAGGGCCGGCCGGAATTACTTTGGTCGCCGGAGATTGGAGAGAAGGCAGAGGGTTTGGTTTGGGAGCTAGGGTTTCTAATGAGGGAGGAGATTATGAAGAATATATACTAGGGTTTCTCAAGTGGGATTGGGCCCGTGGCCCATTAGCGTATATAATTCTTTCGTGTGGCCCAACAACTTTTCTAAGGTTCATTTTCGCCCCCGGACTTCTTGTAATGTCGTAAAATATTTATTTAGGGTCGAAAGCGCTTAAAATTTTGCCGTAAGTCGTTATTAGACGCATCGTTCGTCGGTTGCGTTAAATCGTGTAAAATGCTTCGTTTACCGTTTATGATCCGTTTTTCGATACGATTTAAGCTACAAATGTTATAATCGATTATGAAGTTCAATATATCATAATTTATTAATTTCGAGACGTAACTCAGTCTGGTGCTTCCGTTTCGCTGTTTATTGCGGTGTATTCTGGTTTCTACGTAGATTTCGCGTTTGTGCTCAGTCTTGTCCGACAGTCCGACTAACTCGCGTTATCATTCATATCTGATAAATATAGGAACACAAGTGGTATTTTTAGGCGTCGTCAGTATCTCGTCCGATGTCAGTTCGCTTAAAGTTCAAACGCGAGCTAAAAATCCCCGAAATCGTCAAATCGCGTAACGTGAATCAAGTAGACGTTCCTAGGCTTTCCAAGGCCAAATTAAGTTACTTACGTCTAATTACGCTTCGTATTATTGTCTTAATGTTGGTTATACGCGTAATTATAAAGCCGAAAAGTACAGGTTGTCACACAATCTCCCATTTAGGAGATCCCAATTTGCTACCTATTACACACCCAAAGAAATATGTCTTCCTTGATTAGCTCCATAGTATTTTGAAATGGCATAAATGTATCCTCGAACGCTTTCATATTTCACGCATGCCATATTCTCCAAACGGTGCCGTCGCTATAGTATGAATAAGCTTTCTCCATATCTTCCCACTTAGACATTTTTTAGAACCTCAAGAATATCTTTCAAAGAGTCAAAATTTGTAGGCGGTTTCAATATCATCCAAACAAAAGTATTCCACCAAACACTCCTGCTCCAAAGACATTTTGCGAAAATATGATCTCCATCCTCTTCAATAATACCGCATCGGGGGCATACAGTGTCCGACAAATTTACTCCGCATGAGACGAGAGCTTTTTTGGATGCCACCTTTCCTTTAATTGCGCAATCTGCGAAGTTCGTAGGTGATAACCTAGTATTATCTATACTGTATAATAAAGTAAATTGAATGGATGACACATGGTATCCTATGAGACGATCTGCATTAAATTTTCCCACCTAAAATATATTTTCTCATTTATCCCTATTTGATTTATCAAACTTCTGTTTATCCATATTTTATTTTTCAAATAAATATATAATCCATTTGATTTAAGATAAAGGTGAGAATAACTTAATCCACCTTTATCAGCATCTTTTAGAAAGTTTAATTGTATTAGTTATAAAATTCCTTTAGATGGTTTGATTTCAAAATTTTAAATCTGAATGATGAATAGTAAATATATAATAATTTATATATAATAATTAATAATTATATTTAGGTTTTGAAATTTCTAAAAACATAGAGCACGTGTAAATGAACATTATCATCACCTATGCTCATTATATTTATTTTTAGTTTAATTGTTTAGGAGAAATATTTTGAGATTAAATATATTTATATTTATAATTGATTACATTGTATTAGTGTTTCTTTAATTTGTATTTATATTTACATGTTATATATAAATATTATTATTTTTTATTATAAATATAATTTGTATTTATATTTGAATGTTGTTAAACATAAATATTATATTTTTTATTATAACTATTAACATACACATTACAAAAATTATTGATGTTTATGTTTTAATAATAATTGCTACCATTAATATTTTGTTATTATAATTATCATGTGTACCTTTCTGATTATTAATAATAATATTTTTATTATTATATTTTTTATCTAAACCCAATTGAAATTTTGGATATATTTCTATTATATCTATGACTAATATTATTAATAGTATTATCATTATTATTAGCATTATATTTTTTAATATTATTATTATATTAATATATTTATTACAATATTTTTATTCCACTGAAAATTGAAGATGGACAATCTGCATCCACTTTGAAAACTACCTACATATCTCCACTTTTGCCTTAGTACAATCATTGATGAGTTTGGTATCAATATATTGTGTATGAGATATTAATTATGCTTTCGAGAAAGTTTGTGGATCGATCTAGGATTATGTGTAAGCAGTGGTCGTTTTACCTATCACCAATTCCATCATCTGTCTGTTTGCAATGAAAATTAATATAAGCCAATGGTAGTCACTATCAATGATTGATTTGTTTTTAAGACTACCAATTTCACTCATGATCAATTGTATGCGGCATTATGAAGAACTAAGAGCAGAGACGGATAAAACTACTAATTTTAGATAAAGATCATAAGGCTATGAATAAAACATGTAATGGTGTATACGAATAAATATATATAGATTTATAAATTATGTGAACACGTTTTGGATTTAAATTATTTTAGGTAGTTACAAAATATAATTGGTACTCTTTATTATCCATTATTAAATGTAATGCAAGCTGTAAATACAATAATAAGTATTATATAAATATTTATTTTCGTATTATTTTCAGTAACCTTTTGATTACATCCTTCTCATGATAAATTTTATAATAATTTGTATCAACTCATTTATGTCGATTTGTTATATAAATGTCTTGGTTTTAATTTGCATTTACAAGAAATATATATTTTATAGTTTAAATTGTTCAACTTGTGTAACGCACGGGAACTAATCTAGTATCTAGTATATATATATAATAGATGAAAATAATAGGTGCTGACGTGCGGCAAACAGAGCTTCTCAATATTGGTTTTGGCAATGGGTCTGTTTTTTTCCATCAGCAAAGCCCCATTTGAGTTGCCCGACCCAGGCACGTTATTCGGATCTATATTTAATCCGAAAAATTATAACATACCAACACCTCTCTTTACCTTTTCTTCGCTGGTATTTCCTGCTCTCAAACCCTTGACTCTTATCTTCCTCTTCACAAATCCTGGGCTTTCTTCTTTATGCAATCGACAGGTAAACAAAAATTCTCTTTTTTCTTAATCTATTGTATGTTCTTTTTTTTTCTTTCTATTAATGAAGTTTTAATGACTTTTTCTCATATCATCTCTAGAGTTCATCTTTGCATGTCTACCTAAATTCGATGGTTTTTGTTGTTGTGTTCTAACAGGCGGATTGTTTTTCCATCATTCTTGGTAAGCTATTTATCTATTATGATTATCTAGATCCATCCTTTAATTTTTGAAACCCTACATTGATTTTGTATGTTTTGTTTTTCAACAGCCGGATTTTCTATTGAGGGTTTCCAAATCAAGTTTGGTTCATGATTAAAACCAGGTTACTTCCCAATCTTGATATGGTTAGGGATTTTTGAAAATAAGGGCATGAAAGGTATTTTCGAAAAGGTTGTGTATAGTTCTAAATATTACAACCTCAGTAATTTGGTTTTGTTACGTTGTTTGTTTCGCGTGGTGTGTGTTTAATCTATCATTTTGGGTGGTTGATGTGTTAATCGCACACAGCTACGTTCCAGTAGACGACACATGTTATGTACCGTCTTTTGTTTTCTTTTGGAGGGGTTGGGATCTTGGGCTCTTTATTATATTTTGGTGTGAGTGAGTTTGGTAAGTACGGTTTCATAACAGGGAGGGGGTTCTATAGTGTGTTTCTTAGTGTGTGTATGTGTGTTGGTGGGGGGGTTACTTTTCTGTGTTCCTTGCTTGAAGCCATTGTGGTGTGTGGGTTGTTGTTTGGTACGTCTATTTTTCATGTTTCACTTCATACTCTTCAGCTTGCTACCGTCGCATTCGACCCAACTATCCATGAACTTCAGAAAACCCTAAATCACCTTAACACGTGACGATGTAGATGGTTAGGTGGTTCTTGTGATTATTCTGCAGGCGGAAGTGATACTACATACTATCATTGACGATAATTGTGATTGGTTTTTAACTCTATCGTCTGTTATGGAGCGTGATGTAGATCGGTAGTAGGTACTTTGTTTGTTATATTAGACTTATTACGGACAACATCGACTTAAAACAAACACAAGGTATGAAACTAATTTATTTTGGTTAAATACATATTGGGGTACTATGGCGGCCCATTTGTATTTTATCGAGTAGTAAGAGACGAATTTATTTTGGTTAATTAGTATTGGGATTGAACCCTATAAAAGAACAGATGATAGAAAGCCAAAATATCTTCAAACCTTTGATCCACAATAAATCTTACATCATCTGCTGCAAACATCTGATGAAGACAAAACTCAAGATCTGCTGATACTAAAGGTCTGTTGAAGCCAAGCACTGATGTAGAAAATTCAATAATGGCAAAGCTCTGCTAAAGACCAATAGTGGTCTCCCTAGCAGTTGTTCCAACAGTCTTTATATTATCTTTATTGTGTTAGTGGTTAGCTAGCAGATGTTGTAGTTAGTTATAGTTGTTAGCTGTCACTTTCACACTAACGTCATCATTAGATGCTCCGTTGTTACACATGTGCTATAAATAGAACTGTGCATGTGCTGTTCTATTTGATCACATCTATTTTATTAAATCAAATATATTTCTTCTACATTTTGTACGAACAATCGGTGATCTTAGGCTGAGGGGGGATTGTGATTTACATGCATACGTGATTCATTATAAAAGCATGTTAAATGGAAAACAATCTTTCTATTGTTGTTATATTAAAGTTTATTTAAATTACGCTGCATATTTCATCTTATTTTTCTTCCATTGATTTCATCAAAACAATCACAACAATATCAAACTCAGATCCTTACAATTGGTACCAGAGCTTTGTCAATCGAATTGGATTTAAACATCATTTTGATTTGAACGTTTCAGCTCTCACTGCTAATTCTTTTGTTCATATGTATTGAAAAACAGAGTTTATTTACGTTTCAAGTTTTTAAACAAAATATGTTTTTAAACAATCAAAATGTCTCGAAATTCAAAGGATCCTCATAACAATGGTTTCATGTTTAAGCTTCCGATGCTTGTCAGATCGAAGTATAGCATTTGGCAACGTCAGATAGGTCATATACTTGCTCAGTAAAACACCGGTTGCTGGAGGTCAGTTGTATTTGGACCTCATGTTACAATGGTTCCAATTACTGAGGACCCAAAAATTCAAGTGCCTAAAAATCCTGAAAATTACTCCGAGCAAGATTTCCAAAAAAATGAACTAGATGCAAAGGCTTTTAGCATTGTTGCTTTAGCTTGTAGGACCGATCCTGATAGCATAGGAACCTAGATTTGATATCTAATGTTCATAATAGCGGAAATATTATGACACGATTACCAAACAACAAGAATTAATCAGTTAAACGTCAATTTTATTGATATAACATCAAGTCTCCAGTTTGACAGAGCTCCGCCTCAAAGTGCGCAAAGTTACAAATGAACTAAACATGCTAGCTATTTATAGATGGAGAAGTTCACTGGTTGGAGAAGAAGTTTGGGCGAACTTGTCTAAGCAAGTTCGGCCGAACTTGACATAACATGCACATCTCCAGCGAACTTGACCATTATACATATAAATATTTCATTTATCTAGCCTGTTCACAACTAATCCATAGTATTGGGATTGAACCCTATAAAAGAACAGATGATAGAAAGCCAAAATATCTTCAAATCTTTGATCCACAATAAATCTTACTTCATCTGCTGCAAACATCTGAGAAGACAAAAATCAAGATCTGCTGATACTAAAGGTCTGTTGAAGCCAAGCACTGATGTAGAAAACTAAATAATGGCAAAGCTCTGCTGAGGACCAATAGTGGATCTCCCTAGCAGTTGTTCCAACAGTCTTTATATTATCTTTATTGTGTTAGTGGTTAGCTAGCAGATATTGTAGTTAGTTATTGTTGTTAGCTGTCATTTTCACCCAAACGTCATCATTAGATGCTCTGTTGTTACACATGTACTATAAATAGAACAGTGCATGTGCTGTTCTATTTGATCACTTCTATTTTACTTAATCAAATATATTTCTTCTACATTTTGTACGAACAATCGGTGATCTTAGGCTGAGGGGGGGAGGATTGTGATTTACATGCATACGTGATTCATTATAAAAGCATGTTAAATGGAAAACAATCTTTCTATTGTTGTGATATTAAAGTTTATTTAAATTCCGCTGCATATTTCATCTTATTTTTTTCTTCCATTGATTTCATCAAAACAATCACAACAATATCAAACTCAGATCCTTACAATTCAGAGCTTTGTCAATCTAATTGGATTCAAACATCATTTTGATTTGAACATTTTAGCTCTCACTGCTAATTCTTTTGTTCATATGTATTGGAAAACAGAGTTTATTTACGTTAAGTTTTTAAACAAAATCTGTTTGTAAACAATCAAAATGTGTCAAAATTCACAGGATCCTCATAACAATGGTTCCATGTTTAAGCTTCTGATGCTTGTCAGATCGGAGTATAACATCTGGCAACGTCGGATGGGTCATATACTTGCTCAACAAAACACCGGTTGCTGGAGGTCAGTTGTATTTGGACCTCATGTTCCAATGGTCCCAATTACTGAGGACCCAAAAATTCAAGTGCCTAAAAATCCTGAAAATTACTTCGAGCAAGATTTCCAAAAAAATGAACTAGATGCAAAGGCTTTTAGCATTGTTGCTTCAGTTTGTAGGATCGATCTTTATCGCATAGGAACCTAGATTTGATATCTAATGTTCATAATAGCAGAAGTATTATGACACGATTACCAAACAACAAGAATTTATCAGTTACACGTCAATTTTATTGATATAACATCAAGTCTCCAGGTTGACAGAGCTGCGCCTCAAAGTGCGCAAAGTTACAAATGAACTAAACATGCTAGCTATTTATAGATGGAGAAGTTAACTGGTTGGAGAAGAAGTTCGGGCGAACTTGTCTAAGCAAGTTCGGCAAGTTCGCCCGAACTTGACATAACATGCACATCTCCAGCGAACTTGACCATTATACACATAAATACTCCGTTTATCTAGCCTGTTCACATCTAATCTATGCAGACTCCATATAAGACTAAGACATAGACATTCTGCACCAATAGACTCCCCCTTGGATATCGTCTTCGTCTTTATCAGTCTTCAAAACTTTGTCTTCAAATAAAACTTTAACGTACACGACCAAAGAAGTTCTTGAATGGCTTCTTTCGTCGTTCCTGCTTCGGATCTGAGTCTGATCAGTAGGAGGCACTTTTTTCATAACTTGATACCTTCTGAGCCTTGCCTCCTACCTTTTCCATGTATCTCCTCGAGACGCTTTTCTTCTTTCAAAAATTCAACACGTTCAAGATCCCTCCAGCTCGTTTCCCACATCTTTCCTGAATTAACTTCATGAGCATAGCAGACATTAACGAGCCTTTGATATTGCAATGCTAGCTCCTTTTCACGTTCTTCGAATACAATCTTACTGTAGAACAAGCATTTGATATCTTCTTTCGAACAATTGACTAGCCACATCGGGTCTAGTATCCTGATCGTTCTCCACAAACCTCTCATACCTTGAAACCCAAGTATCTCAACCTTTCTTTAGTGATATCCAGATGTTCTTCAAATCGTAATACTATCACTGCTTCACACGTGTTAGGATCAATCTGGCACCACTTAAACACCGGATAAAAATTTTGTTCAATCGGCATCAAAGGCATGTTTCTCATAGCTCTTGGTCGTTTCATTATTAACTTTATATCTTTTTCCCATGTCTTCTTGTTCATTTTGATACGACGACCTGGAATAAATGGCTTCCAATATCTAAATCCCTTTGTCGCTTTAAACTTGATCATCTTCCATAGTAACTGATTAATGAACTTCATCTGATATGTGACATTTATGGTTTGAACAAGCTCCTCCACATCCCAGTATGGTAGTGTCTTGAAATCAACCAGATATTTGAAGTATTGTACCCCAAATTCCCTTTTGATTGCATAAACATTCAACTCCTTGAACCACCCCTAACTTAGGATATCTCCAATAACACATCTTTATCTCTGGTAAAGAATGCTAGAGGAAGTCGAAACTTACTTTCACACGACATCTCTTTAAACAAGGACTTTTTAGCTTGAGCTATCTCCTCCTTTGTCATCGGTTTCGAAACTTTACCTTCACGAATAGATTCTTCGATCTTATCTTTCAACATATCTTCATCCAATTGCTTGTACATTTCCTCGAAAGTAGGAAAATGATAAGTATTAGGACCAATGTACTTTGCAGCTTCATCTTTTTCGTCATCAGAAGACCACTCTTCCACTATCACCCTGTTGTATTCATTTGCTTCAAATCTACGTTGATATTGATATTCTTTAGGCTCAAATGTATTCACATTCAGCACTTGCTCTTCGAAATCAAAATCCAGAGATTCAGCATCAACTTCAATCAACTTGGCCAGATCTTCTTTAGTGTAGTTGTGCATGAACTCGCCTTCCTCTACATTGTGTTCAAGCATAAGTATCAGAGGCTTTGTCGGAATGGCAGCAACTGGCTTAGCAGACATATCAACATCTGTCATATCTATATTATCAGATGGCCCTGTTTGCCCTGACTCCCCCTGAATCTAATCATTCATAGCATTTGCTTCATCATTCAGAAGATTTGTGAAATCGAAGCTTTCATTTATTGTCGCATCAACCACCTTTATACCTGTACCACTCTGATCATCATCATTACCTCCATCATGGGCAGAATCATCTTTCGTATCATCAACTGGTGTTTCATCACCCTTATCTTCATCTTCTGATTCATCATCGTCCTTTTCTTCAGTAGCAGTTACATGATCAGAAGGCTTGATAGATTCGTCAACCTTAGCAATCTCGGACTCATAAGCTTTCTCAGATTCATCAACAGGCCTTTCAGCAGCTTCAGAAGATGTAGGAGCATCACCTTCAACACCTTTACCTTTACCACTAGCTGCAAGCTCTTTCTCAGCTCTTTCTTTCGCCTCTAGTCTATCCAGACGATCAAACTCAACAATAAAATCAATACCAAGTGTATTAGATAACACTTTCTACATCCTTGTAAATCTTCTATCGTTTAGGGCTTGAATCTTCTTCGGTCAGCAATTTCTGTTTGCAGCTTTTCATTGGAATCCTGTAGATTTTCAATCAATGCTTTGAAAAATTCTCGTTCACTTTCCAATACCTTTATCTTGTCATCCATTATTTCTTTCTCAACGGAGCATTGATTAACTTTCTTGATTCGCTCGGTTTCTCTTCTTCATTCTTTTGCACTCTATCTTCCAATTCTTTGACACGTTTTTTTGCAGAACATCAATGTCTGTAACAGGGAAGAAATCATCTAAATCTTGAATATCTATCAGCTTTGGAATATCACCAAATAAATTTGCCTTTGATGTTTTCGGTGTTGATTTAGGAGTAGCAGCTTTTGGAGTTGACTTCTTTGGAGTTGCTTTCCTCGGAGTTGAGCTTTCAGAATGAACATCTTTAGGATCAGGTGATTGAATCACTAGTACTTCAAGTAAATTAGACTCAACAGGTTCTTGTGTTGCTCTTGGCCTTTCTGCCTCAGATGGAATGATAACAGGAGGTTCTTGTGTAACTCCTGGACGTTCAGCTTCAGAAGAAATGATAACAGGAGGTTCTCGTGTAGGAGGTTCTTGTGTAACTTCTGTGCTTTTAGGCTTCCCAATATATCTCCTGCTTGCTGGTTTCTGGGCTTTCTTTGACTTTTTACCCTTAGTCTTTGGTGATCCAGTAGTGTTTGTTGTTGAAGCTACTGCAGATTTCACACACTTAGCCCTTTTCTTAGGTCTCTCCTCGTCAGACTCTTTTTCATGATTAGGATCAAAATCAGCATCAGTCTCTTTGATCTTTTCAGCTTCCTTTTCTGCCATTGCCTTCTTTGTTTCCTTCTCGAGAGAGTCATCAGAATTATCATCATTCTCGGAAGTAGCAGAAACAACATCGTCCTCTTAAGTAGTCTTTTCAACTTCCTGACTCTTAGTAACAAACGTTGCACTTGAACCAGCCTCTGTTTGCACATTGACAGGCTCATCTTCATCTATCAGCATGGTATCAACTTTCTTAGCACTACGCTTCTTTTTCTTTTTTACCTCAGCCTTTATAAACCAATCGCTGCGAACTTTCGGCTTGAACGACTTAAACCATTCTTTCTCTGCATTCAATTCCTTCTCGTCACCACTACCATCGTTCCTCCACTTATTTTCTGGCGGCGCAACATAATTTTCATCTTTTAATGCCCCAAACAATGGTTTTGCTATAGGTGCCAAATCCTACTTCTGAAATTTGATCAACCTTCTTCACAGTCATTTCATCAATGTGACTGAAGTATAAAATGTCGTTTGGATCACGTGCAATGTCTGTAAACTTTCCATCTATAAGCATCTGCACGAACCTCGGATATAAACACAATCTCGTGTCTTCCATATTCTTCGACATGTGTGTGAATACGAGCTTAGAATAGTTATACAGCTTCTTCAGAATCAACGCCGTTGCCATGCAGGCCATATAATCTTGAACATCATCAAGACCCGCCTTTCTGTGACTGAATGTATGAATAATAGCATGCTAAGAAGCTTGTAGGGATTTGGTACTTCCCCTTTCTTCAACGTTGGCTTATTTATGCTTCCCTTGTAACCCATACGGTAGAAGCAACCTCGTACCATCTTCTCATCTAAGAAAATAGGATCATCTTTGTCATCGTTGAATTGCAAGATCCTGCGTATATCATCTTCAGTGACTGTGATCGCTTTGTTCTCTTCTCTGACTTGTACCGACGAAGTGATAGTCTTCTTGTCTGCGCTTAGACTTGCGTTCATCCAGAAGTGATAAGTATGTGATCTATAAGACACCGTACGCTTCGTAATAGCTCGATGAATAGGGCAGTCCTTCAGAAACTTTAGAATGCTATCGTATTCCTTCAGCGACGGACATACCGCCTTATCGAGAGTGATACAGGTGTTATGGAACTTTGCATAATCCATAGTGATTCCTTGCGCTGGTACTTGAACCTGAAAAACGATGCAAAACACTTAGCACGCAGTACGAGAAAAGGTTACAAATTTTTCAACATATTAACATCAAGTTCGGGCGAACTTGATGTTGGTTTTGCAAATAGATTATATCAAGTTCGCCCGAACATGTTAATCAACATGTTCAACAAATCATTCATAAGTTCGGGCGAACTTATAGTCAACACAATTTCAGATTTCAAAACTTAAGTTCGACCGAACTTCTGCATACAAATCAAGATTTCAGTACTTAACCTAAGTTCGGTCGAAGTTAGAGTTTGGCAACAATATTATTGATCTTTGATGCAAGTTCGACCGGACTTGATGAACAAGTTCCGGCGAACTTGTCATCTTCTCCAATCAAAACATGCACCATTCAATTGTGACCATTTGAATCAAATACAATACAAATCCATGGTCGGTTCATGTATATTATCATTGTTTTAAGTTCAATTTAATCATATATCACCTAGAACTAACAGAAATAACATGTTCAGATCAAGTTCACCATTTTAAGTCCAATTAACGGTTCAATAATCAATTACACACCTCGGCCATTGAGAATGGTGTGTGAATCACCACAATCAAATGAAATTTCAGCAGAGTAACGGTGGATTCTTGCCAAATTTGAAAAATCACTCAAATAGGTTAAGTTCGCTCAGAAGTTCTGTTCAGTGATAACGAAGTTCGGCCGAACTTACAAGTATATATACCTTAGCAAGTTCGGGCGAACTTATAAGCCCAAAATACAAAGCCCATGCAAGTTCGGGCTAACTTACCTTTTGTCAACATCCAGCCATCAAAACAAGTTCGGTCGAACTTGTTTCAAAGTGAAACTTTAATTAGTTTGCAAGTTCGGCCGAACTTGCCTAAACCCAATTTTCAAAATTTCAAAATTTTGCAATTTAGTCCCTGAACTTTTCACTTTTTACCAGTTCTGAAAATCCACTCAATTGACCAAGTCCAAGCTAATGACCTTCATTAACTGATTTGTCTGCCGAGTCCAAGTTAATGACCCTGGTTTGACCCACTACGAACAAACTGTTGATATTTTCAAATTAAAGTTTCAAATTAATGAACTTTTCCTCGTTTTGGCTTTTTCAGATTTTACAGATTAGCTCCCAGCCCGTTGTCAATGAGATTCCCACCAGTTTTAGCACCTTAACAGACTTCGAAGATCCGTTCTCCAACATTGGTTTGCTGAAAACAATGTAGAAACAAAATCTTTTTGTATTTTTGTAAGTTTATGCTAAAACACACTGAAAATCTTTTTTGTTTTCATCTGTAAAGCAGATAAACTATGTACAGAACAATGTAAACTATGTAAACTTCTTGAATATACTCTCGTATCAAGATTCCCTAGATTTCATCTTACAGGTGAATATAGCGTAATTGATATTTGTATCTGGGTTAGTGCGAGACCTTGAGAGCTCTGGTTAGTACTACCGTACAGACAAAGAGATGAAGGCCCGTCTTAAAGGTGTGTTCCATTTAAGGAATATTTTTAGCACTGCAAATTATTAGATCTTTCGATACTTTTCAAGTTTGCATGCAACTTAGGGATTTATAGCGAAAATATTAAAGAAGTTCTAGGCTATTCCTTCCGTAAAATCAGAAGAACTTATATAATACCCCAGATGTAAAGACCTCGTATCTCAGAATCAGGCAATCTCTCAAACAAAATTTCGGAGTACTAAGTCCATATAACCAAGAGGTGTTAATCCACAAGATTAAGCAGTTGTAAAATTTAGTTTATATCTCGGAAACAATTTACGGAACGTTTTAAGTCTATCGACACATCCACAGTAAGACTTGTTTATCACTTTTAAACTTTACATTTCTTTAGCGTACTGTGATAGTCTACTAATGTACTAACATTTCCTTTTTGTGACACCGAATTCTTTTTGTCTTTTTCAATGTTTTTGTACGTTTTTGAAATTTTTTCATATGTTTTTGTATTTTCCCAAATATTTCTCCCCCTAAAATCAAAAACATATATATATTTTTTTTTGGATTTTAGATTTTTAAGAAATACTAATCTAGAAAGATAAATAACAAACCAATGCGTATTACGTGAACTCGTCGTCCGATCCGTATTCAACCTCAGCTTCTGCACCTGCCAGCAAATTTTTAATACCGTTAAGCCTCATTAGATATTTAAATCTTGTTAAAGTAAATGCTTTGGTATAAAAATCAGCCTTTTGTTCGTTGGTGTGGATTTTTTCTATTCGAACCAATTTCTTTTCGTAACAGTCACGAATGAAATGGTAACAAATTTCAATATGTTTAGTACGTGAGTGATGAACCGGATTTTTGGTTATATCGATGGCTGCTTTGTTATCTACGAATAAAGGCATATCAAGAAACTGCAGACCATAATCCCTCATCTGTTGTTGAATCCAGAGGATTTGAGAACAACAGCTGGAAGCAGAAATGTATTATGCCTCACAGGTAGAGAGAGAGACTGTGGTCTGTTTCTTGCACTGCCATGTTACCAAATGTGTTCCGAAAAACTGGCATCCTGCCATTGTAGATTTCGAGTTCAGCTTATCCACTCCGAAGTCTGAATCAGCGTATCCCGTTAGATCAAAATTGTCCTTCTTTGGATACCACAAGCAGGTAGGATACATGATGTCTGGGCGAGATGCCGTCAGATACATCAAAGATCCTATCATCGATCGATAGAGTGTGTCATCAACTTTGGTTCCTGTCCCGTCTATGCAAATCCCATGATTCAGTGCCAGCGGAGTCGAAAGCGGCTTCAAGCTATCCATTTCAAACTTCTTTAGAATATCGTGAACATACTTTGTCTGATGAATGAATATGCCGTCTAGTAACTGATCGACCTGTAATCAGAGAAGAATTTCATTTCACCCATTGAGGACATCTTGAATTTCTTCTTCATGATCTTTTCGAACTTTTTGCAAAGACTATCATCCGTAGAACCGAAGATGATATCATCCACATAGATTTGTACAATGATTAGATGAGATCCAACTTCTCCGGAAAACAAAGTACTGTCCACTGTGCCTCTTGTAAAGCCATTACCAACGAGATGTTGCGATAACGTCTCGTACCAAGCTCTCGGGGCTTGGTGTAATCTGTGTAAGACTTTGTCTAGAAGATAAGCTTTGTTTTTGTTCAGCGGATCGGCGAACCCCGGTGGTTGGCCAACGTACACTTGTTGGCAAAGTTTACCGTAGAGAAACACAGATTTTACATCCAACTGCTACACCTTAAATCCTTTCCAAGCTGCGAATGCGAGGAAAATACGGATAGACTCTAATCGTGCAACCGGTGCGTATACTTCTGTGTAGTCAATACCCTCTTGCTGATGAAAACCTTTAACAACCAACCGAGCTTTGTTTCTGACTATTACACCTCCATCGTGTCTTTTACACTTGAAGACCCACTTCGTATCAATAGCTTTCTGCTTCAGTGGTAAGTCTACAAGCCTCCAAACACCCAATTTCTCGAACTGTAACAGCTCCTCTTGCATTGCTATCACCCAGAGCTTCACTAACAGTTTTTGGCTCTATTTGAGAAATGAAACATGAATAGAAGCAGTAGTCTTGAGGTGGAGCAACTCGGGTGTAGAAACAACTAGTTTGCAATTCACCAATGATATTCGTTGAAGGATGGTAAGAATATGATCGCGGCATTTCTTCGGTAGGAACATCAACTGAGCTTTTCTGATTTGAAACATTTAGACCACTGTTCAATTCAACATTAGGAGCACTTGATGAAGCTTCGTTCTGATTTCTCGGACTAGCAGATTGATTCAACATGTTAGATATCTGTTCAACTTCTTCATCCGATGAGGTTTCACCATCAGCATCAAATGTAGACGCTTCATCAGAGTCAGAATTCTGTTTCTGAGACATGCTGGGCTCTGATGTTGTATTTCCTAGTTCATTAGAAGCATTCATTAGAGTTGTAAAAGGTGTTACTTCTGCATCAGAAAAATTTTCAACTTGAACACCGCTAGTACTCGAACCTGCTTCGGAAGACGAAGTATCCAACATGGGTTGATTAACCACAATTGGTCTAATGATTGTTCTTGATTCGCCGACTGTTGAAGATAATATAACGCTGCAATTTCTTCTTCAGACGGTTCTTCCGGTAAGTCGAATGACTTCCATAGATCTTGATAGTTGAACAACCATGCGTTGCCTCTCCTTTGAATAGGATCCGTATAGTTAAAGCAATCCACATGTTGTGCTTCAATAACCTTTCTCAACGAGGGAACATATACTCGTCTTAGCGGACTTCCATATCCGACAAAGAAACCTTCAAGGGATTTGGCTCTGAATTTACCATCTTGATCGATTACAGTACATGGTGCACCAAATGGCTCTAAGAATTTCAAGTTTGGCTTCCATCAGTTGATCATCTCAAAACATGTCTTCTTCGTTAGTTTGGCAGTAGGAACTCTATTTAGTATGTAGCAAGCCGCAGTAACCGCTTCACTCCAGAAGCTGACTGGAAGCTTTGAGTCTGCAAGCATGGTTCTCGCAGTTTCGATTAAATTCTGTTCTTCCTTTTAGCGACACCGTTTTGTTGCGGAGTATAGGGTGCACTAAACTCGTGCAAAATCCCTTTAGAGTTGCAAAATTCTCTCATCTTATTATTCTTGAACTCTGTGCCACTGTCACTGCGAATTCGTCGTACATGGAGATGATAAAGGTTTTCTAGCTTCTTGAAAAGAATCACCAAGTTTTCGAATGTTTCATCTTTTGATTCTTGGAAGAATACCCATGAATAACGCGAATAGTCATCTGTTACGACCAAGCAGTATAAATCTCCTGAAATACTTCGAACATTTACAGGACCAAATAAATCCATGTGGAGACGTTCAAGCGGCAACTTGATTGAGTTCAGAATTTTCTTCAGATGTGATTTCTTGATCTGCTTTCTCTTTTTACATTCTAAGCAGTGATCTGTCATGTGAAAGCTTCTCAAGTTCACACCTTCTACCATATCATTATGAACCAAGAAATTCATTTTTCGTAAATGAATATGCCCCATTTTTCGATGCCAAAAATCTTTCTCAGTAGCCTTTGTCACAAAACATTGCGCTGATTTTGATGACGTGGTAGCGATGCCCATATCCAAGACATATAGATCATTCTCGCGTGGGGCTCGCATCAGAATCCACTCATCAGGTATTTTGAAATCAGGCTTCAGAATAATACATTCTTTGTCATTGAAATGCACTGTGAACTGTTTGTCACAAATCTGCGATATGCTCAGAAGATTGTTCTCCAATTCTGCAATATAGTTCACACGATCAAATGAAACAACGTCATTGGAAAGTTTTCCTTCGGCGACTATCCTTCCACCCTGATTACCATCAAATCTAACATATCCGCCATTGATAGCTTTTATGTCGAACAAGAGAGCTTTCATTCTTGTCATATGTCTGGACGCTCCATTATCCAAAATTCACTTTGAAAGAACGGATCTCTGGAGCCCTGCACATGTTAAAATCTAGTTAAAGATCGCGACCCAAGCCTTTTTGGTCTTGGGTTTTGGATAGAAAGCTTGGTAATCATCTTCATAATCTCCATCTGATCCTCCGCTGTTGTTTACATTTTCAAAATTCACTTTCTTTTTACCTTTTGAATTGTTACCACTCGTAATTTTGACAGTTTCGGATTTGATCTCCGATTTTGATTCTTTTGTGTTATCAGTTTTTACACGATCAGACTTAATAACCTCGGATGTTGTTGACTTCTTTTTAGCAATCCAGGCTTGAGATTTTATATTAGCCTTCTTGATGTAAAACCGTGATTCGTTTGACCTAGAAGTTTCACCTATTTCAAAAGTTGAGTTTTCAAATTTCTTTTCAGATTTAGGTTTCACTTAAGGTTTTGATTCATTTCTTTTCAAAATCTTCACAGGTTTTACAAACTCTAGTTGCTTTGGTTTCACAACATCTGAACTTTCTTTTCTTTGAAGATAGGCCGGTTTAGACTTCGGACACTTGCGTGCAATATGACCAACTTCATTGCACTTGAAGCAAGTCCGATTGTCATGTGGATGACCAATAGTGGATTTTACACCACTTGTGGCTTTTGCCTTATCTCGAAGTTCTTTCTGTTTCTTAAATTCATCGTTTGATTGTTTTCCGATCAAACTCTCCTCATGAACCGTGTTCGTCCCATAAACAAATTTCATGTTTTTATCTTTATACTCATGAAATGGTGACGTTTTCTTTTTAGGTTCATCAGATTCCTCTAAACCCAACCCAGCTCTCCGGTTTTCCGGATGATGACCACCATTCCTTCGGTAGTTATTATAATTTCTTTTGGGTTTTGAATAGAATTTCTTTTCATTCTTCTCCAGGTCATCTGATGTAAATTCAACTAGTTTGAAGAGTTTATCCAATTGATCTTCTTTGACATTCCGAATCGGAAAACTGTCATCAAAGTATAATCTATCAGATTCCTTAACCTTGTACATTACAACATTAGGATCATCACATAGATCATCTTCCGATGAAGTATCGTCATCTTCAGAATTTGTGTCAGAACTGTTCAAACTTGAGGTGGCGCTCTCAAAATTGCCATCATCAGAATCATTCAGAACATTTTCAACCACCTTTTTCACTACCGCATTGTCATCATCTGATTTAGTAAAGACTACATCAATGTTCTCCGGCAACTCATTTTTCTTTTCAGATCACAACTCAATGTTGAGTGCCTTATCCATCCCATCAACAGTTTTGCGACAATACTTGTCGCATAGGGGTGGAGAAACATTGTTGTATTCTTTACAATTTTTCTTTTTAGATTTCGTATCATTTTCTTCCGACGAGATTGTGGGAAATATATGATCAATGACATAAGCGTTAGTTGTATAACTTCTTAAAAGTTGTTAAACACGTTCTGTTTCAATTTTCATGTCCTGGAGTTGCTATTTGGTTTCAACAATGGTGTTAATATAGATTTTTATTGCTTTTTGTTTATCCATTACTGTACCTTTCAACATCCTTACAGTATCATGTTGTTCAATATTAATTCTATCGAACCTGCCATAATCATCTTTCATTTTGTCATACGCTTCCTTCATTGTACGATAATCGTATTTAAAATGTTCATTATGTACATAGACTTCAGCAATGATTTGTGATTTTTTGGCACATTTAGCACACGGCTCGGTGCATTTTGTGCAAGGTTTTTCAACTTCTACAACTTGCACTTTGACAATTTCCTTTACCTCTGGACCTACCTTGGTTAGATTTGCCATCATAGCTTTATTGGCAATGTCCTTGAGGTTTTCAGCATTCACTTCTTGAGCAACATCAATGATCAATGATTTCTTCATCAATCGACTTCTCCTCGACCACTTGCTCCTGAGAACTTCCATCAAAGTTACCTGCAAAACTAGAAGATGAATTAGAAGTTAAAATGCCCTGTGTCTTCATGGGAAGATACATTTCTTCTTCTTCCTAATGTTGCAGATACTGTTCCAGTAGAGCATTCTCCATGGCTGCTGTGTCTTCGACAGATGTATCTTCAACGATTTCAGCAATCAATGCAACTCCTGTCTTCTTTCTAATGCAAGAATTCCAATCGAAACCATCATCTTCATTGGTAGCAACCATTGCCTTCTCGGTATTGTTGGATGATTTCTCTTGAATCTCAACTTGAGTCTTTTTCGGAAATGGTTTGTATTGTAGCGACTTCTTGTAATACTCGTTGCCATCTCCGAATGGACTCTGATTGCCCGTTGCTTAAGGGTTTTTGCATTCTCTTTTGAAATGCCCTTTCTGTCGGCATCTGAAACAAGTGACCTTTGTTTTATCAAACCCTAGCTTGTTGCTTGAATTTCCGATATCTCGGCCTATGAGTGCAACAAACTTTGTCACCTTTCGAATGATAGAAGCCAATGACCACTTAATATCCATCAGTTCAAGCTCTTCTTCGTCCACTTGATCGTAGTCTTCGGCGGCCATTTCGGGATTGCAAATTTTTCCACCCACCAGACTTTCATACGATTCTAGAACTGTGTCAAGAAGTGCCATGTGTTGTTTTGCAACTTGCTCAGAAACAACATTGTTTATATTGACAGCAATGTTGATTCTGATTAGCTTGATTCTGATATGATGAATTTGAACTTGCGCTTGAAAACGAAGAACTCTGTGGACTTTGATCATATTGAGGATATGATTGATTTTGACTTGGTGATGAAGAGTTCATATTTGCACTGAATGCTGTTTGTATCTTTGCACTTGAAATGTTGTCTTGCATCCCGTTCTTGTAATACAGACCAACATCTTGAAAAATGTTAGCATTCTTCAACTTTGCGATCTTTAGAAGTTCCATCTCATGCCCTTCGAGTTTGTCGATGAATGTAGACAGCTTGAAAAATTCCCAGTTATGACTTTCTTTTAAGACCATGAGGTATGTAGTCCACTCTCCATCAGGTAACGCATCTGCAAGCTTATCGATGTACTATGTTTCTGTCTTCTCGAGACCGTGCCTTCTCATTTGGACTTTCAGATGACAGAAACGCTCAATCATCTGTTTCATTGTCTCGCCCTTCAACATGTTAAAAATGTCGAATTCCTTCATGATGAGAGCTTTCTTACTCTTGATCATCTCTGCGCTTCCTTGGTATTACTTTTGCAATGATAGCCAGAGTTCTCTCGTAGTTGTATATTCGAGCAATAAGACCAGAATATCCTCTTTAACAGATTGTTGAATGAGGCTAATCATCTTTTTCTCAACAATGTACTCATCCTTTTGAATTGTGGAGTACTTGTACTTCTCTCGAACTTGCTGATTTTCGTCCAACAGAACAGTAAACCTCTTTCGATAGCTACCCAACTTTGGAAATGCATGGCCTTAACCCAATAACTGAACTTCTCCTTCCATCCTTCATATTCGTCCATGCTCATTAACTTCAGCGGTTTAACAGACGTGTCCATCTCGTTGTCGAGGTTAACTTGTTGAATCACATTGGCATTTGATGTACCCACTGCTGACATAAACGCTCTTTGTAGATCATCCATCACGAAAATCGACACACGTACGCTGAAAACACGTTAAAACTTTGAAAATTTTTAGTTTTACTAGAAGTTCGGTCGAACTTGTAGTGTGAAAATGAAGCATTTCTTATTTACACACAAGTTCGGTCGAACTTATGTGTTTTGTCTTTGAAAATGTCCCTAATAACTTCGGTCGAACTTAGAGTTGAGAAAATGAAGAATCTCTTCAAGTTCGAGCGTACTTACTAGAATTTTCTTTATTTTTATCAAGTTCGGTCGAACTTGATACGGAATCAATGAAAAAATTATAAATTCGAGCAGACTTAACAGAATTTCTATCAAAAACCTTCAAGTTCAGTCGAACTTGATAGAAAATCACTTAAAAAGTGAGTTTCTAAGTCAAGTTCGGTCGAACTTGGCTTATAAGTTCGATGTTCATGAGTTTTGAAAACATGGTTTTTGTAACAATTTGACACCAATTCGTTTGATTTTAGTCTCCAAACTCTCAGGGGTTTATCTATGATGTATTTAACATGTCATATTCAAAATTGGACAAAATTTGCCCATGAATTCTTGATTTTAGTGTAAAAGTTAAGAAAAATAGAAGAATGGAGTAGAATTAGAAGTGTTCTTGTCTTGATATCAAACAAATCAGTCTATTCTAGCTTTGATACCACTTGTAGGACCGATCATGATAGCATAGGAACCTAGATTTGATATCTAATGTTCATAATAGCGGAAATATTATGACACGATTACCAAACAACAAGAATTAATCAGTTAAACGTTAATTTTATTGATATAACATAAAGTCTCCAGTTTGACAGAGCTCCGCCTCAAAGTGCGTAAAGTTACAAATGAACTAAACATGCTAGCTATTTATAGATGGAGAAGTTCGCTGGTTGGAGAAGAAGTTCGGGCGAACTTGTCTAAGCAAGTTCAGCGGGACTTGACATAACATGCACATCTCCAGCGAACTTGACCATTATACATATAAATACTTCGTTTATCTAGCCTGTTCATATCTAATCTATACAGACTCGATATAAGACTAAGACATAGACATTCTGCACCAACACAGCTTTACCAAATGAAATCTATGTTGGGCTGTTGCATTGCAACAGTTCAAAGTAGTTATGCGATGCCTTGAAAGAACAATTCGGTGGGACTGAGGAAGTAACTGAAAACAACAGAGAAGTTTTAAACCAATAATACGAAATTTTGTCATGTCAAAGGAGAGTCATTAACCCAATAGTTTGAAAGATTTAGTTGTCTTATTAGTGAGCTTAAACTGGTTAATGTTGAGTTTGCAAATTCGACTTTAAATAGTCATTTTCTTAGATCATTACCAGACAAGTGGGACACTATAGCTTTTGTAACTCGAAATTCTGTTGGGTTTAAAGAAATGAGTCTAACACAACTTCATGGCAGGCTGCTCACCTATGAGAGAGAGCTGAACCAGAAAAAAAGAAGCTACAAGAATCTTGCAAAGTGGCTGATGACTATGCATTCAGTAGTACAACACTTCTTGCCAAGAAGAAGCCTCTGGAAGTAGTAAGGATCATAGTTATGATCATTTCATTGATATAACCTCTATTGATGCATATGTTGGTTGCCTACGTTATCGTATAAATTCGAATCTGTATTTAGGAGCGAAATGTCAAAGTTTATGTATGTTTAGAGCCAAGTTCGCCCGAACTTGTGTTGTCTAGGGACAAGTTCACCCAAACTTGTCATGCCTAGGAAAAGTTCACCCGAACTTGTCCATGACACAGTTCAAGCGAACTTGTCATCCACTATATAAATGTCTTGTCATCTCATTTGTAAGATTCAGAGATTTTGCCACGACATAGGCAAAGCTCTATCCAAGTGTGTCTAGGATCTGTAACGTCTACTAATCAATGAAACAGTGATTAATCAGTAACAAACTAGTATCCAATGTTGCCTATGCAAACGGATTCCGCACGTTTAACTTAGGTTTCCAAATTAGTGCCTGAACGATCCGTACAACGGACCCACAATTGGTATCAGAGCAGGATTAGACTAATTGAAGACATTGGACATAGAACTTCACATCTTCTACTCATTTCTTTTATTTTTAACTTTTCTTGGACAATTCACGGACAAAATGGATTTCTTTTCAAGTATAATACGTAAAATCCATTATACCGTAACCCTTGAAAAGATCATAGCTTAAAACAAACTATTCATGTCGAAAATTTAAAAAAACCATGTTTGAAAACACATGTTCGCTCGAACTTATCATCAAGTTCGCTTGAACATGATTGAAAAATTCACTTTTTGAGTGATTTTTCATCAAGTTCGCCTGAACTTGATTGATTTTTCAATGATTTTACACAAGTCCGCTCGAACTTGCTTAACATTTCTTCAAGTTTCATCAAGTTCGCCCGAACTTGATCAAACTTTGTTGAAAGTTTATTACAAGTTCGCCCGAACTTGTTAAATCGCTTGAAATTCCATACAAGTTCGCTCGAACTTGTTAAGTAGCTGATTTTCACAAGCTGTGATAAGTTCGCCCCATCTTGTCCAAGGTTTCTAAAAAAAGGTCTCGGACATTATATATCGTTAGATTCGTATCGGACGAGACGAGTTTAAAGCTCTAATAGGGTAAAAACGGTTTTCCGAAAAATTTTAAAAGTTTTTAGCAAACTGATACGTTAATATTGTCGATTAAAAAGTCAAATTTTACTAAAACTGTCTGTTTGCTAATCATTTTTCAAGTGTTTTTGAACGAAAAATAAATTTGGAAAACGAAATGGGGTCTGTGAAGCCGCCAATGTTGATGAGTATAGATGGGTAAGAAGCCTGGAAGGAAAATTCGAGAGCTAGGTACAAAATAAGTTTCTTCCACGTTTGGGTTGCCTTTAAAACTGGATTTAAATGACCAGTTGATAAATAAGGAGCTATTCTCGCAGTATCAAAGTTTAAACCAGGACATAATAATGCATATGTCAATGAGAAGAAGATGATCAGTTTGTTACAACAATCGATAAATGAAGATATCTTGATTTTGCTACCAGAATGTGATACGGCACAAAAGCTGTGGAATGCTCTGCGTGCTAAATATCTGAAGTGTGCTGAGATGATCAAGAGCAAGAAGGCTCTAATCATGAAAGAGTTTAACATCTTCACAATGATCAAAAGCGAATCAATGAAACAAATGATAAAACGCTTATGTCTGTTGAAGATTCAGATGACAAAACATGATATTCTTAAAACAAAAGGGGAGTACATTGACAAGTTGGCAGATGTACCTCCGAAAGGTGAATGGACAAAATACTTAAACGTATTAAAGGAAAGTCCGAGCTGGGAATTTTTCAAGCTTTCTACCTTCATTGACAAATTAGAGGGATATGAAGTAGAATTACTAAAGAAGTCTGATCTTGTCAATGATCAATGAAATGATTTGGAAACGCAAAGATCAAATGATCAGTTGAAGAAAGAAGGGATAATAATGGAAAAGAATTGTGAAGCACAAGTTTCAAGTACATCTACAAATGAGTGTTCAAGTTCTAAATCAATCTGCCCAGTTTATGATGTAGATATCTATCGGCCAGATAATACCAAACTCTTGAGTGAGATTGAGAGTTTGACATTAGAAAAAAAAATTAAAAGAAAATGAAAAGAATTTTGAAAACAAAATAAAAATTTTTAAAATGAAAAATTACAAATGGTAGTAGATTTTCAAAATAAAATAAAAATGTTTAAAAATAAAAAAATGTTTTTGAAAAATTAAATATAGAAAATCAAAAAGCAATAAATTCTCATATTGAGAAAATTGTTCAACTTGAAAAAGAAGTTGAGACTGTTAAAAATAAAGCTGTTAATTCAGAAAAGTTATTGCAAGGTTTTGTGACTTTCTCATTAAAGTTAGATCATATATGTCCAAAACCGATCAATGTTAAAAAGAAAATTCCAATAAGTGACAATGTACACATTGCTAGAAAATGTTTTTAAATTAATCCTAAACCTGTTCATATTAGTTTGAAAAATTTTGAAGATCTGAAACTACCAACTCAGGTTTGGAAACAATGTACATAAACTACAAACAAGGTGAAAACAGTTATTACTAAGTTTTCAAATTTTGAAACTAATGAATCCTCGATTAGTAATGAACAAAAAGTTTCTACATTGTATTTCCAGAAAGCTTTAGCGAAAAATCAAACATGGTTGGTGAAAGAAAAAGAATTTACACAAGCAGTGAAAATTGAAAGTTTAGAGGACTTTCTGAAATTTGAGAAAGTTCAAAATAAACCTGATTGTGAAAAGAAAATCAAAATTAAAGTTGAAGAAACAACGCCTAAGACTGCAAAGGCTTGGGTGTCACTATTCAACTAATTGTTTGAATTTTTGTGCAGGAACTTCTGAGATGAATGCAAATTACTAAGAATGGCGTTCTAGGGCACACATTGAAGATGGGCCGGGTTATCATGTTATATATAAAGGTCATTTTTACAAAACATGTTCCGATAATGTTTACTTTAAAATTTTGAAATTTTTTGTAGAAAAAAACACAATCTAATAACGTTTTGTTTGAAAGTTTTACAAATTTTTGAAGTAAATTTGAAAAATTTTACAGAACCCTCACTGTTGAAAAGACAAAATTCATGGATATAAATGTTTTATAAACACAAAGGTGTCAAGGTTTTTGTCATCATGAGGGGGAGAGGACTTAAAAGAAATTTGTGAAGCAGTAATGGATGGCGAATTAAAATGATTCTCATCGTTTGGTCAATGTTTTTTATAAATAAAAAATTCCAAAAATATGTTCTTGATTTTAGGGGGAGAAAAAATTTTCAGAAAATCCAATAACATATTAAATACGAAAAGTACAAAAACATTGAAAAAGGCAAAAATAGTTTGTGGATAAAAAGGAAATGATAGTACATCAATGGACTATCACAGTACGCTAAAGATTGTAAAGTTTAAAAAGTATAAACAAGTCTTACTGTGGATGTGTCGATAGGCTTTACATGTTCAGTAAATTGTTTGGGGATATAAACTAAATTTTACAACTGCTTAAACTTGTGGATTAACATCTCTCGGATATATAGACTTAATACTCTGAAATTTCGTTTGAGAGATTGCCTGATTCTGAGATACGAGGTCTTTATAGATGATTATATCTAGGGTATTATACAAGTTCTTCTGATTTTGCGGAAGCAATAGCCTAGAACTTCTATAATATTTTTGCTAAAAAACCCCTAAAACTGCATTCAATTGAAAATATCGAAAGATACTACAATTGCAGTTCAAAAGACTCCAAAATTGGAACACTACTTTAACTTGAGCCTTCATCTCTTTGTCGGTATGGTGGTACTAACCTGAGCTCTCAAGGTCTCGCATAACCCAGATACAGATATCAATTACCTTTACTCACCTGTAAGATGAAATCTAGGGAATCTTGATGCGGGAGTATATTCTGAGATGGGAACCATAGTTAACTCAAATTTCTTAATTCTACATAACGTATCATGGAACAATTGAGAAATGTGTTGAAGTTTAAAGGACAAACATATCGACAATCTAGGTAAATTTGTTTAAAACTTAAAGTCTCAAAGGTTAATGGTACTAGTGATATGTCTCAAAAATTGATATGAACCTTTAACAGAAACTCAACAAAAATATGTTTGTAAATATGTTTGTACATTCTTAGAGTTTGATATTCATTATACAAAAACAAAAAGATTATATTATCTTTTAGTTTTGACCACTGATGATGAAATGCTGATTTTCAAAATCTAAAGCTGTTGATCAAAAGTTTGAAAATTTCAAATTGATCTGAAAAGTTTAAAAGTTCATTAAGTTGAAACTTACATTTGAATAAATTTTGTCAGTTTAGTGTCAAAACGTTTAATCAATATCATTAAGTTGAACTTGATACATGAATCAGATATTCAAGGTCATTAATTTGGACTTGAATAACTAATGGGTTTAAAACCGATGAGAAGATTAAAATTTGAAATGGTTGTATTTAGAGATTTCAAAGATTGAATCTGAAATATTTGTTAGAATGTTTGAAGAACTTTGAAAAGGAAGTTGATTTTAAGTGGGAGCTGGATAAAACATGTTGATTGAAGATACCAGAAAAGCTCAAAGCAAGGGGGAGCATGGTGATTAAAGTTTTATCAAGACAAGCTCGAGAAGAAAAGAGAAAAGGATTGTAGATGCTATGAAGATCAAGGAAGTTAAAGTTATTCAAGAAATAAAGATCAAGAAAATATTAAATAATCAGGAAGTCAATTGAAGAATGATGACCGTGGCAACATCCAAGGGGGAGTATGTTGATGCATATGTCTATTGCCTACGTCATCGTATAAAGTCGACTATGTATTTAGGAGTGAAATGTCAAAGTTTATGTATGTTTAGAGCCAAGTTCTCCTGAAATTGTGTTGTCTAGGGGCAAGTTCGCCCGAACTTGTCATGCCTAGGACAAGTTCGCCCGAACTTGTCTTGGCTAGGACAAGTTCGCCCGAACTTGTCCATGAAACAGTTCAAGCGAACTTGTCATCCTATATATAGATTTTTTGTCATCTCATTTGTAAGATTCAGAGATTTTGTCATGACAGAGGCGAAGCTCTGTTCAAGTGTTTCCAGGATCTGTAACGTCTACTAATCAATGAAACGGTAATTAATCAGTAACAAACTAGTATCCAATGCCGCCTATGCAAACGGATTCCACACGTTTAACTTAGGTTTGCCAAATGAGTGCCTGAACGATCCGTACAACGGACCCACAACCTCTGGGGGTAAGTTCAACTCTGATTCTTACACACCAAGTTATACATTTGCTGCTAATGGGGAAAGCCAACTTCTGATAATTTATCCTTTGAGTTGAATGACCTTCAACATTTTGATCCTTCAGATTTAGAAGAGATTGATATTTTGCACCAACTTGCTTTATCGATTGTTAGAGCTAGCAAGTATTAAAAGAGAACGGGTAGAAAGTTCCCAGGGTTGCATGGGGGACTAAAAGTTGGGTTGGATAAGTCAAAGATTATATGCTATAAGTGTAATAGGCTAGGACACTTTGCTAGGAAATGTAGGTCTCAAACATCAGGACCAATTTCACACATCCTAGCCCTAGACCTCAAAACACTCAAAACACTGCTCACTATTCCCAATATACCCCTGCTCTTCATATGAAAAACACTGCTCATTCTGCACACCCTGCTACCACCGTTCCTGTGAAATATGTTCAAACCACTGTTCCACAGATTCAATATGTTCAAGCACCAGCTCCTCAGGTGCAAATGCAACCTGCACCTCAAGTTACTCAAACCACTTCTCTAGCAGAGGTAAATCAATAGAGCTTTATTGGAGTAGTTTGCTTGAGGATCTAACTGATGAAAACTTTGCTCGAGTTGCTAACACTGATACAAAAAAATGAATTTCGCTTTATGGCACTAGATACAATAGTTGAAGGTGATGAATATGAGGAAATGGTATCTAAGTCTGATGAGTCTGATGTTCATGATGAAACAGTTGTTACAAAAGAAAATGTTGGTGAAGAACTAAAACCTCTGTCTGACCCATGGGAAGCCAGTATATGTGTAACAACTCTCCAAAACATCCTAGAATGAGCCGTAAATGAAGAACCAGACGCACCACGAGACCTGATGTGAAAAACAAGGAAACTACACCCTTGCACCCTAGGCACCACGCGGGAGAACTGTCTCGTGACAAGTGTCCAGTCTATCCACTTGACGAGGCTGACCTAGGTGTCAGCTGTCGCGCCATGCGGAGAACCCCCTAAACATGTCACGACACGTGGGAGAAACCAGACTGGACCTATAAATGCAAAGACTTGGGACAGAAGTTGTTGCTCATTCCGTTCGAAATTCTCTGATCTCTGACACTCTCATACCCGTTATGCTCTGAAGTATACCCTAAAACCCTAAACCTGTGAAGCAATGCCCCGTTGTAAGTGTTTTAACCCTAATCACTGATTCGATACCTTGTCCGATTGATCTAAAACCTAGCAACGGATGCTAAATTGCTGCTTGTGTATAAGGCTATACTTTGTAACTACGTTGGGGTTTTGTATCATGATGTATCGTTAAATTTTAAGTGGGGTTATTGCACTGACACGTGTTGCATTGTAATGTTATTAGGAACTCGGAAATAGCACCAGGAAGCTCTAAGATAACAACCTTAAAACTACAAAGTGAGTCATTCTATCTTATATCAAATGCTTTTGCAAAACCCTAAATATTTTACCAATTGTATTTACAGTGATTAAGTTTTTGTAATCTGCAATTATTGCCGGGAAATACTCTTTTCTCTGGATCCTCGATTTCATAAAAGGATTCAACTTCCTTTCTTATGCCACGTAGTTGAAGAGGATACTGAGCAGCAAGTGATATAGGTGATGATGGTTAATAAGGGGGTGGAAGTGAAGTGTCAGAATATGTTGGTGATGAGGGTGGATTTGAGATGGGTTGTAATGACAAAGGCGTTGGTGATTGAATGCCTTCATCATCTTCTTCAACAACAAAATTTTTCTTTCTTTTGCGTTGGAATTTGATTTTTGGTGAGGATGGGTGTTCAGGAAATCTTGGTGGAGTGGTTAATGGTTGAGTTGATGTGGGAAATGTGATTAAGGCAGTGGTTTGAACAACATCTATTATAACCTCTGTTGTATCAACAACTACTGATACAACAGGGATGCTAACATCTGCTGGGGTAGTTGTTGATGTGGTAGTTTTTTGTGGTGATTTTTGTTTGGTTTGGACAGAGGATACATGTGTTGATGCTGAGACAGTGGTTATAGAAGAGGTGACAGTTGGTCATTTTGCTTTTGCAACAGACTTTCTTCTTTTTGAAGATTCAACATCTTCTTTTTTCCCTCTGGATGGTTGTGCTTCTTAAATAGCTTTTTGGCTTTGACCTCCAATGTATCTTGTCTTTTCTACTTATCCTCAGCAATTTTTCATCTTATTTGTTAAAAGTCTCATCAATCTCTTTTTCCAAAGGTGTTGCAGTGTTGTAGCAGTGGTTTCAGGCTTTTGTTGCTCCATGGGTTTTACTTTACAATCTGGTTGCAACTTTCTCAATGAATCTTTCTCCCCCTTTTTGGCATCATCTTGGACATCTTGAAAGATAATTATAGCCGGGGCAGTGCCTATTGTTTGTAAGAGATGAGCTTTGATGGCTTTAATATCAGCTTGTGTGTCTTTCTAACGAGCCTCAAGGATATTTATTACTAGCTTCATGTGTGTTGTATGTTGAATATCTGCTAGTTCCCTTTGAGCTCGAATGATGGTTGCACTATAGACCAGAGCTCATCATCAGTTTGCTTTGTGGATGGTTGTGATGATTGGGAAGGTTGGCTTTGGGAGTTTTGTAGGACTTGCTTCATCATGTTTTTAAGTTCATCAATTGATGATTACATGGAAGACATCCACTCCATCAATTCTTTGAATCTTATTTCATCACCTAACTTAATAGGATCATCCGAATTTCTACCAGAAGCAGTTGTACTTGAATCATCAACATGAGGAATCTCAATGTTTTTAGAAACAAATGCCCATTTTTCTTGGTCCTGGGGACTTCCAACTGGAACAGAGGTTACAATTGTAGCCTCAACAGTTTTTTCCTTCAAGGAAGTCTTACTTATGTAACCACTGTCCAACTGAGCCACTATTCTGGAAACAATTGTAGTAGTTGCTTCACTTGAATTCCCACCAAGAGTTACTTGTAACTCCTAGGGTGTAGCCTCCTCAGTTTTTCTGGGTTAGCTAGTAGGTTAGACTCAGACTTAGTCACATGTAGAGGAGAACGCTCATGAATAGGTGATTGAAAGGAACTATTGCACGAAACAGGGGTATAATGGTTGGTGGGATGATTGTGGGAGAGGTTTGTGGTGTAAAAAGCGACATTGCCATGGGAGAGGGGCCGTGGAAGATTGAATCAAGTGATTCAATTGCTTCATATTGTGGTCTCCCTGTGCTTAAAACTTGTTCCTTTTGTGAGCAATCAAGAGGAGGTAGGCTAAGATGGTGGAGATCTTTCCAACTGTTGTGAGGAAGTAGCAGTAGTGGTTTCAAGTGACTTTTGTGTTGTCCCTGTGTTAACCTCTTGGATCTCATCTTCTAAAGGAACCTCATTATGTTGTTTTGTTTTGGTGGGCTTTTTGGATTTGGAGGGTTTCTTTTTGGATTTTGCTGGTGTGGGTTGAAAACACTGGTTGTAGTGTCATGCTCACCAGGAGCAGTGGGCTCATCAGCAGAGGTTTGAGCAGTTGATGTGTTTGCATCCAAAGTTGGCTCAACCCTCGATGCTTGTGTATTCAAAACTTTTGGTTTTTGATTTGAAATTCTAGTAAAAGTTTCATGTGTAAGGCTGCCAATAGGACCGATGACACCTTGTGTAGCATCTTTTTCACAAACTTGGGATTGAAAATAAGAACTCGATAACCTTGGATGTATAAGAAAAGCTTTATTTTTTGCAATGTTGTTATAGTTTGTCACCAATTCAGAAAACAATAACTCGGAAAACTTAAAATCAGATACTGTCAAAATAGCATATCCCAGATATTGAATGTTTAAAGGTACTTCATTGAAACAAGTAATCTTGGCAGACAAACATAACAACATAGTGTGGAAAAAGAATTTCATACAGCAGGAAAATTGTGTGTATAGATAGTTATACCTGTAAGTTGACCATCGTACCTGTGTTCAATGAATTCATCATGTAACTCCTTCTTTGTGAAAGAGGTTTTGGCATTTAGGTCATTTAGGCCAAAAACAGTGGAGATGGTGGATGGGGAAATTTGAACGATAGACTCACCCACTTTTGATGTAATTGCATAAGCTTTTTCTTTTGAGTTTGAACTTCGGCATTTGCCCAAATTGACGAAGTGTATCAAGATAGATTGGGGCTTTTGCTTGCATGATATCTATGTGCTTGGAAGTTTTTAGAATATTGATCATGGCATGATATGCTTTGTTGTTGTCAGTATCCTCAAGGATGGGAAGGTAATTATGAGGAGTTTTGATGATGAGAGGCATGGTGGAAGATTGAATAGTATGGATTTGTGAAGAAGATGAGAGTGATTGAAACCGCTTTGAGAATTTTTTGAATTCGAGACGGCAAGGAAAAACTATGTTTGGATAATACAGGGTTTATAAAGTGAAAAGGTGAATGCTGATGTGGCAGCGGTTTCTAAAAGATCTGATGGCTGACATCTGTCCACGTGGCAACCTCTGTTGGATAATGAAAGAAAGTTGTTTGGGAAACCTCTGTTGAGGGTCAACATAGGTTAGGAACAATGGTGATTTTAACTATCAGAGGTTAGGAAACACCATGGTTTACCAAACATTGGAAAATGAGAAGGAGAGGATACCTTTAACAGTGGATAGAGTAAACCAAACAGATGATTTCTTTGAAAAGCAATGGTTATGAATAGACTTTTGGGATTTTGAGAATTTTCAATTTGTGCTATGTTTAAGGATGGAATTTTTGATTTCTGAAAACATTCTAATACCTTTTATTCATGGAAAATAAGAAGTTGCTTTTAATCCATGTTAAGCATCTCAATTCTAGAGATCAGGCTTTCAAAGGTAGATGTATCTAATGATTTGGTTAGAACATCAGCCAGCTGATCTTAGTTAGGACAAGATGAAAAGAGATCAAACCTTTTTCATAGCAATCCCTCACAAAGTGAAGTCTGATGTCAATGTGCTTTGTTATGGAATGAGAGACTGGATTTTAATGATGTTTTCAGTTGCTTGACTATCTAACATGAGAGGGGTCTTTAAAGCAGTTACACCAAAATCCAACAGTTGATTTTGAAGCCATAGGAGTTGAGCAGTGCAACTTGCAGCAGCAATATACTCAGCCTCTGCTATTGATGTGGATACTGCAGCTTGCTTTTTGCTTTGCCAAGACACTAAGAAATTGCCTAGGAATGGACATCCTCCTGAAGTTGACTTCCTTGTGGTATGGCATCCAGCAAAATCACTGTCTGTATAACCTGAAAGCTTAATATTTTCATTAGAAGGATACCAAATACCAAGTGTGAGAGCACCTTTTATGTATCTGAATATCCTTTTCACAGCAATGAGGTTTGACTTTCTAGGTGCTGACTGGGATTTGGCACAAACACATGTAGCAAACATGATGTCTGGCCTTGATGCAGTTAGGTTCAATAAAGACCCAATCATGCTTTTGTAAAGAGTTGATCAACCAAGTCATCTTTATAATCAACAGTGACAAGCTTTGAGGTTACCATGGGTGTGCTACATGGTTTGCAATCATTCATATCAAATTTGGTAAGTAGTTCTTTGACATACTTACTTTGATAAATGAACACACCATTGTGCATCTGCTTAACTTGGAGACCAAGGAAGCATTGTAGCTCACCCATTGCACTCATTTCAAAATCTGTTGTCATGAGTTTTCTAAACTCTTCACACATTGATTCACAAGTGGATCCAAAAATAAAGTCATCCACATAAATTTGGACAATCATTAGTTCTTTTCCTTTCCATTTTAAAAATAGTGTTTTATCAATCTGACTTGTAAATCCTATGGAAAGGAGAAATGCAGAGAAAGTTTCATACAAGGCTCTAGGTGCTTGTTTCAAGCCATAAAGTGCCTTATTGAGCTTGTAAACATGATCAGGATGTGACATTTGTGGTGATTCAATCATGTAATGATTTTGAACAAGTTTATCAATCAATGACATGTTGTGTTTTATTTATGAATTTTGTATTTATATCATGACAATTGCACATAGTCTACACGATAACAAACTCTCAAACGACTTCTGGAAGTGAAATCGCAAACTGTTACGTAATCAGTTTAACACGACATACACTTCAGAACAATGAAACAAGCTTAACATACTTTAAATATCATTTGCATACTTAGAAATAAGTTTTAAAGGATTTGGTATGCCACAAACAAGCCTTTTCGATCATAGGGACTATTTATGTCAAACTACGAAAGTGTGCCAGTTCTTGTGGCAATGCACACTCCGGAAAAAGGTCATAGGTTAAACATACCCTATATACCCTTATTATAGCTTAGAAATAAGTTTCGAGGGCTTCGGTATGGCAAAATCATACTTTTGTAACTTCAGGGGCTATTTGCAAATTCTGTGAAACTATGCCAATTTGCATATTTCTTAATCTAGGACATGTACACACATCCAAAAATTTTTGTAATCATTAAAATCTTATATATTAATGATTGGAACGCAAAAATATCATTCGCTTCGCTTTTACGGTCGCGCAGGCGTTCGTTACGATTTTCGTCGTAATTAACCGTAAACCACAACCGTACGACCAAATGAACCGACATCTGAAACATTTCTGAGCATTTTTCAAGTTTCCTATGCTTTATCATCCTTATGGGGCTTAAAAATCAGGTTTGGGTGTTAGAAGTGCCAAAACGCGACGAAACGTGTGCAGGGGCCTGTTCTGCCATTATTTGAAACTTGCTGCCACACCACATGCTTACGGACCGTAAGCATTGGACCCATATGGTCCGTAAGTGTGCTCCAGCTCACCAGAATTGTTGGCAGCAGCTGGTTAATTTGCTCATTGACTCATCAATCGAACTTGCCACCATAATCTCTGCATTTGACAAGTATGGGACACTAATCTAACATGTTGGTGATTCATGGACACTTGTCTTACTCCTAGAACTCCAAGAAATCTATACATACCCGTGTTCATCATTCATGAAAGTTTTAATCAACTCGTTTTCTGCTACAAACTGAAGTTGCAACACTTTTGGTGATCAATCTCTGAGATCTTGGCATTCCTATAGTGTTTGGAAGTGCTTTCAATCATGCTTTGTTCAATTTGTAACCCTTGTGCCAAAATTTCAGGCTTTCAAAAACTTTTTCTTTGAAGGCTTTCCGATAACGGATACTTAAACGTAACCCGTTTAAAGTAACGTACGCTCCGGGATGAGGACATAAGTTAAACATACCATAAATATCCTTTATATAACTTAGAAATAAGTTTTGAAAAGATTGGTATGTCAAAAACAAGCCTATTCGATCACATGGACTATTTATGACAAACTACGAAAGTCTGCCGATTCTCGTAGCGACGCACACTCCGGAACAATGACATAATCTTAACATACCCTAAATACCCTTTACATAACTTAGATATAAGTTTTGAGGGCTTCGGTATGGCAAAATACTCTATTTTAACTCAAAGGACGATTTTGCAAATTCTACGAAACTATGACAATTCGCGTATTTCGCTATCCGAAACATGTACGGACATCCAAATATTTTTTCCATCATTAAAATCTTGTATTTTAATGATTGGAATGCAAAAATATCATTCGTCACGCATTTACGGTCATTTGCGCGTCCGTTACGATTTCCGTCGTAATTAACCGAAAACCGCAACCGTACGACCGAACGAACCGACACCCATGACATTTTTGGGTATAATTCATGTCCCCTATGCTTTAACATCCTTATAAAGCCTAAACTTTGGGTTAACGGGGTTAAACGCGTCAAAAACACCTTAAAACAAGTGCAGGGGCCTGTTCTGCCACTTTTGAAACTGGTGAAGTGTGAGTAGCCTAGCCCGACCACAGCTTACGATTTCCAGAACGTAACTTATGGTTGGGGCTGCCAGCTATGTAATTTTTTCTTGATGGCCACTCCAAGCTTCCAAAACCCATCAATTCGAAATCATGGGCTTCTAAATTGCTATGACACATGTTAGGACACTTGTTATCATCTCTTGAAGCCTCCTAACACTTGGAATAATCTTGTGCATCATCCACAAGTATAAATAGGCCTTCAAACTCACCTCACAATTTGCTCATTTCTTCCCTTTCTCTCTATAACTCTAAGTGGAGAACTCCCACATTGTTGGAGGTCTCCCAACTGAGTTTTCTAAGTCTTTTCTTCATCCTTGGCTGCCTTGGACACAAGTAAGTGTTCTAACTTACCCTTGTTCATTCATTTTAGCTATTTCAAGCTAAAAAGTCAAACAGTGTTTGACTTTCAGCTTTGATCATTAATTGGTCAAAGCAAAGTCCAATTGGACTTTGCAACGTGATCGTAATCATGATGGTTATGATCCTTAGTGACCATGCCTACTGAGTTACCATGTTACTAGTCAAAGTGACGAGTCAGAGTTTCGGTCAAAGTGCGCATAATGTACATTTTACGACGTTAACATTTTTAGGTATCAAAACACTTTTTTTTATATCAAATCAGTTTTCTAACTTAGTTAAACATGTTTTAACATGTTTAAATCGTCACTTTTAGTTTAGTGCTTGTTTAGGGTCGTAAGTCGAGCGGTCTTGACTACCGCTTTGACTTTCGAATCCGACCCGTTTGGTCACCTTTAGGATCCGACCAAGCCCATTATTATGACCATAGTATTATAGGGAATAACCCTCTGAGGTTATACCTTAAGGTCATACCGTTTGGTTAGTCAAATCACAAGTCGAATATGGATTCCTTATAATGCCGAAAATACCCTTTTTGCACTTAAATTAGTTTTGAACATATAAAAGCATTGTTTTGACATCTAAACTGATTACACAAATTAATTAAACTAAATTTGGCATATTAGACTTGTCATTGGACATATTTAACCACCCGAACCCATAGTCACGTTTATGACCCGTTAAAGTGGCGTAAACCACTTTAGCAAGCTGTAGCGAGTCGAAACACTTTGAAATGCTTCCAATTCAGAATGTTTGATATTATGAACCATAATATACAAGATCCAACTCTTGTTTGGTTTATATACCTCATTCTATCCAATCTCTCGTTTTCAAGTGCGACACACTAACATGTAGTTATCCGACACACTAGGAACCACTTCGACACTTGAACTCTTGATCCTTTGAGCTTTGTTATATCATTTGAACAAGATTTATATGCAATCCCAGGGGAGTACTTAGCTCCCCTCTTTTACGTTTTTCAAATGTTTTGGGGTGATTCATATGTGTAATCAATATTTTCACAATGTATGGCAATTATGTGTTTACTAAGTGCTTTTTGTGTATTATTCCGATTATGCAACACAACGATTAACGATATGAACCAAATCCATTTAGGATCTATCTATCTTTATAGTAGCTTCTTATTGGATATTTGAAGTATAATCTTAAATCTTTCTATCTTCATAGTAAGATTTCTAAGAAGTACTTTGCACGACGATGGTTATAGTTTGTGTGTAGAAATTGTTGGTGATTTAGATAACGATAAGTAATACAGTAAGAACATAGTGGATACGCCGCTGGTACTTCCTATATATAAGTGTGCTTATTGTATTACCTTTGTAGCCTTATCCGAATCACCATTAGGAATTAGGATATTTGTGATACAATGATTCACTGTGATCAAACCAAATCCTCGTAGCATCTATCTATCTTTATAGTTAGATCTTTGTGGATGTTTAAAGTGCTAAATTGATGTCCTTGAGTGGATTCATTGTGTACTTTAATGCGTATGTTATGATTCAATGTGACCAAACCAAATCCTCGTAGCATCTATCTATTTTCATATGTTAGATTCAGCAGGATTTGCTAGGATTTTTAATGAAGAAAGTTCATTCAACTTTACATTCAAAGTTTCTTCCAAAATTTCATAAGCAGTCTTTTGATGCCTGGGAATAATCAAAAGTCTGTTTTGAACATAGCAAGCAGTGTTTACAACCTCTGCCCAAAAAGACAAGGGTAAACCAAATCCTCGTAGATCTATCTATTTTCATATGTTAGATTCAGCAGGATTTGCTGGATTTTTAATGAAGAAAGTTCATTCAACTTTACATTCAAAGTTTCTTCCAAAATTTCATAAGCAGTCTTTTGATGCCTGGGAATAATCAAAAGTCTGTTTTGAACATAGCAAGCAGTGTTTACAACCTCTGCCCAAAAAGACAAGGGTAAACCTGAGTCTACAAGCATAGTTCTTGAAACTTTAATTAAGGTTCTAATTTTCATGTCAACCACCCCATTTTGTTCTGGTGTCCTTAGGATGCTATATTGCCTAACAGTCCCTTTTGACACATAAAAGATATCCAACTCCTTATTTTTAAATTTTGTGCCATTATAACTCCTAAAGACTTTTACTGGCAGGTCAAATTGTTTTTCAAGTTGTTTAAATTTTTTTTGTATGATGCCTGCAATCTCATTTTTGGAGTGCATGAATAGAGTCCATGTAAACCTTGAAAAATCATTAACAATGACAACTCAATATCTTTTATGTTTGAGACTCGTGATTTTTACAGAGCCAAACAAATCCATGTGTAGCAACTGCAACATTGGCTTGTTTTGGACTCTTCAATTGATTTGAATGAACTTTTATGTTGTTTTCCTTTTAAACAGGAAACACAATGTTCATCACAAGTGAATTGTTTTGAGGGTAAACCTCTAACAAGATTTTGTTTGGAGAGGGTGGTTTTAGTCTTAAGATTTGTATGACCAAGTCTTCTGTGCCATAGTTCTGTCTCTTTGCTTGAAGCAACTGAGAACAGACATGCATTGGACTTTGAATTATCCTTCAAGATATCAACCACATACACATTGCTACTCCTATGAGCAACAAGTTGTGCTTTTCTCTCAGCGATTATTTGATCAATCTTTTTAACCACTTCTAGCCCAACAATTTGATAATTTTCTTAGTAAAGAAGGACCCATATCCTTTTTCACTCATTTGTGAGACACTAAACAGATTAAGTTTCAGATTGTCAATGAGATTCACATGCTCAAATTTGAGTTTCCCAGCCTAAATAGTCCCTGACCCCAACACCTTCCCCTTTGAATTGTTACCAAAGGATATGTCACCCCCTCCATGTGCCATAAAATCTTTGCGAATGGCTCTACATCCTGTCATGTACCTGGAGCCTCCACTATCTACATACCATAAACTTTCAAGGCAATAAAAGCTCCATGCATATTAGTAAACAATTAGTCTAGGTGGGTTTCCAAAGCCAAAATGGCTTTAGATGGGGTCATAGATAGTCCAGTCTCAAATTTAGGAAAACGCTCAATGTTTTGAACAAATTTTTGTAACCATTGTTGTGACATTTCCTATCGAATGCTCATATCCATGAGGATGCCTGTCAACCCTTGGTTTTTATGGTCTTTTGTAGACCTCATAGTCAAGTGGTACACTTTTATAAGCAGGTTGACCATGACCTCTTGGATATTAATTTGCTGGTGGAGCATCTATTACCCGAACCTCTCTGGGAGCAAAGGTTACATTCAATTTCTTGGTAACAGATGTTTGAACAGGCTCAAAGCTCTGTTTGGATTTTCCTTTAGGAGTACTCATCCTTGATCTCTCTAGTGCTTTTGATTTATACTCATTTCTTTTGACATCAATTTTATGATTTGTTTTACCACATATGTTGCAATTTGGTGAGTCACGTATCACACTTGTTTTGTTAATATCATATGCTTTTAGAAGAGAACAGTTTTTAGTAACATGATTCTTCTTTTCACAAAAAATCACAAAACATGTTTTTGATTTTCTCTTTCTTTTTCCCTTTTTTTGACTTTTGGTCAGCAGATTTTATGACCTCTTCTGGGAAATCTTTCAGGGGTATGATTTTTTACTTTGGGTGCTTTAACACCATTAGTGGTTGTTAAAATCCATTAGCTTGAAGTTTTCAAGAATGTCACACTCATTAGATCATGTAGGTTTAAATTGATATTTATCAATTTCCTCCAAAGTTGAGGATCCTTCAAGTCTTTCTAAAACAATTTTCTTTCCAGTTTTATCAGTGACTTTGATTTCTTGACCAGCCAGGTTTGTAGGAATTACTTCAACCAAACCAAAATCATTTACAGTAACATTTTCAGAAATTTGGTCTTTTTTTCTAAACCCGATGCCAAATTTGATATTACTTTTAATTTGGATTTTCAAGCTCACTTCATAACCTTTGCAGGATTCTACCCACTTTTCACAAGTGATTTGGGTAGATTCCAACTCCTTTTTGCAACTCTGATATTTTTCTATCATGGTTAGTTGGTCCTTGGTTATGCTGGCCTCATGTTTTAGGCTACTGATTTCAGATTCTTTTTCAAATAATTTTGTTTTCAACTCTTTTGAAAAAAAAATTCATATTTCAATTCGTCATCTATAATCTTGTTTCTAAGATTTTCATTCGTCTCTTATATGTTAGCAAAAGAAATTATGCAATTATCTGAACATAGATCCTTAAGGATCTGAGGAGATACTTAGCATGAGCCATCATGGGTTAGATAGAGGTTTCAATTCTTCACCAACATTTTCTTTTGTAACAATTGTTTCGTTAGGAACACCAGACTCATCAGAGTTAGATACCACTTCCTCAGGATCATCACCTTCAACTATTGTATCTAGTGACATAAAGCAAAATTCATTTTGTTTCGTATCAGTGTTGGCTACTTGTCACACCCCAACCGATGGCGGAAACATCAAGGCGGGACGAAATAGATTGCTCATTGCTCATAAATACTAGATTGGCGACAATATTTAAATAAAACCCATATTTCATTCATAACAACATTGTCATACATTACAAGGAATTTCAAATACAACAATAACAAGGGCAAAATTTGATACAACATTTTATAAACCTAACGTCTATATGTGTATCTAAGCATCATCACTACTCCAATTTCATGGCAAAATCTTCATCAACCTGTAACATGTTAAAAGTACGAGTTAAATGCAAAGGCAAAGGCGAGTACACAAGTTTGGTGATACATACATAAGTATACAAGTGTAACTCGAATCCACATGGTAATTGTAAGCAAAGTTCATACTAATCATGCAATACTAGATCAAACCCCGAGTTTCCACAAAAGTTTTAATGAGATCGAGCTTCTCTTGCCACAAAAGTGACAAGACTAAAATGAGAATGAATATCTTAACATAACCCCAACGGGCGGCGTGCTACTCCTATAGCGCTATACATGATAAGTTGGGCTAGCTAAGTTAATGATCAGCATGTATAATCAAGCATGTATCTAGGCATAACAAGTATTCATGTATAAGGATTGAGCATGTAAAAGCATGAGTTTGATGTGTGTATTTTGATAGGTAAACATGCTACAACCCAAAAGTGATCAAAACGGTAAATGGGTTGAGTGTACTCACGGTTTTGCTAAGCGTTCCACTTAAGAAATCTGGGAGCGTTGTTGTGATATTTAGAGTTTGGCACCTTCTCCTTCTACAAGAAGAACATAGGTATTAGTTATGAGTGTAACAGAAGATTCAGATTATTCGAGCGAGATTAAGAAAATAAGAATAAAGTATTATGTATGAAATTATTCACTAGGACATAGCACTTGTTCTTGACAATATGATAACCGAAAAGGGGTTGATATGGTTTCATAGGTTCGAGGCCTATTAGAATCGTGACAAGGAACTGCGTACTTTAGTGATAAACTTAATAACTGATAGATGATTACTTAGCCATTATCAAGGTTTCGGTTTTTAGGATTATATCATAGTCCATAATATATACTTAGTCATATAAGATCATGTAGGAGGTGATAGGATGAACCATCCACTTTGGTACCTCTTAAGTATTCAAGTAAGTCAAGCATGGAGGTAGGATGATGAACATTCATTTAACCTCTTTATATGTGTCACACCCCGACCCGTAGCGGAAAAGGTGATCGGGGCATGATTGGGTTATCATCAAAGCTCATGACATTTATTTTAACGTTTCATATTCATTAATACACTTTAATGGAAAATTACAATCAATATTACATCATGTCCTAAATATCAATCTAGGCTTCATTGTTTTCTTCTAAGGCATTTCCTATGTTTTCCTTGCTTCATCCTGTTCACCTGTATCATGTGTAAAAAGGGTTTTTGGATCAACAAAAAGTTGGCGAGTGAATCCTATGGAAAACATTTGAACAAGTTTATTTAATTGATTATAAAATAAAGTGCACAACCACACATGAGTAAAAATAGATGTAAACTTATTCACCAATCAATTTAATATTAAACAATACACACATGAACAATAATGGATCGTTTAGAGGCACGCGTTGCTCAACTCGTCTCTCACGAGGAACTGATGGCCTAATGAATGAATTGCATAAACTTGACAATATGAAATACATAACTACAAACAATATAAACTCAATAATACACACACGAACAATAATGGATTTGTTTTGAGGCACGTGTTGCTCAACTCGTCTCACACGAGGAACTGATGGGCCTAATGAATGAATTGCATATAAATAGACAAAATGAAATACATAACTACAAGCAATGTATACAATCTAAGTTTAGATCACAATATGGTATGGCACGAGTTTAAATAAACGAGTTAATTTTATGACACATGACACACCCCAAAACGTGTAATTAAAAAGGGGAGTTGTAAGATTCACTCACATTGGGTGCGTTCGGTTGATAATGTTGAATGCACGCGAAGTTGGTTTTAACCACGAGTGAAATTAACCTAGATAATAACATAATGGTTTGGTAAATAATGGGATTTTATTAATCAATTTTAGTAGGATTGTTGGGTGTATTTTTGTGAGTTTAAGGCTATTTTCTAACCTTAAAAATGTTATTTTTAAGTATTTTTAATTGATTTTTAAATAAAATAAATAAATAAAAATAATAAAAAAATGTTGACTTTTTTGACCGTTGACCGTTGACCATTGACCATTGACTGTTGACCGGTTCGTATGTGTAATTGTGTGCGCTGGGTGAGGCTCGAACCCGAGACCTCCCGTACGCGTGCACGCAGCTCTACCAACTGAGCTACGTGTCTAACCCGAAATATTTCTGTTTTTAATTATATTTATATACTAATTAGATTAAACAGAAAATCCTTTATTTTTAAAAACGATTTAAATCTAACGAGTCGGTGCGCTCCACAGGTCTCGAACCCGGGACCTGTGGTTTAGGTTAACACACAGTCCACCGCTGGACTGTGTGTCCAACTTGTTAAATAAACTGATTTTTATTATACTTATATACAAACTAAATATTTTCATTTCTGTCTTAAATAAAAAGTTTAATAATTGTCCGGACCGGTGTAGTAGCCCGGACTCGAACTCGTGACCTGTGTTTTAAACGCGCACACAGTCCCCACTGGACTGTGTGTCTATCTTGGTTATTATTCCGGTTTTTATTATACTTAACAACTATATGAAATGAATCCGGTTCAGTAATAAAAAGGAACATTTTTATTAAAGCGAGGGAGTGTGGGACGTGATTCGAACTCGAGACGTCTGCGTGTTTAATGTGCACACAGTCCACCGCTGGACTGTGTGTCTAACCCGAGTTATATCTTGATTTATATTAAACTTATACACTACAGAAACTTCGTCTTCTTCGTTGAATTTAACCAGAACTAACGTCCGACTGATTCGTCGATTTTATCAAGTTTCTTTAGTGTGTTATGATTAATTATAGGTGAGATAAATGAAAAGAATGAAAGACTAAGCGTTAGATATACCGAAATTGGACTCCTCTGTTTCTCCGGCGGAACTCCGATGTCAGCAGACTATTCCGGCGACTTGTGTCTTGCGGCAGAGAGTCTTCAGCGAGCGTGAGATAAATGTGGGTGACTTCGGTATAAGGTCTGGGGTTCAGTAAGGCTCAGAAGTGAATGGTTCGGTTTTCCGGCGAGTGGAATTCACGTCGGGTAAAGGTACGGTTTTGAGCGAAAAAGCTTGCAGAGGTTCGAGGAGGTATTTATAGGGCAGGTCATCGATGAATTTGGTCCGATTTCCGACTTGGTTCGTCGGTTAGAAACTCTTCGGCGGTTATAACTTGTGTCGCGGACTCAGGCATCGGTTATGACCGATGTAGTGATTAAGGTTTACGTTATAACTGAAGTAACCGTCAAATCTCGCGAGATCGCCGGGATTTCCGACGACTGCAATTGGGCGCGTCATATTTGAATTTGGGGTTCATGTTATGAATTAATTGTCTCCAATAACTAACAAGAAATACAAGTGGCGCAGTGGTTGGACGGCTGAGTGTTAAGTCTTTGACTCGCTGGCTGACTGACCCGGGTTCGAAACCCGGCAGTGCCATTTTATTTTTATTTCATTATTTTTAACAGTTTTTCAAAAACAAATTATATATCCCCATATACTTATTAATTATGTATCGTTTAAAATTATTTTGGGCATTAAATAAGCAACGAAATTTTTAACTGATTGTTCGGTTAATAAACGGAGCGGGTTTGGTAAATCCGTTTTTTTGACGGATGTTACAATATGATTCACCACTACACAAGTTGTCATAGACAACAAGGAGGGTCATGAATGAGAACAATACAATAATGAAAATGACAAGAATTGTAAGTGTGTCACCATGATACCAAGTAGCCAAGTGAATACAACCCGGAGAGCACACAAGGACACACGTCAACGGCTTGGCGGGGTTGTGACACTTTATAACTAGAAAATTACTTGAGATAGTGATGAAAATCATCAAGTGATGTGTGGTCAAAGTTTAGGATAGCCCAAGCTAACCAAGGTGGACACACATGAACAAGTTATGAACTTGCACCACTTGTGAGCTTGAAGCTCTATGAAAACAGAATTATTGTGAGGATAAATCCTCTTGTTTGAATGTCTCAACCTTGTTTTTAAGCCTAACCAACCACAAGAAGTGTTGTAAGCATTCGGACATAGGTTTGAGATGAGTTAGACTCAAGTTTGTTGAACATAAACAAGATTTGAAAGAGTTTGAAAACAAACAGAAAGTTTTGGGACACTTTAAGAGCACTTCCAGGTCTGGATTCTCCATGGAGAACCCTTGGATTCAACCCTAAAGACTATCCAAGTAAAATGAAAGAAGAATCAAGCAAAAAAAAACCAAGATTTGAGCAAGTTATGCTCACTTTTATGAAGGTGGTACAATCTGCCCGAAAATTATGATGTTGCAATTGATTTGGAACAATTTGGGAATGCTTGAGAGTGATTAGATGAAGATTGAAAAGTGTTTGAGGCTTGGGGAAGCTTGGTTTATATAGTGGAATAGTTGGGAGGTGATTAATGTGAGTTTAGAGGTGATTGGAGGAGTGGAGAGTGTGTGGATTCATGCATTTCGCAACCCAAAATGATTTTGTCCCACCCAGATACCCTTATGGACCGTAAGAGTATCCCCTTACGGTCGGTAAGGACCGGGCCGGGACACATTCCTTATATTTTGTTGTTTTGTTCAATCTTGACGGGTTTGGACCACTTTTAAGGATATTTTATGACATTTTAAGGTATTATAAGGTATCACAAGCTTATGTAACATGTTATAACGTATGTGTATGCATCAAGTGATCGAGATCGAGTATAGATATCACGTATGAAGTATGTATCAAGTATAAACGTCGCGTATTATCAAGTATGTCATGTATTTGAGTTATGAACATCATGTGTATGCATTCTATGAGTATGTATAACAGGTATAGGGACAAAATGTATATTTCCATTATGATTCAAGTCTCGATTACAATGGTTACAACGAAATGAAGAATACAAATACAAAGACTTCCAAAAATAGAACTTCAACACTAGCTTGCTATAAATAGAAAGTAAGGAAAACGCGAGGCGTTACACTACTAGAGCAAAATTTTCATCAGTTAGATCCTCAGGCAAGCTACTCCAATCAACAAAACCTTGAGTGAAAAAGCTCTGTTGATTAACCTCTGCCAGAGCAGTGGTTTGAGTAACTTGAGGTGAAGATTGCATTTGCACCTGAGGAGCTGGTGCTTGAACATATGAATCTGAGGGACTGTGGTATGAACGTATTGCAGAGGAACAGTAGTACCAGGGTGTGCAAAATGAGCAGTATTTTGCATATGAGGAGCAGGGGTCTATTGGGAATAGTGAGAAGTGGTTTGAGTGTTTTGAGGTTTAGGGCTAGGATGTGTGACAATCGGTCCAGATGTTTGAGATCTACATTCCCTAGCAAAGAGTCCAAGCCTATTACATATATAGAATTTAATCTTTGACTTATCCAACCCAACTTTTTACCCCCCCCCCATGCAATCCTGGGAACTTTCTACCTGTTCTCTTGTAATACTTGCTAGCCCTAACACTCAATAAAGCAAGTTGGTGCAAAATATCCATCTCTTCTAAATCTGAAGTGTCAAAATGTTGAAAATCATTCAGCTCAAAGGATAAATTATTAGAAGTTTGGCTTTCCCATTAGAAGCAAATGCATAGTTGGGTGTGTAAGAATGAGAGTTGAAATTACCCCCAGAGGTTATATCAATGAAATGATCATAACTCTGATCCTTACAACTGCTAGAGGCTTCTTCTTGGCGTAGAAGTGTTGTACTACCAAATGCATAGTCATCAGCCACTTTGCCAGATTCTTGTAACTTCTTTTTCTGGTTCAGCTCTCTCATAGGTGAGTAGCCTACCGTGAAGTTGTGTTAGACTCATTTCTTTAAACCCAAATGAATTTTCGAGTTACAAAAGCTATAGCGTCCCACTTGTCTGGTAATGATCTAAGAAAACGACTATTTAAAGTCGAATTTGCAAACTCAACATTAACCAGTTTAACCTCATTAACAAGACAACTAAATCTTTCAAACTATTGGGTTAATGACTCTCCGTTGACATGACAAAATGTTTCTTATTGTTGGTTTAAAACTTCTCTATTGTTTTCAATTACTTCCTCCGTCCCACTGAATTCCTCTTTCAAGGCATCCCATAACTCCTTTGCACTGTTGCAATGCAACAGGCCAGCATAGATTTCGCATGGCAAAGCTGAAGCAACGATGTTAAAAGCCTTTGCATCTAGTTAAATTTTTTGAAATCTTGCTCGGTGTAATTTTTAGGCACTTGAATTTTTGGGGTCCTTAGTACTTGGAACCATAGTAACATGAGGTCCAAATACGACTGACCCCCAGCACCTGGTGTTTTGCTGAGAAAGTATGTGACCCATCAGACGTTGCTAGATACTATACTCTGATCAGACAAGCATTGGTGGTTTAATTGTTGAACCAGTGTTATTAGGATCCTGTGAGTTTTGAGACATTCTGATTGTTTACAAACAGATTTTGTTTAAAAACTTGAAACGTAAATAAACTTGTTTTTCAATACATATGAACAAACGAATTAGCAGTGAGAGCTGAAATGTTCGAATCAAAATGATGTTTAAATCCAATTCGATTGACAAAGCTTTGATACCAATTGTAAGGATCTGAGTTTGATATTGTTGTGATTGTTTTGATGAAATCAATGGAAGAAGATAAAATGAGATGAAATATGCAGCGGAATTAAACAAACTTTAATATCACAACAATAGAGAGATTGTTCTCAATTTAACATGCTTTTGTAATGAATCACGTATGCATGTAAATCACAATCTTCCCCTCAGCCTAATATCATTGATTGTTCGTACAAAATGTAAGAAGAAAGATATTTGATAAAGTATAATGGAAGTGATCAAATAGAAAAGTACATGCATTGTTCTATTTATAGTACATGTATAACCACTGAGCATCTAATGATGACGTCAGTGTGAAAAGACAGCTAATAACTATAACTAGCTATAACATCTGCTAGCTAACCACCGTTACAATAAAGATAATGTAAAGACTGTTGGAACAACTGCTGAGAAGATCCACTGCTAGTCTTCAACAAGCTTTGCAATAACAAAGTTTCTTCATAGCGCTTGGCTTTAGCAGACCTTTAGTATCAGCAGATCTTGAGTTTTGTCTTTATCAGATGTTTAAAGCAGATGATGTAAGATTTATTTTGGACCAAAGGTTTGAAGATATTTTGGCTTTCAATCATCTGTTCTTTTATAGGGTTCCTTAACATTTCATCCAAACTTTATTTTCAGTAAATCGGCCTAAATGATTTATCCATTTTTCACAAACATCCTCACCAGTTCGAGTCTGTCAAAATACTTTTAAGATATCTTTCGTTCTTTATTATGCACAAACTTCAACTAGACGGCCTACTACCGCTAAAACTTTTTGAAACCATAACTACCTACCATCCTAGCTTCTCACCTATAAACATTTTTTCTACGTGTGATTTTACTAATACGCATTTGAACCAATGAAAATTTTTCCTACAACCTACGGTGCGGGCCGCACATTTTGTCAAACTACATCCTTACTTACACAAAAACTTTTTAGGTCACATCCTTTTAAAACATTTCTCCCAATTGAGTTGTTCAAACTTGCTTTGCAGTACACACATATACACGTCTTACTTATTCTTGCACTCACTTATGTTTGAAGCCTTAAAACGCCTTAGTCAAATGAATTACTTTTACAAACTTAGCTTTTTATCTCACGCAATTTCCATACATTTCAACTCTCTTATACATAAACCCCCGTAGCCTTTAAACTTCAAATTTTGATTTTAGCAAAACGTTTTACTCAAAGTGCCTTTTTCCAAAAGTCTTCATTTTGAATAAATTTCAGGACGAAATTTCCTAAAGTAGGGGAGACTGTAAAGCTTCGCATTTTGTACATTCCCTATTTAGAAAGTGTAATCGTATTTCTATGTAACACTACATGTGTTTAAGTCCAATTATATTCTGACACGTGTCCCGGTAATCCTCGTATGCCGTATGGTAAAACAGGAGGGACCAATGTTGTTGAAATGCTAAATTATATCCACTTACGATGAGGAATGAAGTTGAGGGACTAATAGTGGAAAATGCAAAAATTCCAACTTTTGAAGGGTGGATGCGGACCGCAACCATATCTGCATACGGTCCACATCCAAAACCAAAACAGTGGGCGTCTAAGGTCCTTTCGGACCGCATGGCATATGCCATATGGTCCGCAAGGACCTGCCAGCGAGCAGAAACATGGCAGGGCCATGTGCTGCCACCTTTGTCGTGTTTGCCACCTTCTCTCTGGTCTTGCCACGACTTGGGACACTTGTGTACGTCCTAGGGCTCCCGCTAACACTTGGAAAGCCACCATGAACCCTCCTCAACTATATAAAGGCTCCCTTGGTGGACTTACACTTTTCTCATCTTCATTCCATCTCCTTCAAGCTTACAAGGTAAGTTCCTGAAGCTTTAGGAGCAATCTCTGAGCTTTGCTAGTTCTTCTGGATCGTTTCTAAGTGCTACATTCATTCCAAATTATTTTTATTAGGCATTTAAGCCAAAAGTCAAGCGTTTACGTAAAAGCACTTTGACCTTTGGCTAAGACCTTAACGGTCTAGCCAATGTCCGTGCGAACGTGGCTACGTTATCGTAATTAGGTAGGTGTTAATCCCTTAAAAGGCACCTTATGATTACCATGAATTCTTGACCAATTGACGGGTCAAAGTTAAAGTTAATAAAAGTCAAACGGGTTCAGTTTTGTAATTAATTCATAACTAGTTATATAGGTGTTATAAATATGTTTTGTCACTTAAATAACTTGGTAATAATAATTAGAACATGTGTAAACATGTTCGGCCCGTCAAGTCATGGTCTATAGTCGTTTTGTTGGTGCATAATGTCTATGTCTTAGTCTTATATCGAGTCTGTATTGTATAGAGCTGAATAGGCTAGGTTTTGAAGTATTTATGTTTAAGCTTAGCCAAGTTCGCCCATGGTAACCCATATAAGCATGTTCGGCTGAACTTGCTTATGCCAAGTTCGGGCGAACTTGTATCACCTAGGCCGAACTTGTGTGGCTATAAATACCTAGCTTAGATCTCTCATTTGTAACTTTGGCATTTCAGAGGCGAAGCTCGGTCAGTTTGTAACCAGAACGTTTGATCTATAAAACCGACGATTAACTGACTAAATCTTGTCTATTGGTAAACACGACATAATATTTCCGCTATTATGGATGTTAGATATCAAATTTAGGTTCCTAAGCATCGAGGATCGGTCCTACAAGTGGTATCAGAGCTAGAACAGCCTGATTTGATAGTATCAAGACAAGAACACTTCTATTTCTACTCCATTCTTCTCTTTTTCTTAACTTTTGAACATAAAATGAAGAATTCACGGTCAAAATCTTTTGAATTTTGAATATATCATGTAAAATACAACAAAGATAAACCCTTGAAAGATTGGAGACCAAATTCAACGAATTCATGTCAAAATTTTGAAAAAACCATGTTTTTGAAAACCCCCAGGATCGAACTTGTTGGCCATGTTTGACCGAACTTGTCCTAAAACATCACTTTTCAAGTGATTTTTTAGCAAGTTCGCCCGAACTTGAGGTATTTTTGAAGAAATCTAGACTAAGTTCGCTCAAAGTTACTACTTTTTCATTGATTTTACACCAAGTTCGACCGAACTTATGTAAAATCAAGAAAATTTTAAGTAAGTTCGTCCGAACTTACTAGAGTGTTATCAAATTTTTAATACAAGTTCGCTCGAAGATCTGTGTTTGGTTTTTGACATAAGTTCACCCGAACAAAAACAAATCTAACAAGTTCGACCGAACTTGTTAGAAAATCTGAAAATTCTTCATTTGATACTACAAGTTCAACCGAACTTGTAGTAAGACTAATTGTTTTCAAAGTTTTTGAAAATTTTCAGAGTACAAGTTTCGTTATTCACAATGGAGGATCCCCTAAGAGCTTTTATGTCCGGAGCTAGTTGGTCAAACGCCAATGTGATCAATCAAGTCAATCTTGACAATGAAATGGGAATGACTGTCAAATCGCCCAAGCTGATGAGCATGGATGAGTACGAAGCATGGAAAGAGAAGTTTTCATACTGGGTTCAAGCCAGCACTTCGCTGGCTGGGTGTCAATTGAAAGAGGCTACAATGTTCCGGTAGATGAACATCAACGAGTTCTTGAAAAGTACAACTACTCGACGGTTCAGAAAGAAGAATATATCGCCGAGAAAAAGATGATCAGTCTCATCCAACAGTCTGTCAAAGAAGATATCCTGATTTTGCTACAAGAGTATACTACTGCAAGAGATCTTTGGTTGTCATTACAGAAGAAGTGTCTAGGCAGCGCTGAAATGATCAAAAGCAAAAAGGCACTTATCCTGAAATAGTTCGATATCTTCACCATGCTAAAGAATGAGACCATAAAGCAAACGATCGAGCGTTTCTGTTATCTTAAAGTGCAAATGCGAAGACACGGTCTCGAAAAGACAGAACAAGAATACATCGACAAACTTGCTGACGCACTACCAGAGGGTGAATGGACTACGTATATGATGGTTCTGAAGAACAGTGATAAGTGGGAATTTTTCAAGTTGTCGACGTTTATCGATAAACTCGAAGGCCACAAAATGGAACTTTTGAAGATGGCGAAGTCAAAAAACGCTAATGTTGTTCAAGACGTCGGTCTGTATTACAAAGCCGGAATGCTAGATAGTGTTTCGGGTCCTAAAATTCAGACGTCTTTTAGTGCAAACATGAATGCTAATCCACAGAATCAGAATCAATCACAGCCTCAGTATGACCAGAGTCCTCAAAGTTCTTACTCAAGCACTGGTTCAAATTCAACTTATCAAAGCCAAGCGAATCAGAATCAACAACAAAGTTCTGATCCTAATGTATATAAATGCAACATCGCAGTGAATTTGAACAATGTTGTTTCAGAACAAGTTGCAAAACAACATATGTCACTACTCACTACCGTATTAGAATCTTATGAATGTCTTGTTGCCGGTAAGGTTGGAAACCCCAAGATGACCGCAGAAGATTATGACCAGGTAGACGAGGAAGAACTCGAACTAATGGACATCAAATGGTCCTTAGCTTCGATCATCAGGAGAGTGACAAAGTTCGTTACACTCACAGGCCGTGACATAGGAAATTCCAGCAACAAATTGGGTTTTGACAAAACCAAAGTCACGTGCTTTAAATGCCGTCAAAAGGGCCATTTTAAAAGAGAGTGTAAGAACACCGAAGCAACCGGAAATCAAAGTCCTTTCGGAGGAGGAAATGAATATTACAAAAGGGCACTTCAAGATAAACCATTTCCAAAGAAAACTCATGTTGAAATCCAAGAAAAACCTGACAATAGCACCACTGAGAAAGCTATGGTGGCATCCAGTGAAGATGGTTTTGATTGGAATTCTTACATTGGGAAAAAGACCAAAGTTGCTTTGATGGCAAAGATAGTTGAAGATAATTCTGCAGAGGAAGCAGCGGCAGCAGCAGAAGTAGCAGCTATCGAACAAGCTCTTCTGGAACAATAGTTGCATCAACAGCAGGAAGAAGAGGAATATATCCATATGCAGAGACAAGGAATTTTATCCTCTAATTCTTGTGACAGTTTTGCAGGTCATTTTGATGGCAGCTCGAAAGAACAAGTGGTTGAGGAGAAAAAGATTGATGAAGTGATCATTGATGTCACTCAAGAAGTGAAAGTCGAAGACCTCAAGGACATGGCAGATAAAGCTTTAATGGTCAATCTGACCAAGGTAGGTCCAGAGGTAAAAATTGTCGAGAGAGACGTTGTCAAAGTACAAGTTGTTGAGGTTGAGAAACCTTGTACAAAATGTACTGAACCTTGTGTCGAATGTGCCAAAAAATCAAAGATCATCGCTGAAAACAATGAGCATAACGAATTGTTGAAATACGATTATCGCACAATGAAAGAAGCGTTTGACAAAATGAAAAATGATTATGGCAGACTCGACAGAAATAACATTGATCAACATGATAATATAAGGATGTTGAGTGGAACGGTAATGGATAAACAAAGGGCAATTAACACCTATATTAACACCATTGCTGAAACCAAACAACAACTTCAAGACATGACAATCGAAACTGAAAGAGTTCAACAGTTGTTGAGAAGTTATACCACAAATGCATATGTTATTGATCACATTCTTCCGACAATCTCAACAGAAGAAAAACCTAAAAGAAAATTGGGAAAGAATATAGCAATGTTCCTCCACCCCTTTGCGAGAAGTACTGTCACAAAACCGCAGACGGGATGGATAAGGCACTTAACCGTTGAGTTACTTTCTGAGAAAAAATATGAATTGCCAGAGAAGATTGATATAATCTATGCTAAATCTGATGATGATAACAATGTTGTGGTTAACAAAATGGTTGAAAATGTTCTAAGGGATTCTGATGACGGCAGCTACAAAAGCGCCGACTCGAGTTCAAAGAATTCCGATTCACAGTCTGAAAATGATGATAAGTCGTCAGAGGATGGTCTAAGTGATGATCCTAATGTTGTAATGTACAAAATTAAGGATTCGGATAGATTATACTTTGATGATAGCTTCCCGATTCAGAATGTGAAGGAAGAATTGTTGATAAATTCTTTAAACTCGTGGAAGTCACATCAGAGGAATTGGAAATTAACAAACGAAAATTCTATTCCAAACCTAAAAGAAAAACTACCGAAGGAATGGTGGTGATCATCCAGAAAACCGGAGAGCAGGGTTGGGTCTAGAAGAATCAGATGAACTAGTAAAGAAAGTGTCACCATTTCATGAATATAAAAACAAAAACATGAATTTTGTATATGGGACAAACACGATTCACGAAGAGAGTTTGATTGGTAAACAATCAAATGATGAGTTTAAAAGGAGAAAGAAATTCGAGATAAAGCTATGGTTACAAGTGGTGCCAAAACATCAAGTGGGGTAAAACCACCCACTAAAGGACATCCACTTGATAATCGGACATGTTTCAAGTGCAATGAAATGGGTCATATTGCACGACAATGTCTGAAATCAAAACCGGCTTATCCTCAAAGAAGAGAATCAAATGTTGTAAAACCAAGGTATCCAGAGTTTGAAAAACCAATCAAGATTTTGAAAAGAAATGAATCTTTGCCAGAAGTTAAACCTAAAATAGAAAAGAGGTTTGAGAATTCTACTTTCAAAAAAGGAGAAACTTCTAGGGAAAACGAAAACAAATTTTATATCAAGAAGGCTAATATTAAATCTCAATCCTGGATTACCAAGAAAAGGTCAACAACATCTGGTGTTATTAAGTCTGAGCTGGTAAAGACTGATAACACGAAAGAATCTAAACCTGAAAATCACTAAGTCTGAGCCTGTTAAGACTAGTGATAGCAAGAAAGAATCAAAATCTAAAATCATAATTGAAACCACATCTGAAACTGTCAAAAATACAAGTGGTAACAATTCAAAAGATAAAAAGACGGTAAAGTTTTCAAACATAAACATCATAGAAAATTCAGATGAAGAATGGGAAGTTTATTCTGTAGATAAGTGTGGATTCGATTATGCTGATGAATGTGAATTTGATTTTGATGATGGTTATCCAATTCAACCCAAGACCAAAAAGGCTTGGGTCTCGCTTTTTAAATAGATTCTTAAATGTGCAGGGACTCCTACTGGATAAAGCTCTTTATGGACTGCATCAAGCCCCGAGAGCTTGGTACAAGCCGTTATCGCAACATCTCGTCGGAAACGACTTTATCAGAGGAACTGTGGATAGTACTCTTTTCACCAGAGAAGTCGATGGCCATCTGATTATAGTTCAAATCTATGTTGACGACATCATCTTTGGATCTACAAATGATAGTCTCTGCAAGGAGTTTGAGGGAATCATGAAAAAGAAATTTGAAATGTCCTCGATGGGCGAAATGAAGTTCTTTCTTGGTTTGCAAGTAGATCAGCTTCCGGATGGTATTTTCATTCATCAAACTAAGTATGTTCACGACATCTTAAAGAAGTTTAGAATGGAAAGCTTGAAGCCTTTATCTATGCCTCTTGCTCTAAATCACGGCATTTGCATTGACGACACTGAGCCAAAGTTGACGAGACGTTATACAGATTGATGATTGGATCACTGATGTATCTAACGGCATCGCGCCCAGATATTATGTATCCAACCTGCCTATGCGCCAGATATCAGTCAAGCTCGAGGATCTTACGCATGCAGATTGTGAAGCGAATCTTCAGATACCTGAAAGGATGCCCAAGCACCGGCTTGTGGTACCCGAAGAACAATAATTTCGACCTTAGAGGCTACGCTGATTCTGATTTTGGTGTAGATAAGTTGAACTCAAAATCAACTACAGCGGGATGCCAGTTCTTCGGAACAAGAATGGTAACCTGGCAGTGTAAGAAACAGACTACGGTCTCTCTCTGTACCTGTGAAGCTGAGTATATCTCGGCCTCCATCTGTTGTTCACATATTCTGTGGATTCAATAGCAGATGAGAGACTATGGTCTACAAATTCTAGACACTCCGCTGTATGTTGATGACAAGGCAGCCATAGATATAACTAAAAATCCGGTTCATCACTCACGCACAAAACACACTGAAATTCGTTATCATTTCATTCGTGATTGCTACGAAAAGAAATTGGTGCGAATAGAAAAACTCCACACCGACGAACAAAAGGCTTATTTTTATACCAAACCATTTTCTATGTCACGGTTTAAATACTTGCTGAGAATTAACGGTATGAAAAATTTGCTAACAGGTGCGGATGCTGAGGTTGAATACGGATCAGAGGACGAGTTCGCGTGATCCACATTGGTTTGTAAATATCTTTCTACTTTAGAATTTTGTTAAAAACTAAAATCCAAAAAAGATGTTTTTGATTTTAGGGGGAGAAATTTTAGAGAAAATACAAAAACATTCGAAAAATTTTAAAATCCAAAAACATATGAAAAATTCAAAATGTACAAAAACATTGAAAAAGTCAAAAAAAAAGTTCAGAGTCTTAAAAGGAAATGATAGTACATCAGTGGACTATCACAGTATGCTAAAGAAATGTGAAGTTTAAAAGTGATAAACGAGTCTTACTATGGATGTGTCGATAGGCTTAACACGTTCAGTAAACTGTTTTTGAGATATAAACTAAATTTTACTGCTTAATCTTGTGGATTAACACATCTTGGATATATGGACTTAGTACTCTGAAATTTCGTTTGAAAGATTGCCTGATTCTGAGATACGAGGTCTTTATAGATAGTTGATATCTGGGGTATTATACAGTTCTTCTGATTTTGCGGAAGCAATGGCCTAGAACTTCTATAATACTTTCGCTATAAACCTTCAAACTACATGCAATATTGAAAAGAATCAAAAGATCTAATCATTTGTAGTGCTAAAAAGATTCCTTAAGTGGAACACACCTTAAAGACGAACCTTCATCTCTTTGTCTGTACGGTAGTACTAACCTGAGCTCTCAAGATCTCGCACAACCCAGATACAGATATCAATTACGCTATATTCACCTGTAAGATGAAATCTAGGGAATCTGGATATTGGAGTATATTCAAGAAGTGAGAACCACAGATAAGTCAAGTTTCATGAATTCTACCTTAACATATCTTGAAACGTTGAAAAATGTAGTAAAGCTTAAGTGGACAAACATATCGACAATCTAGGTAAACGAGTTTAAAACTTAAAGTCTGCTAAAGGTCAATGGTACTGGTGATATGTCTCAATCAACTGATATGATCCTTAGACACGAATTCACAAAAATATGTCTGTAAATATGTTTGTACATAGTTTACATTGCTTATTACATTGTATTTTAGCTTTACAGATTAAAATCAAAAAGATTTTCAGTGTGTTTTAGCGTAAACTTGGAAAAATTCAAAAAGATTTTAATTCTACATTGTTCTGCAAACCAATGTTGGATAACGGATCTTTGAAGTCTGGTAAGATGCTAGAACTGGTGGGAATCTCTTTGACAACGAGCTGGGAACTAATCTGTTAAAACTAAAAACCCAAAAGATAAAAAGTTCATTAATTTTAAACTTTGATTTTGAAAATATCAACAGTTTGTTCGTAACGAGTCAAACCGGGGTCATTAACTTAGACTCGACAGACAAATCGGTTAATCAAGGTCATTAACTTGGACTTGGTCAACTAAGTGGATTTTCATAACTGGTAAAAAGTTGGAAAGTTCAAGGGTTAAAATGAAAAATTGAAAAAAACCTGTTTAAGGGTTTGGCAAGTTCGGCCGAATTTGCTAAAACAAATCAAGTTTAACAATCAGCAAGTTCGATCGAACTTGTAGATGGCTGTGTTTAAGAAATATGTTCGCTCGAACACATATGGGCTTTGTTAATGGGCTTATAAGTTCGCCCGAACTTATCTAGGTATAAATACCTGAGTAAGTTCGGCCGGACTCATTTAACTGCTTTCGAACACTCTCGAGCGAACTTGAACTTTGAGAAAACTTGTGTGATTTTGGCAATTTCATACCATTAGGCTGCCGGATTTTCATTAGTTTTTGGTGATTTGCACACCAATCACTATGGCAAAGGTACTGATTCGAGTTGAACCATGTTTTGACCGTGTATGAACTAAATAGATCTAAAAGTTTAAAATCTGATAAATCTAAGAGTTGTTGGTTAAAATTGAACTTAGATTCTGAATCTATGCATAAAATCGACCGTATAATCATGTTTGATTAAACTGAAATGGATAAATGGCATGTTGAATAAGATTGGATTTTTGGAGAAGACGACAAGTTCGGCCGAACTTCTTGTCAAGTTCGGCCGAACTTGCATTAAAGTCTTGTGAATAAAACTGATTAAAAGAATCTTCGACCGAACTTAGGTTTGAAAGTCTGATTTGTTGTTGTGTGTATGAGTTCGCCTGAACTTATATAATGAACATGTGTTTTAGACATGTTCGGGCGAACTTAGTTAAAGCATTTTGTGAAATTTTTCTCGAAAAGCGTGCTAATTGTTTTGCGTCGTTTTTCAGGCACAGGTTCCAGCACGTGTAATCTCAGTAGAGTTCTCGAAAACTCACAACACGTGTATCACGCTCGACAAACGATTTGTCCGTCACTGAAGGAATATGATAGTATATTGAAGTTTTTCGAAGAAAGCCCTATACGCATAGCCATAACAGAGCGTACAGTGTCGTATCGTTCACATATAGTTCATTTTTGGATGAATTCGAGCCTTAGCGCTGATGAAAGATGATTTCTTCAACAGTGCAAGTTGGAAATGAGCTCAAGCCGATTACAGTAACTGAAGATGATATTCAAAGGATTTTGCATTTCAATGACAACAAAGATGATCCGATTCATCTAGACGAAAAGATGGTCCATGGCTGTTTCTTTCGTATGGGATACAAGGGGAGTGTAAACAAACCTACGTTGAAGAAAGGGGAGGTGCCTAACCCCTACAAGCTTCTAATGCACGCCATTATTCATACATTCAGCCATCGCAAGGCCGGATTAGATGATGTTCATGATTACTAAGCTTGCATGGCAACGACATTGATTCTGAAGAAGTCGTTTAACTTCTCAAAGCTTGTCTTTACACATATGTCGAAAAATATGGAGGATTCTAGATTGTGCTTATATCCGAGGTTTGTACAAATGTTGATCGACGAGAAGTATTCTAATATTGCACAAGATCCGAACGATGTTTTATACTTAGTGCATCTTGATGAGACCACAGTAAAGAAGCTAATCAAATTTCAGAAGCAAGCTTCAGCTCCGTTGCAAAGCCTGTATTCGGAGCGATTAACGATTCTAATTATTTTGCGCCGCCAAACAACAAATGGAGAAAAGATGGCAGTGATGATGAAAAAGAGCTTAACGCTGAGAAGGAGTGGTTTAAGGAATTCAAACCTAAGGAAAGGAGTGAATGGTTCTTGAAAACATAAACTGATAAGCCTAAGAAGAAAGAGTAGCTAAAAAGTTGAAACGATGCTCGTCGATGAGGATGAACCTGAAAATTTTGAAGCAGTTGCTGGATCAAGTGCTGCAGGTGTTATTGAGAGTCAAGAAACTGTGAAAACGACTCAAGATGATGTTATATCTGCTACTTCTGAAAATGAAGATGATTCTGATAAAGAAATTCCTGCTAAAGAGCCAGAAAAGACTGAGGCAGATATTAGAGCAGAAAAGGAAAGAGAGTTGGATGCAGATTTTGATCCTAACACTGAAAAAGAGTCTGACGAGGAGAGACCAAAGAAAAAGTCTAAGCGTACAAAGTCTCCATCAATCAAAATCTCAAAGAAGACTACAGGGTCACCTCAGACCAAAGGAAAGAGAAAAGCAAAGAAATAGCAAAAGGCTGTAAGTAGAGGTGCAAAAGATCGTTGAAAAGCACAGAAGCTCCACAAGAACCTTCTGGTGCTCAGGAGAAAGGAGTCACACAAGAACATCCTCCACAAGAACCTCCTGTTATTGTTCATACTGAAACTGAAAGGCCAGGAGTTACACAAGAACCTCCTGTGTCTGATTTTGTTGAAGTTCCTGTCATCCAATCACCTGTTGCTCCGACGACTTCAAATATTGAAAGTTCTACTCCTAAGAAGTCAACACCGAAAGCTGCAACACCTAAAGATTCAACGCCAAAGACACCAAGGGGAAATCTGTTTGGTGATATGCCACACGGTCCAATCAGACTCGAAGACTTGGATGAGTTTTTCCCAGAATTTAATGTTGATATGCTAGAGAAACGTGTGAAGGCATTGGAAGAGAAAGTTGCACAGAATGAGGTTGAAAAGGCTGAGCTTGTTAAGAAGGTGAATCAAAGCGAGGTCGAAAAAGAGTTGCTTGATGATAAAGTAAAGGTGATGGAAAATGAGCGAGAGTACTTCAAGGCATTGATAGAAAGTCTGTAGGATACTAATGAGAAATTGCAGACAGAGATTACAGAGTTAAAAACAATTCAAGCACTAAAAGATAGAAGATTCAACAGATTGCAGAAAGTGTTAGCAAACAATCTGAACATTGATTTCATTGCTGAATACGATCGTCTGGATCGTCAGGAAGCAAAAGAGCGTGCTGAGAAAGAATTAGCTGAAAGTGGTAAAGGAAAACATGTTGAGGGTGAAGCCTCTAAATCTTCTGAGGCTGCTGAGAAGTTTTCTGATGTTCCTAAGAAACCAGTTGAAGATATTTCAAAAGGTTCTGAGTCTGATATCCAAAAGGTTGACGAATCTGTCAAGCCTTCCGATTCTATCATTGTTACTGAAGAAAAAGACGATGATGAAGCTGAAAAGGAAGATAAGGATGAAGATGAAGAGGAAGAGGGGATAGAGGATTGGAATGCTGGTGACAATGATGATGACGATGATCAGGGTAATGTTGGTATTAGAGTTTCTGAAGCCAAAATCTTTGATGATTTTGATTTTACTGCCCTAATGGACGATGAATCGAATAGAATGGAAGATAAAAGTCAGGGGGAGTCAGGGCAGAAAGGGCCAACTGATAATGATATAGATATGGCAAATGTTGATCGTTTTGCAAAGCCAGTTGTTGCTATTCCTGCGAAGCCTTTAATGTTAATGTTAAAGCACAACGTGGAGGAAGGTGAATATGTACATAACTACACGAAGGAGGAGTTAGCTAGATTGATCGAAGTTGAAGCTGAATCATTAGAGTTTGATTTTGAGGAGGATGTGATGACTGTAAACCTTTCGAGCCAAATGATTATCAATATCAAAGACGATTCGAAGCTGATGAATACAATCGAAGTAATTGTGGAAGATTGGTCTTCAGATGACGAATCAGATCAGAAAGCAAAGTATGTTGGTTCTAATTCAGATAGTTTTCCTACTTTTAAAGAGATGTACAAACAGCTTGATGAAGATATGTTGAAAGATAGGATTGCTGAATCAGTTCGAGAGGGTAAAGTACCTAACCCCATGACCAAAGAAGAGATAGCACAAGCGAGAAAGTCTTGGTTTAAAGAAATGCCACGCGAACGTAAGTTTCGACGTCCTCTTGCATTCTTTACCAGAGACAAAGATGTTTCTTTGGGAGATATTTTGAGCTGAGGTTGGTTTAAAGAGATTAACGTATATGCAATCAAGAGGGAGTTTGAAGTGCAATACTTCAAATACCTTGCTGATTTCAAAACATTACCGTATTGGGATGTAGAGGAGTTGGTACAGATGGTGAATGTTACATATTACATAAAGCTGATTGATCAGTTATTATGGAAAATGATTATGAAGCGATTAAAGGTTAGAATTACTGGAAGCCGTTTATTCCAGGACGAAGGGTTAAGATCAATAAGGTTACAGGGGAAAAGGACATAACGTTAATTATGAAACGTCCTAGAGCCATGAGGAATATGCCACTTATGCCGATCGAACAGAACTTCTATCCTTTATTCAAGTGGTGGCAGATAGATCCAGCTACTTGCAAAGCGGTAATTATGTTAAAATTTGAAGATCACCTGGAGATTACTAAGGAACGGGTTGAAGGGATGGGTTATCAGGGAATGAGAGGTTTATGGAGGACGATAAGGATTCTAGATCCTATGTGGCTTGTGAACTGCTCGAGAGAAGATATCAAAACCTTGTTCTACAACAAGATTGTTTTTGAAGAACGTGAAAAGGTACAATTTATGAAATTTCAAAAGGTTGTGAACGTTTTTTATGCACGTGAAGTAAATTCTGGAAAAATGTGGCAAATGAAGTGGAGGGATCTGGAGAGAGTTGAGTTTCTAAAAGAGGAAACCAGAAATGAGGCGACAAAGAAAGAATGGAAAAAGCGGTAAGGCAAAGTTCTCTAAGAATGGCTAATTTTAAAAGACCACCGCCAACTGATCAAACGCCTGATCCAAAGCAAGAACAACGAAGGAAGCCATTCAAGAACTTCTTCGGTCATGTACGTTAACGTTTTTATGAAGACAGAGTTTTTGAAGACTGATACAAGACGAAGACGATATCCCAGGGGGAGTCTGTTGGTGCATAATGTCTATGTCTTAGTCTTATATCGAGTTGTATTGTATAGAGCTGAATAGGCTAGGTTTTGAAGTATTTATGTTTAAGCTTAGCCAAGTTCGCCCATGGTAACACATATAAGCATGTTCGGCCGAACTTGCTTATGCAAGTTCGGGCGAACTTGTACCACCTAGGCCGAACTTGTGTGGCTATAAATACCTAGCTTAGATCTCTCATTTGGAACTTTGGCATTTCAGAGGCGAAGCTCTGTCAGTTTGTAACCAGAACGTTTGATCTATAAAACTGACGATTAACTGATTAAATCTTGTCTATTGGTAAACACGATGTAATATTTCCGCTGTTATGGACGTTAGATATCAAATTTAGGTTCCTAAGCAACGAGGATCGGTCCTACACGGTTCGCAACTGAAAGTTGCCCAGTTTGACTTCTGCTTTGACTATCAATTCTGACCCGATATAGCCATTTAGAATACTGACTTTAAGTCATTTTAGGACCATGTTTTAGTATAATATAACCTCCTAAAGTTATACTACATGGTTCGTTAGAAATCTGAGTTTATATACAAGTTCCCCTAATTATACTTCAACTTTGCAAAAATGCCCTTTTTGTGTAAATCAAGGTTTTTAATATTTATAAGCATGCAAACAAGTTATAATCTGATTTGTAAACATAATTAAATTATTTTGATGTCATGATTCTGGTCATAAGTTGCACTTTGATTAAAAATCACAAATGGTGCTTTTAAACGACTAAAATGTCCTTATTGGCATTTTAGAAGGATTGAAAACAACTTCTTTGATTAAACTTCATACCTACTGATGTAATATGATATGTAGGACATATTGGGATATTTATACAGATTATAAACTGAATAAAGGCCTAAGATTCGTGAAATGCCAATAAAAGACCAAATTACCCCTTTACGTGTAAAGTGATTTAAACCAAGATTTTTATAACCAATTCTTTTGTTTACTAATGTAACATGTTAATTAACATATTTTGGTTATATAAAACAGGTCATAACCTCAGTTTACCTTAAACATCGAATTTAACGGCATTATCGACTTTTACGCCTTTTCGGCGCATAGTATGGTGTAAAACCAAAACTATGAGCCAAGACTTGTTACATACTGATTTATAAACTTATTTTCAACATCTTTACAGTAAGTACAAGTCCCAAACTCAGAATCCCAATTATGACTTTAAAACTATGTGTGAAATGACTTAAATATACCCCTACGGGGCATAGTTTGGTTTAAAACCGTCAAGCACACATATACTTGATATCCTACTGATATAACATCATAAAATTTATATGTTTACAGAATGATTATGACCTTGACATCAGATTTACCATAAACATCTTTTATAAGCTATAAAATGACCAAAATGCCCTTATGGGGCATAATTCGGTTTTAAAATAATTAAGGGCATATATATTGATATCTTATTGATATCACATATTATTTTAAACGTATTAGCATATGGAAGTTGTATATGAATCTTTCGGTTACCGGTTTTGCTTATACGCTTACGGTTAAGCATACGTAACTAGTTTACATAATCTAACCGAAACGGGTTTAACCTTGTCAATTTCTTATCAAAATCCAGAATGTTATTGGTATACCAATATTATACAAGTCTTGATACTTGTCGGGTCCAATTAACCTTCTATTCCGGTCACCGCTTAATCTAGCGTATCGTACCGTACTTGTTTTTACGTAAGACTAGCCGCTTCAAGTCTAAGACTTAACTAAGGACCCGTTAGCACTCTAATTTGGTTAATAATACCATCATTCCAGACTAAACGCCTTCCTGGTAAATTGTGCTTGTACTTGTCTTTGATTTGCGGCTGAGTTTTTGGATTTCTTGAAGACTTAAGCTCAAATAAATACTCTTAACCTATTTTCCTATACGGGCTTGGGATATGGTAAATTATTACCGCTTGGTCGGATATGAAATCATGTTTTGTCCAGTTGTGAACTAAATTACATAACCTGGTTTTTATCTGTTTTGTCTGAACTCAAACATTGGGGGTGGGTTTGACCGTGTCTGGGATATCCTTGGCTCACTAAAGTGTTAGTGGCCACGACATAAGCATTGGTGTAGGCATACATTAGTAATTGCTATTATTATTATCTGCTTTCTGTGTGAAAGTTCAGAAGTGGTGTGTCAGTCGATCATGTCTCAGTTTCTGTACTGAGCCCCATATGTAAAAGACAGACATGTAAAACTGTATAGAAGGTAAATTGTACTGTCCCAAGTTATTTATAAAAATGTGCCTAGTACACCTAAAACCATTTCAAAAGGATTTTCAAAATGAGTCAGTTGATTGTATTTTACCAGTGTAAACTAACGTATTTTCAAAAGATTAAGTTACAGGTACAAGTACGAAATAGGCCGGAAGCTGCGGGGCACTAATACTGAGGAGTTGCGACCTTATAGTTGTGCCTGTAGATTCTGTGTCCTTTTGTGTTAAAGTTGTGCCTATAGAGTCTGTTGTCTTTTTTTGTATATTTGTATTTTGAATACTTGGACACTTATGGTTTGTAATAGTTATTTACTCCAAGACTTCTGCTGTGTTGCTCTGTGTTTTAATGGTTATGATGATATCAACTGTACATCACATTACTCCCCACCGGGCCCACTATGATACACGTGGAAATCGGGGTGTGACAGGTTGGTATCAGAGCCAACGTTTGAGGGAATTCAACACTAGTCTTTAGTGTTTGATCTCAAACGACACAGTAACACATTCCTTACTCGAGTCTAGGCTATGACCTAGGATTGTTCATTACCTTATTTTGTTAATATTTTCTGCCTTGTTATGTTTTAACTTGTTTTTGGAGCAGGATCATGCGCCTAAATTTTCTCGTGGAGCCAAAGGAAAAGGCTTGATGCAGGGCGAGTCATCAAGACAAGGACCATCAAACACACATAATTACAACTCGTATGAAGGATCGGGTGATTCTTCATCACCGTGGGAACCACACCGCCAATCTATATCTCATAAATATTCACTGCCACTAGATTCCCATCATTCCCAACACTCCCACCATACGCATCACTCTCACCACTCCCACAATAGCCACCAATCCCATCACTCTCATTCCCATTCTTTCCATGGAAACTACAACCCAAACATCTACTTGTGTTCACCCTCTATTTCTCCTCCTGAAGATTCCCTAGAACCCATGGAAGAAGATTCCGACCCTGAGATGCCTCAAACACGGTCAATGGGGCATCCTATCGAACTATACGTTGGAACCCCACACCATTACCCTGATGATTTTCAGTAGAGATAGGGGTAGTATGTCTTCTATGATACCCCATCTTACCACAACACACCTTCCTATCATACTCCTCAGCAGGAATTACCTCCGCCTGAGGAAGTGTAAGTGCAGCCGGTAGCGCAACCGCAACCACCGCCCGAACCACAACCGCCAAGAAGACGCGGGGCGCGCATGTCAGTGCGCCTAGAACCAAGGGTAGGGTCACTTTCACCCCTACCTAACCCTTACTCAATTATCCTGAGGACCCACAAATGGGTGGACCCTCTCACACTTTACCATTTGTGGAACACCCACCACAACCAGCCGTTGAGCCTTTGCCTAAACAACCACAATCAACTGTTGAGCCTTCGACCCAATTACCACCACTACCGTCATCGGTTTTTGAAAACCCAATTCCTTCATATCCAGCTTCGTCTAGATACAACCCTTTTGCTCCATCTTCTGTTTTGCCTAACTATATTTACCAGGCACCATCGTAGGATCCCTATGTTGAGGCAGCAGCACACAATGATCTTTTCCCTTCTCCATTTCCACCATATTATACTATACCGTACACAGCTGGTGGATATCCCTTTTATGGGTATCATCCTTCGGGTGCACCTCCACCCTATGTATACCAACATCCAGGTACGTTACAACCACAACCTCTACCTCCACCACAACCACAGCCTCAACCTCAGGCACCAGTACTTGAGGCTATGCAAGAAACGCTGGAGCAGATAAAGGAATTTCAGCGGAGAGCTAAAAATCAGAGAAGAAAAACAACAAATATTTAAAGAGATTGGTGAGGATGGTTAAAGGGAAAAAGGGTGATTAAACCTTTGTATTTTGATTATGTAATTTTATTTCCAAAAGTCCCTGCGTGGACATTATCTTTATTAAGTCCCTGCGTGGACATGTTTATCTTAAGCAACAGTCCCTGCGAGGACAAGTTTTGTTATTAAAAAGTCCTAATTTTAGGCATTATTGTAATGGCAATTTTATTTTAATGAAGAGAATTTTTGGAATTTATTTTATTTCATCCATTGTTCAAGCGATCGTCTCGATTTTAATTCGAAATTTATGATCTGCAAAATATTTCAAAAAGATCTTCTTGATGGTTTACACCCGCCAAGTGATGAGGTAACATATATTGGCAAAACGGTAGATTAAAAATTATATGGTCCTCTACCATGATAGTTAAGGTTGAAAATTTCCCTTCTATCCAAAGGTGGTGAACTACGTTCTAAGCCTCCTAGTCTGTCTGATCAAGACTAGCTTATTAAACCATTTTAAGACATTATTCTAAAGGTTAACATCTTTAAAGTGTTAACACTCCTAGGCAGTGTGACTTGAGGAACCAAACGAGCCGTCAAGGTTATGGACTATGTCTGAAATATAATGAGTCTATGTGATCAATTTGATCTTGGCTTAATATCATTTGTGTAATGATTATGTAATTTAAACATCCATTAGTGGTGTAAACATGTGGGCCATATTATAAACATCCATTAGTGATGTGATACTTATAACATCCATTAGTGATGTACTGCTTAAAGTTAATATTTTTGTCCATTCGTTACAGTGACAGATGTAGTCTATGATCCTTGTCTCGAGGTAATAGATTTCGTTCAAACCTTGAAGTTTTGTGATCTCTGTGAGATCATGACTCATATTATTTGGGTCATTACGACAAGCCTTTAGTGCTATTCGTGTTTTGTCCTTTGTGACAGGCCACATGTGCCATATTTATTCACCCCCATAAACTTTACAAGTTTACATGGTTTAATTATACCATGTCGTACATTATATTGCAAGTCATCGAGCGTGTATGACTAATTAAACTTATATTATTATAATGTTAGCTTTAAACGGACAAAATGGCTCACTCTGACGGTGCAAGTAGCCGCCACAATGATAGCGACCACAATAACGCGAATATAGTTATAAAAGAAGATGTCTTCCAGGCTCGCATAGATGTAGCCGTAGGAAGGCTATGGAGAAAGCCTTTGAAAAATTTAAGGTGTCAAGCGCTACTCACTCTAAGTCTGTATTAAAATCTATCTCGAAGCCTTCTCCCTCTGATAAGGAAGAAAGTTTCATGCATTCCTCAAGCGTGAGGAACGAAGCTTAGAAGCAGGAAGTCCTTGACAAAACTAATACTTCTAAAGATGGTTGCTCATATAAATATTTCATCTCGTGTAAGCCACGAGACTTTAATGGCGAAAAAGGGGTTGTTGAGACCCTGAGATGGTTAGATGAGAGAGAAACATTAGTGGATATCCGTGGTTGCGCCGAAAATGATGTTGTTAAATTCGCTTCCCAGTCTTTCAACGGCAACCCTCTAATTTGGTGGGAAAGCTTTAATGCAATCAACTGGGAAGGTGCACTTATATAATCTGGGATGGTCCAAGTTCGTGGACCTGGTTAAGGACACCTACTGCCCACCTCACGAGATGGAAAAGATAAAAATAGATTTCATAGCCCTCTCCATGAGAAATATTGTTGATGCATAATGTCTATTGTCGAGGTCTTGGATCGAGTCCGTATGTTTAGGGCTTGTGTATGTTTGAATTTGAAGTTTATTTAAGTTGTATGCACAAGTTCGGCCGAAGTTATAGTAAGCTGATCAAGTTCGGCCGAACTTGATCTAGCTAATACTTACTTCGAGCAAACTTGGGAGTCTATATATAGGATGTCATGGGTTATTCATTGTAAGAACTTTGCAACATTGACGGCGAAGCTCTGTCTGTTTGGAAACTGAATGTATATGATTTGGACATCAATAAACAGGCATTTAAATAGTAAACTTGTGTATTTGATTAACATGTGATATAATTTCCGCTTATATTGAACATTAGATACAAAAGATTCCTTGACATTGGAGGATCGGTCCTATCAAGTTGTATCAGAGCCATGGATACCTAATTTGCTGATATCTACACAAGACACTCTCTATTTCTACTCATTTCTACCATTTTTCTTAACTTATTCACAAAATTGATGAATTCCGGATAGAAAGGGCTAAAACTTGAACATTTCATAGATAATCACCAAAATACAAACCCCTGAAAGTTTCAGAATCAAATTCAATCGAATTCATGTCGAAATTGTCAAAAAACCATGTTTTGTAGCCAAACTTCGCTCGAACTTACACATCAAGTTCACTCGAACTTGGTCTAAAATCATCATTTTTGTTGATTTTAACCATCCTCGCCCGAACTTGCTTGATTTTTCAGTGAATTTTGACTAAGTTCGACCGAACTTGTCAATTTTTATTGAAATTCTCATTAAGTTCGCCCGAACTTGGGGTTAACTTGGAAATTTTTCAAAGCCAAACATAAGTTCGCCCGAACTTGCTTTCAAGTTGAAAATTGTTGAAAATTTCATACAAGTTCGCCTGAACTTGTTGAAATTGAATATGAATTTTTGTTTTCTATAAAAGTTCGACCGAACTTGTCAGTTTGCTAATAAGTTTTCGAGTGTTTTTTTAACGTGTTTTCAGTTAAATCGTCTAATTGTCGAGGTGGGTGATTACGCTTTTGCTTCAACAGTAGCTTCAACATCTAATGCAAATGCAAATGCTAATGGGGTAAACCAGATGAATCTGGACAACGAGATGGGAACTACTACAAAACCGCCAAAGTGGATGAGCATGGATGAGTTTGAAGGCTGGAAGGAAAAGTTTGTAAACTGGGTTCAAGCCAACCAATTTCACAGTTGGGTTGCAATTGAAACTGGATACAAATGGCCAAAAGATGAGCGTGGTCAAGATCTTGCTTTGATTAAGTTCACAACAGAACATAAAGATGCGTATGTGGCTGGAAAAAAAATGATCAGTTTGATACAGCAATATGTAAAGGAAGACATCCTGATCTTGTTACCTGAATACGAGACGTCAGAGATGCTGTGGGAAGCTCTTTGTGCAAAATATCTGGGAAGTGACGAAATGATTAAGAGCAAGAAGGCTTTAATCAAGAAAGAGTTTGACATCTTCATGATGGTTAAAGGCGAAACCATGAAGCAAATGATTGATAGATATTGTCATTTGATGGTTCAGATGCAAAGAAACAATATTAAAAAACTGATAAAGAGCAGATTGATAAATTGGCTGATGCACTTCCTGAGGGGGAGTGGTCAACTTACTTGATGGTATTAAAGAATAGTCCCGTTCGGATGTATCTCAAGTTATCATCTTTCATTGACAAATTAGAAGGACAAGTTGATGAAAATGGCCAAATCAACGAATGCTAATGTTGTGCAAGATGTTGGTGTGTACTACAAAGAAGGTGTTCAAGATATTCGAAGTCCAAAAATTCGAACGGCATTTAGTGCGAATATGAATTCTTTGAATCATTTGTCACAAAGTCACTTAAACACTTAATCATACCCTAGTTATGATCAGAGTCCTCCGAACACAGGATATTCAAGTGCTGGTTCAAATTCTCCATTCCGGAATCAACCAAATCAGACAAATCATTCTAATTCTGATCCAAATGTTTTTCAGTGCAACATTGCCGTCATTCTGAAGAATGATTTCCCTGAGCAAGTGGCTAAACAACATATAGCACTTCTTGCAACCGTTCTCGAATCTTACGAAAGACTAGTTGCGGGGAAGATCGGAAATCCAGAAATGACGGCTGAGGATTACGATCAGGTTGATGAAGAGGAATTGGAACTGATGGATATCAAGTAGAGCTTAGCATCGATTATTAGAAGAGTCATGAAGTTTGTAGTGCTCACTGGAAGAGACATTGATAATTCAAGCAACAAGCTTGGATTTGACAAGTCGAAGGTAACCTGCTTCAAATGTCGACAAAAGGGGCATTTCAAACACAAGTGGACCAATCAAGAAGCAAGTGGCAACCAAAGTCCTTTCGGCAACAACAATGATTATTACAAGAAAGCGCTGCAGTACAAGCCATCCCCAAAGAGAACTCCAGTTGAAGTTCAAGATAAATCCTCAAAGCCAACTGAACAAGCTTTAGTAGTGTCTAATGAAGAAGAAGGTTTTGATTGGAATAAGTATATTGGCAAGAAGACTGGAGTTGCTTTGATGGCAGAGATCACGGATGAATCAGATTCGATGGTTGATGATGTAGCTCTGGAGAATGAGATCTTGGAAGAATATCTGCAAAAAACAGAGGAAGAGGAAATGATCTATCACCAGACACAGATGAAGAACATTATATCTCCTAACATTAATGCTAGTTTTGCAGGTTGCTTTGGTGATACATCGCAAGAGCAAGTGGCTGAAGTAAAGAAACCAGAGGTCGAGGAGGTCATTGACGTGACAAAGGAAATGAATGCAGAAAACCTCACAAAGATTGCTGACAAAGCAATGATGGCTAATCTGAAAAAGGTGGGTTCTGATGTAAAGATGATTGAAAAGGAAGTTGTGAAAGTTGTGGAGGTTGAAAAACCTTGCACAAAGTGCACAAAACATAAGTTCACTGAACGAGTGAATTGACCGTGCATAATGAAAATTTTAGATATGATTATCGCACGATGAAAGAAGCTTATAATAAGATAAAAGGCACTTATTGCAATGCTGAAAAGGCTAATCTAGAACAAGGTGCCAATATAAAAATGTTAAATGCAACGGCAATTGAAAAACAAAAAGCAATTAACATGTATATAAACACCATTGCTGAAACAAGGCAAGAGCTTCAAGATATAAAAATCGATACTGAACGAGTGAGACAACTCTCGCTCAGTTATACGACAAACGCTTATGTCATCGATCAAATTCTTCCTACGATTAAGTCGGAGGAAAATGTTGAAAAATCAAAAGGAATGAAGCGTAAAGAGTACGACAATGTTCCACCTCCACTACTTGCAAGCTATTGTCACAAGAAAGTGGATGGGATTGAAAAGGCAACTAACATAACACTTTTATCAGAAACAAATGATAAGTTGCCTGAGAACATTGATGTAGTCTATACGACATCAAATGATGACAGTGAAGCGGTTGTAAAAAATGTGGTAGAAAATGTTTAGGAAATAATTCTGATGATGGCAGCTTTGAGAGCGCCAACTCGAGTTCGAACAGTTCTGAATCACAATCCAAAAATGACGATACATCATCGGGAAATAGCCTAAGTGATGATCCTAACATTGTGATGTACAAAGTTAAGGACTCTAATATACTATATTTTGACGATAGTTTTCCGATTCGAAACGTGAAAGAAGATCAAATCGATAAATTGTTCAAACTTGTGGAAGTATCATCAGATGATCTTGAGAGAAATGAGAAAAAATTTTACTCAAAAACCAAGAAAGTTTATAACAACTACCGAAGGAATGGTCGTGACTTTCCTGAGAATTAGAGAGCGGGTTTGGGTTTGGAGGTAGAGGATGAACCGAAAAAGAAACAAAAGTCACCATTTCACGAATACAAGAATAAAAACATGAAATTCGTTTTTGGGACTAGCACGGTTCAAGAAGAAAATTTGATTGGAAAGCAATCAAATGATGAATTTAAGAAAGAAAAGGAACTTCGGGATAGGGCCAAATCCACAAGTGGAGTAAAACCCACGAATGGACATTCTGATACTCGAACTTGCTTCAAATGCAATGAAGTTGGTCACATTGCTCGCAAGTGTCCGAAATCAAAGCCTGTGTATCACTGAAGAAAGACAGTTTTAGATGATGAGTAACTTAAGCATCCAGAGATTGTAAAACCTATCACAATCTTAAAACAAAACAATGAATCTAACATCAAAGTGAAACCTAAAACTGAATCTAAGTTTGAGAAATCAAATGATGAATTTAAGAAAGAAAAGGAACTTCGGGATAGGGCCAAATCCACAAGTGGAGTAAAACCCACGAATGGACATTCTGATACTCGGACTTGCTTCAAATGCAATGAAGTTGGTCACATTGCTTGCAAGTGTCCGAAATCAAAGCCTGTGTTACACAGTTTCAGATGATGAGAAACTTAAGCATCCAGAGATTGTAAACCGATTACAATCTTAAAACGAAACAATGAATCTAACATCAAAGTGAAACCTAAAACTGAATCTAAGTTTGAGAAATCAAATGATGAATTTAAGAAAGAAAAGGAACTTAGGGATAGAGCCAAATCCACAAGTGGAGTAAAACCCACGATTGGACATTCTGATACTCGGACTTGCTTCAAATGCAATGAAGTTGGTCACATTGCTCGCAAGTGTCCGAAATCAAAGCCTATGTATCACTGAAGAATGACAGTTTCAGATGATGGGAAACTTAAGCATCCAGAGATTGTAAAACCGATCACAATCTTAAAACGAAACAATGAATCTAACATCAAAGTGAAACCTAAAACTGAATCTAAGTTTGTGAAATCAAATGATGAATTTAAGAAAGAAAAGGAACTTCGGGATAGGGCCAAATCCACAAGTGGAGTAAAACCCACGAATGGACATTCTGATACTCGGACCTGCTTCAAATGCAATGAAGTTGGTCACGTTGCTCGCAAGTGTCCGAAATCAAAGCCTGTGTATCACTGAAGAAAGACAGTTTCAGATGATGAGAAACTTAAGCATCCAGAGATTGTAAAACCGATCACAATCTTAAAACGAAACAATGAATCTAACATCACAGTGAAACCTAAAACTGAATCTAAGTTTGAGAAATCAAATGATGAATTTAAGAAAGAAAAGGAACTTCGGGATAGGGCCAAATCCACAAGTAGAGTAAAACCCACGAATGGACATTCTGATACTCGGACTTGATTCAAATGCAATGAAGTTGGTCATATTGCTCGCAAGTGTCCGAAATCAAAGCCTGTGTATCACTGAAGAAAGACAGTTTCAGATGATGAGAAACTTAAGCATCCAGAGATTGTAAAACCGATCACAATCTTAAAACGAAACAATGAATCTAACATCAAAGTGAAACCTAAAACTGAATCTAAGTTTGAGAAATCAACTTTTGAAAACGGTTAAACTTCTAAATCGAATGAAAACAAAGATTCAAAATTTTACATTAAGAAAGCAAGAATGAAATCACAATCATGGGTTGCAAAGGAAACAAGAACATCATCTGAAAGTGCAAAATCTGCATCAGTCAAGAATGAAACTGTCAAAAATACAAAGACTGATCAGAAAATTCCAAATGCTGATTTGAAAACTCCTACTTACGATATCCGGATTCCACCTAAGACTGAAAAGGCTTGGGTTTCCCTCTTTAAATAGTTTCTTTACATGTGCACGGGCTCCAAAGATCCATCTTGTCGAAGTGGATTATGGATAGCGGAGCTTCACGTCACATGACCGGGATGTGTGCCTTACTCTTCGATATCAAAGCAATAAATGGAGGGTATGTAGGATTCGCGGGTAATCAAGGAGGGAGAATCGTTGTAGAAGGAAAATTATCTAACGGTATGGTGTCGTTTGATAAGGTCAACAATATCGCCGAGCTGGAGAACAATCTTCTCAGCATTTCTCAGATATGTGATAAGCGGTTTTCCATCCATTTCAACGACAAGGAGTGCATGATCATTAAACTGGGCTTAAAGATTCCAGAAGAGTGGATCCTCATGCGCGCTCCTCGCGATAATGATCTTGATGTGCTAGATATGATTATTGCTACTATTACTTCAAAGTCGGCTTAATGTTTCGTAACGAAGGCCACAGAGAAGGAGTCAATTCTTTGGCACAGAAAGATGGGTCATATACACCTCAGAAAGGTGAATCACTTGGTTCACAATGATTTGGTTGAAGGAGTGAATCTTAGAAGCCTTCACATGACTAATAGTTGTCTGGAATGCAAGAAAGGAAAGCATACTAAAAAGTCACATCCAAGAAAGATTCTTAACTCCATCAAGCTGCCACTCGAAAGACTGCATATGGATCTCTTCGATCCAGTGAATGTTAGTAGTATGTCTTGAGATCTTTATTGTCTTGTCGTCATAAATGATTATTCAAGGTTTTCATGGGTCTTCTTCCAAGAGAGAAAAGACGAAAAGTTCGATAATCTCATGATCCTCTTCAGGAAGCTTGAAAATATTTACCATCTCCCTATTAGACGAATTGTAGGACCGATCCTGATAGCATAGGAACCTAGATTTGATCTTAATGTCCATAATAGCGGAAATGTTATGACACGATTACCAATTAACAAGAATTAACCAGTTAAACGTCAATTTTATTGATATAACATCAAGTCTCCAGTTTGACAGAGCTCCGCCTCAAGGTGTGCAAAGTTACAAATGAATGAGACAAGCTAGCTATATATAGGGTTGTAAGTTCGTTGGAGTGGATAGGAGTTCGCCCGAACTTGACATAGTCAAGTTCGGCCGAACTTGACTTCTCACAAACGTTCACCAGGGAACTTGACCCAATGATACATAAATACTCAATTTCGCTAGCCTATTCATGTATAATCTATACAGACTCGATATAAGACTAAGACATAGACATTCTGCACCAACAGACTCCCCTTGGATATCGTCTTCGTCTTTTATCAGTCTTCAAAACTCCGTCTTCAAATAAAACATTAACGTACACGACCAAAGAAGTTCTTGAATGGCTTCTTCCGTTTTTCGTGCTTCGGATCTGGCGTCTGAACAGTAGGAGGCACTTTGTTCATAAATTGATACCTTTTGAGCCTTGCCGCCCTTCCTTTCTCATGTATTTCCTCGAGACACTTTTCTTCCTTCAAGAATTCAACACGTTCTAGATCCCTCCAGCTCGTTTCCCACATCTTTCCAGAATTAACTTCACGAGCACAGCAAACGTTAACAACCCTTTGATATTGCAATGCTTGCTCCTTTTCACGTTCTTCAAATCTTACTGTAGAAAAACACTTGATATCTTCTCTGGAAAAATTGACTAGCCACATCGGGTCTAGTATCCTGATCGTTCTCCACAAACCTCCTCATACCTTGAAACCCTAATACTTCAACCCTTTTCCTTTGTGATATCCAGATGTTCTTCAAATCGCAATACTATCACTGCTTCACATGTGTTAGGATCAATCTGCCACCACTTAAACACCGGATAGAAATTCTGTTCAAGTGGCATCAAAGGCATGTTCCTCATCGCTTTTGGTCGTTTCATGATTAACATTATATCTTTTTCCCCTGTCTTCTTGTTCGTTTTGATGCGACGACCTGTAATAAACGGCTTCCAATATCGAAAACCTTTTGTTGCTTCAAACTTGATCATCTTCCATAGTAACTGATCAATAAACTTCATCTGATATGTGACATTCACGGTTTGAACAAGCTCCTCAAATCCCAGTATGGTAGAGTCTTGAAATCAGCTAGATATTTGATGTATTGCACCCCGAATTCCCTATTGATTGAATATACATTCAGCTCCTTGAACCACCCCCAACTTAGGATATCCCCCAATGACACATCTTTATCTTTGGTAAAGAATGCTAGAGGACATCGAAACTTACGTTCACGCGGCATCTCTTTGAACCAGGACTTCTTAGCTTGAGCTATTTCTTCCTTCGTCATTGGTTTCGGAACTTTTCCTTCTCGAATTGATTCTTCAATCTTTTCTTTCAACATATCTTCATCCAATTGCTTGTACATATCTTCATCCAATTGCTTGTACTTCGCAACTTCATCATTTTCATCATTAGAAGACCAATCTTCAACTATAACCCTGTTATACTCGTCTGCTTCAAATCTACGTTGATATTTATACTCGTTCGGCTCAAATGTATTCACATTCAGCACTTGCTCCTCAAAATCAAAATCCAGTGATTCAACATCAACTTCAATCAACTTAGCCAGATCTTCTTTAGTATAGTTGTGCACGTACTCGCCTTCCTCGACATTGTGTTCAAGCATCAAAATTAAAGGCTTTGTCGGTATTGCAGCAATAGGCTTTGCAAACATATCAACATCAGTCGTATCTATATCATCAGATGGCCCTGTTTGCCCTGACTCCCCCTGAATCTGATCGTTCATAGCATTTGCTTCATCATTCAGAAGATTCATGAAATCGAAGCTTTCATTCACTGTCGCATCAACCACCTTTATACCTGTACCACTCGGATCATCATCATTACCTCCATCATGGTCAGAATCATCTTTCATATCATCTTTCGGTGGTTCATCATCCTTATCCTCATCTTCTGCTTCATCATCATCCTTTTCTTCAGAAATAGTTACAGGATCAAAAGGCTTGGCAGATTCGTCAACCTTAGCAATCTCGGACTTAGAAACTTTCTCAGATTTATCAACAGGCCTTTCAGTAGCTTCAGAAGATGTAGGAGCATCACCTTCAACACTTTTACCTTTACCACTAGCTGCAAGCTCTTTCTCAGCTCTTTCTTTCGCCTCATGTCTATCCAGACGATCAAACTCAGCAATAAAATCAATACCAAGTGTATTAGATAACACTTTCTGCATCCTTGTAAATCTTCTATCATTTAGGGCTTGAATCTTCTTCAGAACAGCAATTTCTGTTTGCAGCTTTTCATTGGCATCCTGTAGACTTTCAATTAAAGCCTTGAAGAATTCTCGTTCGCTTTCCAATACATTTTTCTTGTCATCCATTATTTCTTTCTCAACAGAGCTTTGGTTAACTTTCTTGATAAGCTCGGCTTTCTCTTCTTCATTCTTTTGCACTCTATCTTCCAATTCTTTGACACGCTTTTCCAGAACATCAATGTCTGTATCAGGGAAGAACTCATCTAAATCCTGAAGATCCACTGGTTCATTTGGAATATCACCAAATAGATTTGACTGTGACTTCTTTGGTGTTGACTTAGGAGTAGCAGCTTTTGGAGTAGACTTCTTTGGAGTTGCTTTCCTCGGAGTTGAGCTTTCAGAATGAACACCTTTAGGATCAAGAGATTGTATCAACTGTAATTCAAGTAAATTAGACTCAGGAGGTTCTTGTGTTGCTCCTGGCCTTTCTGCTTCAGAAGAAATGATAACAGGAGGTTCTTGTGTAACTCCTGGACGTTCAGCTTCAGATGAAATAACAACAGGAGGTTCTTGTGTAACTCCTCTCTCCTGTGCACCAGAAGGTTCTTGTGTAACTTCTATGCTTTTAGGCTTTCCCTTATATCTCCTGCTTGCTGGTTTCTGAGCTTTCTTTGTCTTTTTGCCTTTTGACGATGGATACCCTGTAGTCTTTGTTGTTGAAACTACTGCAGACTTTACACGCTTAGTTCTTTTCTTAGGTCTCTCCTCGTCAGACTCTTTTTCAAGATTAGGATCAAAATCAGCATCAGTCTCTTTGAACTTTTCAGCTTCCTTTTCTACCATTGCCTTCTTTGTTTCCTTCTCGAGAGAATCATCAGAATCATCATCATTATCGGAAGTAGCAGAAATAACATCATCCTCTTAAGTATTCTTTTCAGTTTCCTGACTCTCAATCTGCACTTGAACCAGCTTCAGTTTGCACATTAACAGGCTCATCTTCATCAATCAGCATCGTATCAACTTTCTTAGCACCACGCTTCTTTTTCTTTTCGATCTCGGATTTGACAAACCATTCACTGCGAGCTTTAGGTTTGAAAGTCTTAAACCATTCTTTCTCAGCATTCAACTCTTTCTCGTCACCACTGCCATCTTTCCTCCACTTATTTCCTGGCGGCGCAACATAATTTTCATCATTTAACGCCCCAAATATTGGTTTTGCCACAGGTGCTGAATCCTGCTTTTGAAACTTTATCAACTTCCTTACAATAGTATCATCAAGGTGACTCAAGTATAAAATGTCATTCGGATCACGTGCAATGTCTATAAACTTTTCATCTATAAGCATCTCCACAAACCTCGGATATAAACACAATCTCGTGTCTTCCATATTCTTCGACATGTGAGTGAATACGAGCTTCGAATAGTTATACGGCTTCTTCAGAATCAACGCCGTTGCCATGCAGGCCATATAATCCTGAACATCATCAAGACCCGCCTTTTTGTGGCTGAATGTATGAATAATAGCATGCATTAGGAGCTTGTAGGGGTTTGGTGCTTCCCCTTTTTTCAGCGTTGGCTTGTTTACACTTCCCTTATAGCCCATACGGTAGAAACAACCTCGTACCATTTTCTCGTCTAAGAAAATAGGATCATCTTTGTCATCATTGAATTGCAAGATCCTACGTATTTCATCCTCAGTGACAGTGATCGCTTTGTTCTCGTCTCCAACTTGTACCGACGGAGTGATAGTCTTTTTATCTGTACTTAGGCTTGCGTTCATCTAGAAATGATATGTGTGCGATCGATATGACACTGTATGCTTCGTGATAGCTCTATGAATAGGGCAATCCTTTAGAAACTTCAATATGCTATCGTATTCCTTCAGCGACGGACATAATGCCTTATCAAGAGTGATACATGTGTTATGAAACTTTGAATAGTCCATCGTGATAACCCTTGCTGGTACTTGAACCTGAAAATCGACGCAAAACACTTAACACGCATTACGAGAAAAAGTTACAACATTTTTCCAGCCATTTTCATCAAGTTCGGGCGAACTTGATGTGAGTATAACAAACAAGTTGAGCCAAGTTCGCCTGAACATGCATATTTACATGTTCAGCAATTCAAACATAAGTTCGGGCGAACTTTATTGTCAACACAATTTTCAGATTTCAAAACATAAGTTCGGGCGAACTTCTCAAATAATTCTCAAAATCAGGTTTCAATCGAAGTTCGGTCGGACTTGTGTTTTTATTAGTGTTTATACAAGTTTTATTAGCAAGTTCGGTCGAACATGATAACAAGTTCGGCCGAACTTGTTATCTTCTTCAACAAAAACTGCTCATCACAATAATGACCATTTTAACCAATTCCAACTCGAATCTATGGTCGATTTATATTGATTATCATGATTTCAAGTCTAATTTATCCAAACATTCCCTAGATCTATCGATTTTATCAGTTTTAGATCTAAGATTATCATTTCACATCCAATTAATGGTTCAAGTCTCAATTACACACCTCGGCCATTGAAGATGGTGTGCTAATCACCACAATCAATCGAAATTTCAGAAGAGTAACGGTGGATTCTTGCCAAATTTTAAAAATCGCTGAAGTAAGCTAAGTTCGCTCAGAGAAAGTGCTTAGCAGATTATGAAGTTCGATCGAACTTGCAAGGTATATATACCTTAGCAAGTTCGGGCGAACATATAAGCCCAAAACACAAAGCCCATGTAAGTTCGGGCGAACTTACCAATTCTCAACCAGCTATCAAACACGTTCGGTCGAACTTGCTTCAAAGTGAAACTTTAATTAGTTTAGCAAGTTCGACCGAACTTGCCTAAACCCAATTTTCAAATTTTCAAGTTTTGGCAATTTAGCCCCTGAACTTTTCTCATTTTACCAGTTCTGAAAATCCACTCAGTTGACCAAGTCCAAGCTAATGACCTTGGTTAACCGATTTATCTACCGAGTCCAAGTTAATGACCCCGGTTCGACCCGTTATGAACAAACTGTTGATATTTTAAAAATCAAAGTTTCAAATTAATGAACTTCTCATCGTTTTGGCTTATCAGATTTTACAGGTTAGCTCCCAGCCCATTGTCAATTAGATTTCCACCAGTTTAGCACCTTACCAGACTCGAAAGACCCGTTCTCCAACATTGGTTTGCTAAAAACAATGTAGAAACTAAATCTTTTTGTATTTTTGTAAGTTTATGCTAAAACATACTGAAAATCTTTTTGGTTTTAATCTGTAAAGCAGATAAACTATGTACAGAACAATGTAAACTATGTACAAACATATTTACAGACATATTTTTGTGAATTCGTGTCTAAGGATCATATCCATTATATGAGACATATCACTAGTACCATTGACCTTCAGATGACTTTAAGTTTTAAACTTGTTTACCTAGATTGTCGATATGTTTCTCCACTAAAACTTTATCACGTTTCTCAATTGTTCCAAGATATGTTAGGTATGAACTATGAAACTTGACTTATCTAGATTCCCTAGATTTCATCTTACAGGTGAGTATAGCGTAATTGATATATGTATCTGGGTTAATGCGACACCTTGAGAGCTCAGGTTAGTGCTACCGTACAGAGAAAGAGATGAAGGCTCGACTAAGGTGTGTTCCATATAAGGAATCTTTTTAGCACTGCAAATGATTAGATCTTTTGATGCTTTTCAAGATTGCATGCGGTTTAGGGGTTTATCGAAAGTATTATAGAAGTTCTAGGCTATTGCTTCCACAAAATCAAAAGAACTTGTATAATACCCCAGATATCAACTATCTATAAAGACCTCGTATCTCAGAATCAGGCAATCTATCAAACGAAATTTCGGAGTACTAAGTCCATATATCCAAGATGTGTTAATCCACTAGATTAAGCAGTTGTAAAATTTAGTTTATATCTCGGAAACAATTTACTGAAGGTGTTAAGTCTATCGACACATCCACAGTAAGACTTGTTTATCACTTTTAAACTTTACATTTCTTTAGCATACTGTGATAGTCCACTGATGTACTATCATTTTCTTTTTGTGACACCGAATTCTTTTTGTCTTTTTCAATGTTTACATTTTTTGAAATTTTCATATGTTTTTGTATTTTCCCAAATATTTCTCCCCTAAAATCAAAAACATATTTTTTGGATTATAGATTTTAAGAAATAACAAATCTAGAAAAAATGAATAACAAACCAATGCGGATTACGTGAACTCATCGTCCGATCCGTATTCAACCTCAGCTTCCGCACATGTCAGCAAATTTTTAATACTGTTAAGCCTCATTAGATATTTAATTCTTGTTAAAGGAAATGCTTTGGTATAAAAATCAGCCTTTTGTTCATCGGTGTGGATTTTTTCTATTGGCACCGATTTCTTTTCATAACAGTCATGAATGAAATGGTAACGAATTTCAATATGTTTAGTATGTGAGTGATGAACCAGATTTTTGGTTATATCGATGGCTGCTTTGTTATCTACGAATAAAGGCGTATCAAGAAACTGCAGACCATAATCCCTCTTCTGTTGTTGAATCCAGAGGATTTGAGAACAACAGCTGGAAGCAGAAATGTATTTTGCCTCAAAGGTGGAGAGAGAGACCGTGGTCTGTTTCTTGCACTGCCACGTTACCAAACGTGTTCCTAAGAACTGCCATCCTGTCGTTGTAGATTTCGAGTTCTGTTTGTCTACTCTGAAGTCTGAGTCAGCGTATCCCGTTAGTTAAAATTTGTCGTTCTTTGGATACCACAAGCCGGTGCTTGGACATCCCTTTAAGTAACGAAAGATTCGCTTGACTATCTACATGTGTGACACTCGAGGACTAGACTGATATCTTGCACATAAGCAGGTAGGATACATGATGTCTGGGCGAGATGCCGTCAGATACATCAGAGATCCTATCATCGATCGATAGAGTGTGTCATCAACTTTGGTTCACGTCTCGTCAATGGAAATCCCATGGTTCAATGCCAGCGGAGTCGAAGCGGTTTTGAGCTATCCATTTCAAACTTCTTGAGAATGTCGTGAACATATTTTGTCTGATGAATGAATATGCCGTCTGGTAACTGATCGACCTGTAATTCAAGGAAGAATATAATTTCACCGATGGAGGACATCTCGAATTTCTTCATCATGATCTTTTCGAACTCTTTGCAAAGACTATCATACGTAGAACTTAAGATGATATCATCCACATAAATTTGTACAATGATTAGATGAGATCCGACTTCTCTGGTAAACAAAGTACTGTCCACTGTTCCTCTTGTAAAGCCGTTTTCAACAAGATGTTGCGATAACGTCTCGTACCAAGCTCTCGGGGCTTGGTGTAATCCGTATAAGGCTTTGTCTAGGAGATAAGCTTTGTTCTTGTTCAGCGGATCGACGAACCCCGGTGGTTGGCCGACATACACTTCTTCACGAAGTTTACCGTAGAGAAACGCAGATTTTACATCCAATTGGTACACCTTAAATCCTTTCCAAGCTGCGAATGCGAGGAAAATGCGGATAGACTCTAATCGTGCAATCGGTGTGTATACCTCTGTGTAGTCAATACCCTTTTGCTGATGGAAACCTTTGACAACCAACCGAGCTTTGTTTCTAACTATTACACCTCGATCGTCTCTTTTACACTTGAAGACCCACTTCATATCAATAGCTTTCTGCTTTGGTGGTAAGTCTACAAGCTTCCAAACACCCAATTTCTCGAACTGTAACAGTTCCTCTTGCATTGCTATCACCCAGTTCTCGTCTCCCAGAGCTTCATTACAACTTTTTGGTTCTATTTGAGAAATGAAACATGAATAGAAGCAGTAGTCTTCAGTTGGAGCAACTCGGGTGTAGAAACAACTCAGTGCTTTATTGATTTGGCTTTGTGTACGCACACCAGTTCGTAATTCACCAATGATATTTGTTTAAGGATGGTAAGAATATGATCGCGGCATTTCTTCGATAGGAACATCAACTAAGCTTTGCTGATTTAAGACATTCATATCACTGTTCAATTCAACATTAGGAGCACTTGATGAAGCTTCGTTCTGATTTCTCGGACTAGCAGATTGATTCAACATGTTAGACATCTGCTCAACTTCTTCATCCGATGAGGTTTCACCATCAGCATCAAATTTTGGTGCTTCATCAGAGTCATAATTCTGATTCTGAGGTATACTTGGCACTGTTGTTGCATTTCCTGGTTCAGAAGAAGCATTCATAGGAGTTGTAGCAGGTATTACTTCAGCTTCAGAAACGTTTTCAACTTGAACACCGCTATTACTCGGACCTGCTTTGGAAGATGAAGAATCCAACGTGGGTTGATTAACCACAATTGGTCTAATGATTTGTTCTTGATTCGCTGACTGTTGAAGATAGTATAACGCTGCAGTTTCTTCTTCAGATGGTTCTTCCAGCAAGTCGAATGACTTCCATAGATCTTGATAGTTGAACAGCCACGCGTCACCTCTTCTTTGAATAGGATCTGTATAGTTAAAGCAATCCACGTGCTGTGCTTCAATTACCTTTCTCAACGAGGGATATATACACGTCTTAGCGGACTCGCATACCCGACAAAGAAACCTTAAAGTGATTTGACTCCGAATTTACCATCTTGATCGATTACAGTACATGGCGCTCCAAATGGCTCTAAGAATTTCAAGTTTGGCTTCCGTCGGTTAATCATTTCAAAACATGTCTTCTTTGTTGGTTTGACAGTTAGAACTCGGTTTAGCGTGTAGCAAGCCGTTGCAACTGCTTCACTCCAGAAGCTGACTGGAAGCTTTGAGTCTGCAAGCATGGTTCTCGCAGTTTCGATTAAAGTTATGTTCTTCCTTTCAGCGACACCGTTTTGTTGCGGAGTATAGGGTGCACTAAACTCGTGCAGAATCCCTTTACCGTTGCAAAATTCTCTCATCTTATTATTCTTGAACTTTGTGCCATTGTCACTGCGAATGCGTCCTACATGAAGATGAGAAAGGTTTTCTAGCTTCTTGAAAAGAATCACCAAGTTTTCGAATGTTTCATCTTTTGATTCTTGGAAGAATACCGATGAGTAACGCGAATAGTCATCTGTTACGACCAAGCAGTATAAGTCTCCTGAAATACTTCGAACATTAACAGGACCAAATAAATCCATGTGAAGACGTTCAAGCGGCAACTTGATTGAGTTCAGAATTTTCTTTGGATGTGATTTCTTGATCTGCTTTCCCTTATTACATTCTAAGCAATGATCAGACATATTAAAGCTCCAAAGATTTACACCCTCAACAAGATCATTATGAACGAAGAAATTCATTTTTCGTAAATGAATATGCCCCATTTTACGTTGCCAAAGAATAGAATCTTTCTCAGTAGCCTTTGTCACGAAACATTGTGCAAATTTTGATGAAGTGGTAGCGATGCCCATATCTAAGACATATAGATCATTCTCACGCGGAGCTCGCATCAGAATCCACTCATCTGGTATTTTGAAACCAGGCTTCAGAATAATACATTCTTTGTCATTGAAATGCACTGTGAACTATTTGTCACAAATCTGCGATATGCTCAGAAGATTATTCTCCAGCTCTGCAATGTAGTTCACGCGATCAAATGATACAATGCCATTGGAAAGTTTTCCTTCGACGACTATCCTTCCACCCTGATTACCAGCAAATCCAACATATCTGCCATTGATAGCTTTTATGTCGAACAAGAGAGCTTTCATTCCCGTCTTATGCCTGGACGCTCCACTATCCAAAATCCACTTTGAAAGAACGGATCTCTGGAGCCCCTGCACATGTTAAAATCTAGTTAAAGAGCGTGATCCAAGCCTTTTTGGTCTTGGGGTTTGGATAGAAAGCTTGGTAATCATCTTCATAATCTCCATCTGAGCCTCCATTGTCATTTACATTTTCAAATTTTACTTTCTTTTTACCTTTTGAATTGTTACCACTTGTAATTTTGACAGTTTCGGATTTGGTCTCAGATTTTGATTCTTTCGTGTTATCAGTCTTTACAAGCTCAGACTTAATAACCTCGGATGTTGTTGACTTATTCTTAGCAGTCCAGGCTTGAGATTTTATATTAGCCTTCTTGTGTAAAACCGTGATTCGTTTGCCCTAGAAGTTTCACCTATTTCGAAAGTTGAATTTTCAAATTTCTTTTCAATTTTAGGTTTAGCTTCAGGTTTTGATTCATTTCTTTTCAAAATCTTCACAGGTTTTACAAACTCTGGTTGCTTTGGTTTCTCAACATCTGAACTTTCTTTTCTTCGAAGATAGGCCGGTTTAGACTTCGGTCACTTACATGCAATATGACCAACTTCATTGCACTTGAAGCAAGTCCAATTATCATGTGAGTGTCCACTAGTGGATTTTACACCACTTGTGACTTTTGCCTTATCTCAAAGTTCCTTCTGTTTCTTAAATTCATTGTTTGATTGTTTTCCGATCAAACTCTCCTCATGAACCTTGTTCGTCCCATAAACAAATTTCATGTTTTTATCTTTGTATTCATGAAATGGTGACGTTTTCTTTTTAGGTTCATCAGATTCCTCTAAACCCAACCCAGCTCTCCAGTTTTCCGGATGATCACCACCATTTCTCCGGTAGTTATTGTAATTTCTTTTGGGTTTTGAGTAGAATTTCTTTTCATTATTCTCCAGGTCATCTGATGTGACTTCAACCAGTTTGAACAGTTTATCCAATTGATCTTCTTTGACATTCCGAATCGGAAAACTATCATCAAAGTATAATCCATCAGATTCCTTAACCTTGTACATTACAACGTTAGGATCATCACATAGATCATCTTCCGATGATTTATCGTCATCTTTGGAATTTGTGTCAGAACTGTTCAAACTCGAGGTGGCGCTCTCAAAGCTGCCATCATCAGAATCGTTCAGAACATTTTCAACCACCTTTTTCACTATCGCATTATCATCATCTGATTTAGTAAAGACTACATCAATGTTCTCCGGCAACTCATTTTTCTTTTTAGATAACAACTCAATGTTGAGTGCCTTATCCATCCCATCAACAGTTTTGCGATAATACTTCTCGCATAGGGCAAGAGGAACATTACTGTATTCTTTACCATTTTTCTTTTTAGATTTCTTATCATTTTCTTCCGACGAGATCGTAGGAAGTATATGATCGAATACATACGCGTTAGTCGTATAACTTCTTAAAAGTTGTTGAACACGTTCTGTTTCAATTTTCATGTCCTAGAGTTGTTGTTTGGTTTCAGCAATGGTGTTGATATAAATGTTTATTGCTTTTTGTTTATCCGTTAATGTACCTTTCAACATCCTTATAGTATCATGTTGTTCAATAATATTTCTATCGAGCCTGCCATAATCATCTTTCATTTTGTCATATGCTTCCTTCATTGTACAATAATCGTATTTGAAATGTTCATTATTGTACATTGAGTTCAGAGATAATTTGTGATTTTCGGCACATTTAGCACATGGCTCGGCGCATTTTGTACAAGGTTTTACAACCTCTACAACTTGAACTTTCACAACTTCCTTTACCTCTGGACCTACCTTGGTAAGATTTGCCATCATAGCTTTATTGGCAATGTCCTTGAGGTTTTCAGCATTCACTTCTTGAGCAAAATCAATGATTTCTTCATCAATTGACTTCTCCTCGATCACTTGCTCCTAAGAAATTCCATCAAAGTTACCTGCAAAACTAGAAGATGAATTAGGAGTTAAAATGCCCTGTGTCTTCATGTGAAGATACATTTCTTCTTCTTCCTGTTGTTGCAGATACTATTCCAGTAAAACATTCTCCATGGCTGCTGCTTCTTCGGTAGGGTATCTTCAACTATTTCAGCCATCAATGCAACTCCTGTCTTCTTTCCAATGTAAGAATTCCAATTGAAACCATCATCTTCATTGGTAGCAACCATTGCCTTCTCGGTATTGTTGGATGATTTCTCTTGAATCTCAATGTGAGTCTTTTTCAGAAATGGTTTGTACTAAAGTGACTTCTTGTATTACTCGTTCCACCTCCAAATGGACTCTGATTACCCGTTGCCTTAGGATTTTTGCATTCTCTCTTGAAATGCCCTTTCTGTCGGCATCTGAAACAAGTGACCTTTGATTTGTCGAACCCTAGCTTGTTGCTTGAATTTCCGACATCTCGGCCTTTGAGTGCAACAAACTTTGTGACCCTTCGAATGATAGAAGCCAATGACCACTTAATATCCATCAGTTCAAGATCTTCTTCGTCCACCTGATCGTAGTCTTCGGCAGTCATTTCGGGATTGCCAATTTTTCCTGCTACCAGACTTTCATACGATTCTAGAACTGTGGCCAGAAATGACATGTGTTGTTTTGCAACTTGCTCAGAAACAACATTGTTTAGATTGACAGCAATGTTACACTTGTACACATTTGAATCAGAATTCGTTTATTGATTCTGATTTGCTTGACTCTGATATGAAGAATTTGAACTAGTGCTTGAAAATGAAGAGCTCTGTGGATATGATTGATTCTTATTTTGTGACGAAGAGTTCATATTTGCACTGAATGTTGTTTGTATCTTTGGGCTTGAAATGTTGTCTTGCATCCCGTTCTTTTAATACAAACCAACATCTTGAACAATGTTAGCATTCTTCAACTTAGCGATCTTTAGAAGTTCCATCTCATGACCTTTGAGTTTGTCGATGAATGTAGACAGCTTAAAGAATTCCCAGTTATGACTTTCTTTTAAGACTATGAGGTACGTAGTCCACTCTCCGTCAGGTAACGCATCTGCAAGCTTATCGATGTACTCTGTTTCTGTCTTCTCGAGACCGTGTCTCCTCATTTGCACTTTCAGATGACAGAAACGCTCAATCATCTGTTTCATTGTCTCGCCCTTCAACATGTTAAAAATATCGAACTCCTTCATGATGAGAGCTTTCTTACTCTTAATCATCTCTGCGCTTCCTTGGTATTTCTTTTGTAGTGATAGCCAGAGTTCTCTCGCAGTCGTGTATTCAGGCAATAAGACCAGAATATCCTCTTTAACAGATTGTTGAACGAGGCTTATCATCTTTTTCTCAGCAATGTACTCATCCTTTTGAATTGTGGAGTACTTGTACTTCTCCAGAACTTGCTGATTTTGGTCTAATGGAACAGTATAACCTCTCTCGATAGCTACCCAGCTTTGGAAATGTATGGTCTGAACCCAGTAACTGAACTTCTCCTTCCATCCTTCATATTCGTCCATGCTCATTAATTCGGTAGTTTAACGGACGTGCCCATCTCGTTGTCTAAATTGACTTGCTGAATCACATTGGCATTTAATTTCCCACTACTGTCATAAACGCTCTCTGAAGATCATCCATCGTGAATATCGAGAAACGTACCGCTGAAAACACGTTAAAACTTCGAAAATTGTTAGATTTACTACAAGTTCGGTCGAACTTGTTGTTGAATGAAGATTTTCATATTTTTACACTTAAGTTAGTGATTTTGATTTGAAAATATCCCTGAGACAACCTCGAGCGAACTTGTGGTTGAGAAAACGAATAAATTTTCCAAGTTCGGTCGAACTTGATAAAGAAACAATGAAAATGATGTATGTTCGAGCAAACTTAACAGAAATCTTATCAAAATCTCTCAATTTCGAGCAAACTTGATAGAAATTCACTCAGAAAAAGAGTTTCTAAGTCAAGTTCGGCCGAACTTGGCTAACAAGTTCAATCAAGATGTGGTTTGAAAACATGGTTTTTGCAACAATTTGACACCAATTCATTTGATTTTAGTCTCCAAACTCTCAGGGTTTATCTATGATGTATTTAACATGTCATATTCAAAATTGGACAGAATTTGCCCGTGAATTCTTCAATTTAGTGTAAAAGTTAAGAAAATAAGAAGAATGGAGTAGAACTAGAAGTGTTCGTGTAGGACCAATCCTGAATGCATAGGAACCTAGATTTGATCTCTAATGTCCATAATAGCGGAAATATTATGACACGATTACCAAATAACAAGAATTAATCAGTTAAACGTCAATTTTATTGATATAACATCAAGTCTCCAGTTTGACAGAGCTCCGCCTCAAAGTGTGCAAAGTTACAAATGAATGAGACAAGCTAGCTATATATAGGGTTGTAAGTTCGCTGGAGTGGATAGGAGTTCGCCCGAACTTGACTTCTCACAAACATTCACCAGCGAACTTGACCCAATGATACATAAATACTCAATTTCGCTATCCTATTCACGTCTAATCTATACAGACTCGATATAAGACTAAGACATAGACATTATGCACCAACACGAATCCGAAGCGATAACGGTACAAAATTCAAGAACGCCCGTATGAAAGAGTTTTGTAACGACAAAGGGATTTAACATGAATTCAGTGCTCCGTAGACTCCGCAACAAAACAGAGTAGCTGGGAGGAAGAACAGAACGTTAATAGAAACAACAAGAACTATGCTTGCTGTTCAAAGCTTCCTGTTAGCTTCTGAAGTGAAGCAGTCGCAGCAGCATGCTATACATTGAACAGGGTCTTAACGGTCAAACCTACCAAGAAGACTTGCTTCGAAATGCTAAACGAAGGAAACCCAATCTGAAGTACTTAGAACCGTTTGGTGCACCTTGTACTGTTATTGATGCAGACGAAAAGTTTGGTGCCAAATCGATATATGGTTTCTTTATCGGCTACGCAACTCCACTCAAGAGAGTCTATCTTCCAAGTTTTAGAAGAGTGGTAGATGCACAACACGTCGATTTTTTTTGGTATACAACTCCTATTCAAAGAGCAGGCGATGCTTGGTTGTTCAATTATAGTGAATTGTGGAAATCATTTGACTTGCCAGAAGAGCCTGCTGAAGAAGACATTGCAGTCTTATATTATCTACATCAGTAGGCTAATCAAGAGCAAATTATTAGACCAATAGTAGTTAATCAACCAACTATTGGTTCATCATCTTCTTCTGGTGCAGATCCGAGTACTGGTGATGTTCAAGAAACTAAGGCAGAACAAGTGACACCTTCTACAGAACTAGTGCATACTACTGTAGAACCCAATCTTTCTCAAGCACATAGTTCCGACTCTGACGAGGCTCAAACGTTTGATGATGATGGAGAATCTTCTTCTGACAAAGAATCTGAGCAGATCACAAGTATGTTAAACCAATCGACTGACCCGAATACTCAAAATGAAATGTCTTCCAGTGCTCCTACAGTTGAAGTGGTGGTTGATCAGAATATTACTAATCAGGAGAGTACTGTTGATGTTCCAAGTGAGGTGATGCCAAGGACCTATTCTTACCACCCATCAAATTCTATAATTGGTGAATTACAAACTGGCGTAAGAACAAGGAGCCAGATTAACAAAGCTTTGAGTTGTTTCTATACTCGAGTAGCTCCGATTCAAGAGTATTGCTATTACTCATGCTTCATATCCCAGATTGAGCCGAAGAATGTTACTGAAGCTTTGGGAGATGAAAATTGGGTGCAGGCGATGCAAGAAGACTTGCTACAGTTCGAAAAGCTAGGGGTACGGAAGCTTGTTAACCTACCGGAGAATCAAAAGGCGATAGATACTAAATGGGTCTTCAAGTGTAAGTGCGATGATCGTGGAGTGATAGTGCGCAACAAAGCTCGGCTCGTTGTTAAAGGATTCCATAAACAAGAAGGAATTGATTATACAGAAGTATATGCACCAGTTGCAAAGGAGTCCATTCGCATTTTCCTTACATTCGCTGCTTGGAAAGGATTTAAAGTGTACCAGTTAGATGTGAAATCCGCTTTTCTATATGGTAAGCTATGTGAGCAAGTGTACGTCGGCCAACCACCAGGTTTTGTCAATCCGTTGAAAAAAAAAAGCTTATCTCCTGGATAAAGCATTATACGGTTTGCATCAGGCCTCGAGAGCCTGGTACGAGACGTAATCTCAACATCTCATCGGCAACGGTTTTATTAGAGGAACAGTGGATAGTACGCTCTTTACCAGAGAAGTTGGAAGTCATCTGATTATCGTACAAATTTATGTGGATCACATCATCTTCGGTTCGACAAATGACGATCTTTGCAAAGAGTTTGAGAAAATCATGAAGAAGAAATTCGAGATGTCTTCTATGGGCAAAATGAAATTCTTCCTAAGATTACAAGTTGATCAGTTGCCAGACGGTATTTTCATCCACCAAACCAAATATGTTCATGATATCTTGAAGAAGTTTGAGATGGATAGCTCGAAGCCGTTATCTACTCCACTGGCACTTAATCACGGAATTCGCATCGATGAAACAAGAACCAAAGTTGATGATACTCTTTACAGGTCGATGATAGGATCACTCATGTATCTGACGGCATCTCGCCCGGATATCATGTATCCTACCTGCCTCTGCACCAGATATTAGTCAAGTCCCAGAATTTCTGACATGCAGATCGTGAAGCGAATTTTCAGATACTTGAAGGGATGTCCAAGCACCAGCTTGTGGTACCCGAAGAATGACAACTTCGATCTGACGGGATACGTTGATTCTGATTTTGGTGTAGATAAATTGAACTCAAAATCAACTACAGCGGGCTGCCAGTTCTTCGGAACACACTTGGTAACTTGGAAGGGTAAGAAACAAACTACGGTCGCTCTCTCTACTTGTGAAGCTGAGTATATCTCGGCCTCCAGCTATTGTTCACAGATTCTATGGATCCAACAGCAGATGAGAGACTTGGTCTGCAATTTCTTGACACTTCGTTGTATATTGATAATAAAGCTGCTATCGATATAACTAAAAATCCAGTTCATTACTCTCGAACAAAACATATCAAAATTCGATACCACTTTATTCGTGATTGCTACGAAAAGAAGTTGGTACAAATTGAGAAAATCCACACCAATGAACAAAAAGCTGATTTTTATACCAAACCTTTTACTCTTTCACGGTTTAAATACTTAATGAGGCTTAACGGTATGAAAAATCTTTTAACAGGTGCGGATGCAGAGGTTGAATATGGATCGGACGACGAGTTCTCGTGATCCTCATTGATTTGTTACCTTTTAGGATTAGAATTTCTTAAAAAACTAAAATACAAAAATATGTTTTCGATTTTAGGGGGATAAATGAAACGAGAAAATACAAAAACATATGAAAAACCAAAAAGTACAAAAACATGAAAAAGACAAAAAGAATTTTGTGTCAAAAAAATGATAGTACATCAGTGGAATATCACAATATGCTAAGGATTTGCGAAGTTTAAAAACTTTAAACAAGTCTTGTTGTGGATGTGTCGATAGGCTTTATACGTTCAGTAGATTGTTTCCAGGATAAACTAAATTTTACAACTGCTTAAACTTGTGGATTAACATCTCTCGGGTATATGGACTTAGTACTCCGAAATTTCGTTTGAGAGATTGCCTGATTCTGAGATACGAGGTCTTTATAGATGATTGATATCTGGCGTATTATACAAGTTCTTCTGATTTTGTGGAAGTAATAGCCTAGAACTTCTGTAATGCTTTTGCTAAAAACCCCAAAACCGCAACAAAATTGAAAGAATCGAAAGATCTAATCAATTGCAGTGCTTAAAAGATTCCTTAATTGGAACAAACCTTAAAGTTGAGCCTTCATATATGTGATACACATGACGAAACCAGGTACCCCTTAATTGGTCCTAAACTTTAAGTCATGCTTAAAACAATAATTGTGCGTAAACCCTTGCAAACTTGTATGACTTGTGTGCTATACTGAGCAATCGTTATTATGTCTCGGAGGAATCCGAGAGCACGTCATGGTTAACATGACACTATTAAGGACCAACGATGCGAGGTTGGTGTCCTTAGCCTTGAACAACGTGTTAAACGGAGACTTGACATTTAACAGCGCATTAAACCTTTGACGTTGATTATTAGGTTATCGGTAGCATCATTTAAGATTCCGAGTTCCAGAAACAACTTAGTTTTGTGCCATAGACTGTGACATAAGGTTTGAAGCTAATCGAAGCTCGGGCACGCAAAACAAAGCAGCTCCCCGGTAAGGGAAACGTCTTCGTTTCGGGCATAACATAAGGCAACCAAATGTGCAAGGAACAATCGATCAAGCTTAAAAACACTTAAACCACCCTAATACGAGACTTTTATGATTAAAACGTAACTGGGTTCGAATTTCGAGACGGTTATGCTCAGTTTTTAAAACCGACTCTTTTGACACTAAAAACGCGAAAAACGGAGCCTGTTTCGCAAATCGGACACGCGTCCGGGACCCGAAAATGAACCTAAACGCAACACAGAAGATAAACATCATCTTTTAGAACGTAATACGAAGCACGAGGTGTCCCACATGGACCCCCCCCCTTTTTATATTCATTTTTATTATTTTTTTTCTTTTAATTCTCATTTTTCCTTCCAAACATACACCATTTCCTCACAAGATCTGCCATAACCATCATCTTCTTCAGCTGATCATCTTCCTAACTTACCAAAATGGAAGGTATATTCGATGTTTCATAAGTTTTTGATCATTAATTCTTGATTAAACGCGATTTCTAACCGAAAAACCCTTTTTAATCCATGATTTTTGAAGGTTTAAACATGTTTATGGGCTGAGTAAGAACACCTTGGGAATTCCCTGGTGTTATATGGCAGCCATGATCACAAATCTTTGGGTTTTGATACCCTAATCAACACCTATTCGACAAAAATCGCATAATTATTCGATTAACCGAAAAACTATGAAGCAAAGCTTGATTGATCTAATTTCTAGCATATTTGGATTGTACTTGATGTGTAGTTACTGAATATAGCTCCTACTTTCTGTACTCACAAGAAGCGCTTGGAAACGAAGCTTTTGCTAGGTATACCGTCCGAGAACCGAAAATAGCATAGGCAGAATCTTGTTTTAGCTATAAGTTGGTCCGTGATACTTGGATTGAGCTGAAATTTGGTGTGGTGATGTAGGGTATTGTCATGAAGGTCCACCTAAAATTTAGAATTTTCTACGAGTTTTTGTAAATTTTTTACTGTTTTACCGAAAGAATATCGGAAAAATTATCAAACCAATTCAATAAATCAATAAATTTAAAGAGATACTAAGGAACCAATGGGGAATGTTCTGCGAAAATTCGGAGTCCATTGGTTGAGGTTTGATTTGGGTTAAAAATCCACGTTTTTGCGAGTTTTCGGTAGCCGGAAACGCACCGAAACGAAATCGGAAAAATCTCAAAATTTTATGAGACATCCTTGGACATGTATGGGATGTTCAGGAATTTTTATAAATTTTTGAACTATTGATTCTATTTAATGTTAATTTTGTGGTTAAATATTGTTTTATAAGTAATTTATTTATATAGGAAAAAGGCCAAAATAAATTTCTGAAACTTCCACATAATCTACAGATTTTTTCAGACTTATATAAAAATTTACATATTTTTATTCAAATTTTAGATTAAATGGGAATTTATGGGATAAAAGGGTTATTTTAAATCAATTTCGGCAGTTTACCGTATAACGAACCTGCCGGAACCGGAACCGACCCAACCTGACAAATACTATAATTGGAACACCGGGAGTATTCCGGGGGATTCCCGGGCAAATTGGACACTAAGGGTGTGTCCTAAGACAATTCGAGAAAATTCCGGACAGTGAAAATGAAAACTCAATTTTGGGCAACCTAGACTCCCCAAACACTCAAACTCCCTTAATGAAAAGTTAATCATTCTTAATAACAACGTGTTGGCACTATTGGTATTCCCGTACCATTATCAGAACACGTTAAACTATTGACTTTGGCTAGCACGCGAAATGGTGCCTGGAAGCCAAACTGAAAACTAATACTACCCTGACCTCCATCACCATACCAGTGGCCTATAGACTCAATCTGGAGTGAAAACTCCTGACCGAATCCAAGTTATAACCATTAGCAACTTAGATACTGATTCGAGTCCATTCTTGCATATGTGTTATTAAAGTTGATCCAGTCGCTTGATCACTTGTGTGTTGAGACTACTATGTACACTGTGAGTTTCACTTCCCCACTTTTGAATGGTTGGACTTGCATGTTAACAACTGTGTTGAATACACCAATTTGGGAGTGAGTTTTACTCTCCCACTTGTAAACTATTTCACTGTTTTCTGGAATGACTTGCATGTTACAAAAGTATGTTAATTGCACCAACTTGTGATGATGTGAATTATCTAACACACGAATTACCTCCCCTCTACAAGTCATTAGCGTAAGCCGTGGGCAGTAGATAGTACTATTGGTCTGATAAACCTTGTTGCTCCAGGCAGTGTCTAGGTGACATTGTGTGTCGGTGACTAGGCAACTGCACGCCTCCTAACCTTGGTTATGTTGTTAGGCATAACTGCAGGGGAACATTGAACTTTACATGACTCAGTTGTCGGGATGATGTGCCTATCTTGACACGGACCGGTGGGAAGTGTCTGTGGGACACAGCCCGGTGCAATGATGTGTTTGTCTGACACGGAGTGACTATGACAGGTCAAGGTTTCACTTGTGTCCTCGTGTAATACCATCTGTGACTATGACTGTGACCAGTGCCATTAAATTTGTTAGTACATATGTTCCACAATAACTAAACCAGTGGAAGTCACGCAGCGTTTAGCTGACCCTTTTCAAAACTAACATGCATTTCAGGTAAAGCGGAGCAAGAGTAAGGAATGTGCGTGTGGATGGCTTGGGTAGTAAACTGTAGCAGAATAAGAGCTATAGTAGCTCGTAGTACCGTACTTGAACTTGTGGTGTGTAATATGATACTATTTATATGTTGTAACCGAGGTTCTCTCTTTATATGATATCATGTTTTAAACTATGGAGAAATACCAGGTGTCCGCCGCACACTGCATTTGTCTTCCGCTGCGAGTCGGGGTGTGACAATCTCTTTGTCGATACGGTGGTATTAACCTGAGCTCTCAAGGCTTCGCATAACTCAGATACAGATATCAATTACGCTATACTCACCTGTAAGATGAAATCTAGGGAATCTTGATGCGGGAGTATATTCTGAGATGGTTACCATAGTTAAGTCAAGTTTCATAAGTCTAACTAAGATATCTTGGAACAATTGAGAAATGTGTTGAAGTTTAAGAGGGCAAACATATCAACAGTCTAGGTAAACGAGTTTAGAGCTTAAAGTCATCATAAGGTCAATGGTGCTGGTGATACGTCTCAATCAACTGATATGATCCTTAGACACGAATTAACAAAAATATGTCTGTAAATATGTTTGTACATAGCTTATTTGATTTTAGATTTAAATCAAAAAAGATTTTCAGTGTGTTTTAACATAAACTTTTGAAAATTCAAAAAGATTTTATTTCTACATTGTTTTCAACAGCCAATGATGGAAAGCGGATCTTCGGAGTTCGGAATGGTGCTAAGTTGTTGGAATCTTGACAACAACGGGTTGGGAGCTAATCTGTAAAATAAAAATGCATGAAAAACGATAAAAGTTCATTAATTTGAAACTTTAAATTTGAAGAAAACATCAGTTTGTTCATAACGGGTCAAACCGAGGTCATTAACTTGGACTCGGCAGACAAATCGTTTAACCAAGGTCATTAACTTGGACTTGGTCAACTGAGTGGATTTTCATAACTAGTAAACATGTGAAAATTCGCGGTTAAAATTGAAAAATTTTGAAAAAGTTTGAATTTGGGCTTAACCAAGTTCGGCCGAAGTTACCAAGGGAAAAATGTTGCATTTTTGCTTTACTTCAGGCGAAGTTATCCCTTGGTCTCTGGTGAAATGTTGTCAAGTTCGCCCGAACTTGACTAGTTATATAAAGTCAAGTTCGCTGAAACTTTCACTTTACCTGTCTTCGAGCGAACTTGAGAGAATGATAGGCGATTGTGAGAATTTGTGAAATTGCAAGAATTAAGTCGTTGTGCTGCCCAAGTTGAACCTTAATATAAGTGATTGGCACACTTATGTTAATGGCGAAGGTATAAGCCTAATAAAAAATCCATGATTTGATCTTGATTGAACTACTATGGACCGAAATGTTAAAATCAGATAGTTTTAGGGTTAAATGAACAAATTGGTCGGTGAAATGAGCTAATAAACATGTAATCATGCTAATCAAACCATAAAATCGATCAATTGAAAATGAATAAGATGTTGCAGATGTTTTGGAGAAGACAACAAGTTCGCCCGAACTTGTTATTGATGTTTTTCAATAACTTCGGGCGAAGTTGTCTAATCTTGATTAAAATGTGTAAATGTAACAAGTTCGCCCGAACTTGTTCCATATTTGTAAAAACCTGTTTTTAAAAAAACAAGTTCGCCCAAACTTGCTTAAAAATGTCAAAAACCTGTTTCATGTGCATGTTCGACTGAAGATGTTGGTTTGTTATGTTTTGTAGTGTATGACATTCAAGTTCGCCCGAACTTGAAGTTATATGTTTGAAATTGTCAATTTTTCTAAGTGTTTGATTTCTCTGTCCGCATAATATCAAGCTTTCGTTTAACAAGTTTCATAATACTTGTATATCGCTTGACGAGAAGATTTATCCAACGTTGTCAACATTTTCTGAAATCTTAGAATTTTGGGGCGAATTCCGATTACAAAGGCGATCACGGAAAAGCACGTCGTTTATAGATCGCACGTTTATTTCTTCTGGAACTCAACATCCTATGATGAAGCTAAGAAAGTCATAAAGTCTGCAGTTCATGTCGGAAATGAAGATAAGGAATTTTGGATCACCGAAGCTGATATCCAAAGAGTTTTAGAGTTTAATGACGATGTTAATGATCCGATAAGTTTCGAGGAAAGAATGGTTAAGGGATGTTTCTTCCGTATGAGCTACAAAGGTCATGCGAACGAGCCAACGATGAAGAAAGGCAGTGTTCCTCTACCTTACAAGCTTCTAATTCATGCCATCATTCACGCTTTCAGTCATAGGAAAGCAGGGCTCGACGACATACCAGATTACATGGCATGTATGGTTACTGCATTGTACTGAACAAGAAATTCAACTTCTCAAGAGTTATACTCAATTTCATGTCGAAGAATATGGGAAAGGAAAGATTGGTGATGTATCCGAGGTTTATGCAAATGTTGATCGATGAAAAGTTTCAGAATATTGCGAAAGATCCAAACGATATTCTCTATCTGAGTCACATGGATGAAACTACATTGAAGAAGTTAAAGACCTTTCAGAAACAAGATTTAGCACCTATTCCAAAGCCTGTTTTTGGTTCAATCGTTAAAGCTGACTATATTGCGCCACCAGAGAACAAATGGAGGAAAGAGGGCAGTGGTGATGAAAATGAAGAAGTTGTATTGTTAACGAATTTCAAAGAAAAGAGAGGCGATTGGTACATCAAGCGCGTGGTTGTTGTTGAATACCAAAAGCGAAAAAGGGCATCGAAGAAAGTTGATACTATGTTGATCGATGAGCCTATAGAAGAACCACAGAATATTGAAGGTTCTAGCGCTGCGGCTAATGTTGAAAGTCAAGAAAAGGATGATGAAGTTATTTCTGCTACTTCAGATAAAGTTGATGAATCGTCTGAAGATTCTGCTGATGCTATAGAAAAAGAAGCAGAGAAACAAAAAGAGCAGGAACGATTGAAAAAATTGGGCGAAGATCTTTATGAACCACCTGTTGAAGAAGCTTCTGATACAGAACGTCCAAATAAAAAGTCAAAGCGCACAAAGTCTAAACTGGAGACTCTAAGAAAGCTACAGGTTCTCCGAGCACTCGTGGCAAGAAAAAAGCTCATAGCCGCAGATATCTAAGTCAAACAAAGAAAGGAGCTACACAAGAACCTCATGTTTCTAGCTTGCAAGAGATTCCGATCATTGAAGCTCAAATTCCATCAACATCTATTACACAAGTTCCACCAACAACTCTCACACAAGAACCACCAACTGTTATTGTTGAAGTTCCTGTTCAGAGTACGCCTATTTCTACGCCAAAGCCTGCAGCAAAGGGTACTCCTCAGAAATCAAGACAATCGACTCCACAAAGCGCAAGGGAAAATGAATTCAAAGATGCTTTCGGTGATATTCCAGATAACATTACACATCCTATCACAGCCGAAGATCTTTCAAATTGGTTTCAAGATACTCTAGTGGATATGTTAGAAAAGAGGATCAAAGCGTTGGAAGATAAGATTAAGCAGAATGAAATTGAGAAGGCAGATCTGGAAAAGAAAGTAAAGCAAAGCGATGTTGAAAAATAGATATTGTAGGATAAAGTAAAGTTTCTTGAAGATGATAGAGGTTACATGAAAGCTATGGTCGAAAGCCTGGGTGCTGCAAATGCAAAGATAGAGAAAGAAATAGCAGAATCGAGAACAAAACGTGATATGAATGACAGAAGATTTGCAAGGCTACAGAAAGTACTTATTAACAGCTTGGGCATCGACTTCAAAGCAGAATATGATAGACTTGATGTTCAAGAGGCCAAAGAGAAAGCAGAAAAAGAGTTGGCAGAGCAAGGCAAAGGTAAAGGGGTTATCGATGGTGTCCCTAAAACAACAGAGGAGCTTGTGTTAGAAAAAGTTGTTGAATTAGAGAAAGCTCTTAAAATAAAGGTTGTTACTGAAGATGTTCCTGAACAAAATGTTGAATCAGTGAAAGATCTGAGTTAGAAAAAGATGACGACGAGGAAGATAAAGATGAAAACGACAACGACCAAGGAAGATAAAGATGAAAACGATAACGACCCTGCTGGTGACGATACTAAAGATGATTCAAATCATTATGGTGATGATAATGATGATCAGGGGGTGTTAGTCTAAAAGTTGATTCTACGAAAGTTCATTCAGAGTTTGATTTTTAATCCCTAATCAACGACGATGCTAACATGGAAGATGAACAAAGTAAGGGGGAGTCTATAGAGCAGACAGGATCACAAAATGTTGATGTTTCTGAAGCGATTGTTGCTATGCCTGTTGCTGCTGTTCATGAGAAACCTTTGATGATTATGTTGGAACCGAGTATAGAGGAAGGGGAGTTTGTTCATGATTACACTAAGGAAGAATTGGCCAGAATGTTCGAGGTTGATGCTGATTCGTTTGAGTTCGATTTCGAAGAAGAATTGGTGAAGATAAAGACATTTGAACCGAAAGAGTATGTGTACAAATGTGTGGCTGAAGCAGATGATTATGATCATGAGATATTTGAAGATTCTGATGATGACGAAGCTGAAAAGTATTCTAATCTCAACACTGACAAGTTTCCTACGATTGATGAGTTGATGAGTCAGGTAGATGTTGGTTTGTTGAAACAGAAAATAGATGAAGTTGTGAAGGAAGGCAACATTCCGAAACGTTATATGAAAAAGCAGATAGCCGAGGCTAAGAAGCCATGGTTTAAAGAAATGCCGAAGGAAAGAAAGTTTAAAAGACCTTTAGCGTTCTTCACACGTGACAAAGATGTTTCTCAAGGTGACATTCTGAGTTGGGGATGGATTCGAGAACTTGATATGCATGCTATTAAAAGAGAGTTTGGAGTTCAGTATTTCTGACATCTGACAGATATAAAGACATTACCGTTCTGGGATGTTGAAGAGTTGGTGCAAACTAGAAATATCAGTCTGCAGATGAAATTCAATGAACAAAGGCTCTGGAGGGTGATAAAGTTTGAAGCATCAAGAGGATTTGAGTTGTGGAAGCCGTTAATCCCTAAACGCAGAATAAAGATTAACAAGAAAACGGGGAAAAGGATATTACGCTTGTGATGAAACGTCCGCGAGCAATGAAAACTATGCCACTTAAGCCCATCGAAAAGGATTTTCATCCTTACTTCTTGTGGTGGCAAACGGATCCAGAAACATGTGAAGCTGTGATTGTATTGCGTGCTGATGAGACATGGGATATTACAAAGGAAAAGGATCCAGAACAGATTGAACGAAGAAGGATTTGGGGGCCGTGGAGACCCGATGTGGCTAGTTAACTGTTTAAAATAAGATGTGAAATGCTTGTTCTTCAACAAGATATGTTTCGACAGGCATGAAGAAGTCCAAGCGAAGCAATACCAAGGTGTGATTAACCTTTGCTATGCACATGGTATTAATTCAGGTCATATGTGGGAATCCAGATGGAGAGAGTTAGAGAGAGAAGAGTTCTTAAAGGAAGAAAAGCGTCTTGAAAAGATATACGAAAGGGGTAAGGAGGCAAGGATCAGAAGATTCCAGTTTATGAAGTGGGCACCTCCTACTGACCAAACGCGAATTCCTAAGCAAGAACGTCGAAAAAAGCCGTACAAGAACTTCTTCGGAAGGTGTTAAAGATCGAAGACGGATCAAGACACTGCGACAACATCCAAGGGGGAGTTTGTTGATGCATAATGTCTATTGTCTAGATCTTGGATCTAGTCTGTATGTTTAGGGCTTGTGTATGTTTGAATTTGAAGTTTATTTAAGTTGTATGCACAAGTTCAGCCGAAGTTATAGTAAGCTGATCAAGTTCGGCCGAAGTTGATCTAGCTAATACTTACTTCGAGCGAACTTGGGAGTCTATATATAGGATGTCATGGGTCATTCATTGTAAGAACTTTGCGACATTGACGGCGAAGATCTGTCTATTTGGAAACTGAATGTATATGATTTGGACATGAATAAACAGACATTTAAACAGTAAACTTGTGTATTTGATTAACATGTCATATAATTTCCGCTTATATTGAACATTAGATACATATTAGGTTCCTTGCATTGGATGATCGGTCCTATCAGATCTTGACTGTCGGAAGTATGTCACCAATTTTGATTCTTATTCCCGACTGGTGTCTTATTTAGTTACTCCTGAGCCAAAACACATTGCGTGTTTTATCAATGGGCCGGATCCGGAGATAAGGAGTTTGGTTAAGGCTGTTCAGCCTAACACCTACAAATCAGCAGTTGAACTGTCTCTTTCATCATGCTCTGTGAGGCGAATGTCAGGAAAATCAGAGAATGACGGGAAAAGAAAAAGGGAGGATGATAACTCCCATAAGTCAAACAAGAATAGGAGGTTCGGGTCAAGCAGGAACCATAATCGATCTGATAACAGGCCGTGGTGCAAAAGTTGTAATAGACGACACAATGGTCCGTGTCGGAATGAATCCCAAGCAAAACCCTATGGTATCTGCAAGAAGATAGGGCACAAGGCCCTGGACTGTAAGGATTTTAAGGATGCCAGTTGCTACAATTGTGGCGAGAAGGGGCATATCAAACCCAATTGCCCTAAGTATAAGAGATTATACTGCCAAGGCAGAGGGATCAAAGAAAGGAAAAGCTCCTACTTTCCAAATGAGCACAAAAGAAGCAGCCAAGGATGACAACGTGATAACGGGTACGTTTCTTATTAATGATATTTATGCTAGAGTTCTTTTTGATTCTGGGGCAGATAAGTCTTGTAGACCATAAGTTTGGTGCCTTATTAAATTTGCCCATAAGAACTCTAAACATAACTTATATGTAGAACTTGCTGATGGAACAATTGAAACTGCTTTTACAATTCTGGATGAATGTTCCATATCCATCAAGAATCATTCTATTCCTGTCTCGCTTTTGCCGATGAGATTGGCAGGATTCGATGTAGTTCTTGGTATGGATTAGTTGTCTCATAACCAAGCCCATATAGTCTATAACAAGAAACTCATCGAAACTAATTCCCCAACTAGTGACGTACTTACCATTCAAGGAGACCTACACTACGGAATGCCTGAGAAAGCGTCATTCCTCAAGGCATCCCAATGTATAAAGAAAGGATGTGTTATCTATATGGCACAAGCGACCATGGACGCGCCGAAGCCGAAGATTAGGACTTGCCTATCATTTCTGAGTTCTCATATGTTTTTCCTGAAGACTTGCCTGGTCTGCCTCCGGACAGGCAAGTGGAGTTTAGAGTTGACATCCTACCAGGTGCAACTCCTGTTGCAAGAGCACCATAACGTTTAGCACCCACTGAGATGTTAAAATTAAGGACGCAGCTCGATGAACTTTTAGAAAAAGGTTTTATACAACCTAGCTCTTCACCTTGGGGAGCTCCAATTTTGTTTGTAAAGAAAAATGACGGTTCGATGCAGATGTGAATCCATTACTGTGAATTAAATAAGTTAACCATCAAGAATCGTTACCCATTACCTAGGATCGATGATTTATTCGACCAGCTTCAATGAGCAACCTACTTTTCCAAGATTGATTTGAGGTCAGGGTATCATCAGCTTAAGGTTAGAATGGAGGATGTTCCGAAGACAACATTCAGAATAAGATATGGTCATTTTGAGTTTTTAGTAATGCCTTTTGGGCTCACAAATGCACCAGCAGATTTTATGGATTTGATGAATATGGTCTGTAAACCTTACTTAGATAAGTTTGTCATTGTCTTCATAGACGACATACTTATCTATTCTCGTAGTCAAGCTGACCACGAGAAACATCTAAAGTGCATACTTGAATTGTTAAGACAAGAGAAGCTCTATGCGAAGTTTTCAAAAGTGTGAGTTCTGGTTACGAGAAGTTCAGTTTTGAGACATGTTGTTAGTAAGCATGAAATAGAAGTAGATCTCGCAAAGATTGAAGTCATCATGAACTGGCAAGCGCCTAAGACACCGTCTGAAATCCGAAACTTTTAGGGATTAGCTGGTTACTATCAAAGGTTTATTGAGAACTTTTCAAGAATAGCTACTCCATTAACCACAGTGACCCGCAAGGATGTTAAGTTTGTTTGGGGACCAAAGCAGAAGGAAGCCTTTGAGACATTGAAACAAAAGTTGAGCAACGCTCCGGTGTTAACGCTACCTGAAGGTATTGAAGAATTTGTTGTTTATTGTGATGCATCGCACACCGGTATAGGATGTGTGCTCATGCAACGAGGTAAGGTCATGGCTTATGCTTCAAGACAACTAAAAGTGCATGAAAGAAACTACACTACGCACGATTTGAACATGCGACCGTGTCAGTGGATGGAAACGCTTAACGATTATGATTGCGAGATCCGCTATCATCCGGGCAAGGAAAATGTGGTTGCCGATGCCTTAAGTCACAAGGAAAAGGGTAAACCTATACGAGTTAACGCCAATAGTATGGAGGTGAGGAATAGCTTGAACGAAAAGATCCTAGATGCGTAGAAACAACCCTTGTTAGAGGCAAATCTTCCAAGTGAAGAGTTGGGCAAAACTATTGAGCAATTGACAACCTGAGGTGACGGAATCCATAGAATTAATGGACGAGTTTGGATTCTAGTTTTTGGAGGGCTTAGAGATTTGATTCTCCCAGAAGCGCACAGTTCTATATATTATGTTCACCCGTGAGGTGACAAAATGTATAAAGGTCTTAAACCCAATTACTGGTGGATGGGTTTGAAGAAATATATAGCTACTTGTGTGGCTAAATGTCTGACGTGTTCACAAGTTAAGGCTGAACATCAAAAGCCGTCAGGACTACTGCAACAACTGGAAATTCCTACTTGGAAGTGGGAATGTGTAACTATGGACTTTATTACCAAGTTACCAAAAACAAATCACGACAATGACACGATTTAGGTTATCGTGGATAGACTGAATAAGTCTGTTCACTTTCTACCTATCAAGGAAACTTTCAGCTTTGACAAGCTGGCAAAGTTGTATGTGGACGAGATTGTATCTTTACACGGTGTGCCGGTATCCATTGTGTCGGATAGGGATACAAGGTACACCTCTCACTTTTGGAGAAGTTTTCAGCAAGTTTTGGGCAGGCGATTGAACTTCAGTACGGCCTATCATACGCAGACGGATGGGCAGAGCGAGTGCACGATACAAACGTTGGAGGATATGTTGCGCGCATGTGTAATTGATTTAGGTGGTAGCTGGGATAGTCATTAACCGTTAATTGAGTTCTCCTACAACAATAGCTATCACACGAGTATTAAGGCTACTCCCTTTGAAGCCTTATACAGGAGAAAGTGTTGAATGCCTGTTTGCTGGGCGGAAATTGGGGAAGCCCAACTGACAGGACCTGAAATAGTCTTGGAGACAACTGAAAACATCTTGCAGATTCGAGACGTCTCAAAGCTGCCAGGGATCGGCAGAAAAGCTACGCAGATAAGAGACGTAAACCTCTTCAGTTTCAGGTAGGGGACAAGGTTTTATTGAAAGTGTCGCCTTGGAAAGGCGTTATGCGTTTTGGCAAAAAGGGCAAGTTAAGCCCAAGGTATATTGGTCCGTTCAAGATTGTCGAACGTGTCGGGCCCGTAGCATATAAGCTCAAGTTGCCTGAAAGGTTTAGCGGAATTCATGATGTGTTTCACATTTCAAATTTGAAGAAGTGTTTGGCTGATGAATCATTGGCTATGCCACATGATGACGTGCAGATTGATGAGAACATACGGTTCGTCGAGAAGCCTGTGGCGATTGAAGATCGACAGGTCAAGAGGCTTCATAAGAAGCATGTGCCGATTATGAAGGTTAAATGGGACACTCTTCGAGGTCCCGAATATACGAGGGAGGTTGAGTCCGTGATGCGGCAAAAGTACCCACACTTGTTTAAATTAAAATCTCGAGGTTGAGATTTATTTTAAGGGGGTGAGGATGTAACACTACGTGTTTTTACGTCCAATTATATTCCAAAACATGTCCGGTAATCCTCGCATGCCGTATGGTAAAACAGGAGGGACCGATGTTGTTGAAACGCTAAATATATCCACTTATGATGAGGAATGAAGTTGAGGGACTAAAAGTGGAAATTGCGAAAATTCCAACTTTTGAAGGGTGGATGGGACCGCAACCATATCTGCATACGGTTGTTGGTGCACTTTGTGTTCCTCACTTGTCGAATAGGCTAGATAGAGTATGTGTTGAATATTGTATAGGTTAGAATGGAACACACGACCAAAATACGGAGTTTTAGTGTAAAAGGGAACAAGTTCGCCCGAACTTGACCTATGGAGGTCAAGTTCGCTCGAATTTGACATGTTGATGTCAAGTTCGGCCGAACTTGCATATGAAAGTTCACCCGAACTCACCTACACTCCAGCGAACTTGTCTCCCTATATATAGGTGTGTTGTTCATTTTGTCATTTAAGTTTTTGGCATCCCTACGGGGAGGTGCTGCCGAATTCTCTCCAGGAACTCCGGCAGCTGGACTTATAAAGATGTATACTCTTTCGGTATGAATGAAGACTTTCACTGCATTTTGTTTCTACTCCTTTCTGTAATAACATTCTACCGAATCGGTTTACGTTGAAAAAATTTATTGCTCGGTTTGATGAGACGGGTGTCCATAAAAATTTGGTGATAGAAATTTTTTCGAAATTTTAACGTCCGATATTGACTATTCTGGGACACCGTCGGAGGCCTAGCGAGAGGCTGAGATGATGAGGTTAGAGATGGTTGAAGATGAGAAGGTAGTCATTGATACCAAAGCAATTTGGTGATCATTAAAGTTAAATTCTGCATTTGATGAAAACTAAAAATTCCGGATTTGAGGGGGAATTTCAGTAAAAATTTCAGTATGGTCAAAATTTGCAAAAATGAGGGGGAATAAAAAAAATTTCAATATTTGAAGATTCCGGCATTTTTGAAATTTGTGACTACTGCAACAGTATCCGGGTGGTTACCGATTGCAGATTTTCGGGAAATGTATAGAATTGAGATTCATTGAGATTTTGTGATCATAGGAAGTTCAGATTTATCAGATCATGATACAGATTGATGCTTAAGGGTTAGAGTCCTGATCTCCGGTTAAGAAACAGTTAGCTGGATTAGCAGTCGTTAGTACCGATGAAGTAACTGAGGACGTTCAAAACGTTTCAGTGATGATCTTAGGATTAATGACTAGCTCCAAAGACGGATGGTTTCAAAATTACCAATGAGATCTGAATTTATCCCAGATACGCTAACTGATGATAGCTTTTGGTGGCCATTATTTTTAGTCTTCAAGCAGATGAATCATTCTTCTCTTTGGACTAACCGCCATTGGATGATGATGTTTGGTGATTAAGTGGCGCTGGTCTACTGGAGATAGCTATATATCTGGCATTATGACTGAAGAGGAAGAATGTGATTTTGGTCACGGATGTATGTTTCTCAGATTCGATGCATTACCAGATTATCTGTTTCCGATGAAGATTTTCTGATTAAAAAAGATTACCGATTTGCTGATCTGGAGTGATTACGGAAATCGGGATTTCAGATTTTTGCGGGTAAACATTGATTTGAAGTTTACCAGTGTGGTAGTTCGAAGTTTCTATCAATTGCCGGTTGAGTCTTGAAGATCGGAAGATCGAGCATGGGAGATATGCGCAACTGAACGCGGATGTGGTGAAAGTTGAAATGTCGAAGCTACATTGATGAGCTTCAAATTGGTGTCTATTCAAGATAATCTGTCGGTCAAGCAAATCAGAGGAGGTTGGAAACTGTGCAACAAATATCTGAACTGGAGATTTCAGGGGGAATTAGATGTTGATAATGCAAACCCGGATCATCAATTAAGGGGGAATTTGTTGATGCGTTTCGACAACAACGGCAGATACCTTGATTGAAGTTGCAGAATATTCAAACACGGCTCACGTTTGAAGACCAAGATTCAACAGTAACGAACAAGGGGAATCTGTTGGTGCACTTTGTGTTCGTCACTTGTCGAATAGGCTAGATTGAGCGTGTGTTGAATATTGTATAGGTTAGAATCGAGCACACGACCAAAATACTGACTTTTCAGTGTAAAAGGGAACAAGTTCGCCTGAACTTAACCTGTGGAGGTCAAGTTCGCTTGAACTTGCATATGCAAGTTCGCCCGAACTCACCTACACTCCAGCGAACTTGTCTCCCTATATATAGGTGTGTTGTTCATTTTGTCATTTAAGTTTTTGGCATCCCTACGGGGAGGTGCTGTCGGATTCTCTCCAGAAACTCCGGCAGCTGGACTTATAAAGATGTATACTCTTTCGGTATGAATGAAGACTTCTGCTGCATTCTGTTTCTACTCATTTCTGTAATAACATTCTACCGAATCGGTTTACATTTATCCACTAACTTCCGTCTAGAACCGCCTGATCATAGACCTTCAATTCTATTGGTGCACTTTGTGTTCGTCACTTGTCGAATAAGCTAGAAGAGCGTGTGTTGAATATTGTATAGGTTAGAATTGAACACACGCCCAAAATACAGAGGTTTCAGTGTAAAAGGGAACAAGTTCGCCCGAACTTAACCTGTGGAGGTCAAGTTCGCTCGAACTTGACATGCTGATGTCAAGTTCGGCCGAACTTGCATATACAAGTTCGCCCAAACTCACCTACACTCCAGCGAATTTTTCTCCTATATATAGGTGTGTTGTTCATTTTGTCATTTAAGTTTTTGGCATCCCTACGGGGAGGTGCTGCCGGATTCTCTCCAAGAACTCCGGCAGCTGGACTTATAAAGATGTATACTATTTCGGTATGAATGAAGACTTCCGCCGCATTCTGTTTCTACTCCTTTCTGTAATAACATTCTACCGAATCGGTTTACGTTTATCCACTAACTTCCGTCTAGAACCGCCTGATCATGGACCTTCAATTCTGTTGGTGCACTTTGTGTTCGTCACTTGTCGAATAGGCTAGATAGAGCATGTGTTGAATATTGTATAGGTTAGAATTGAACACACGCCCAAATACAGAGGTTTCAGTGTAAAAGGGAACAAGTTCGCCCGAACTTAACCTGTGGAGGTCAAGTTCGCTCGAACTTGACATGCTGATGTCAAGTTCGGCCGAACTTGCATATACAAGTTCGCCCAAACTCACCTACACTCCAGCGAATTTTTCTCCCTATATATAGGTGTGTTGTTCATTTTGTCATTTAAGTTTTTGGCATCCCTACGGGGAGGTGCTGCCGGATTCTCTCCAAGAACTCCGGCAGCTGGAATTATAAAGATGTATACTATTTCGGTATGAATGAAGACTTCCGCCGCATTCTGTTTCTACTCCTTTCTGTAATAACATTCTACCGAATCGGTTTACGTTTATCCACTAACTTCCCTCTAGAACCGCCTGATCATGGACCTTCAATTCTGTTGGTGCACTTTGTGTTCGTCACTTGTCGAATAGGCTAGATAGAGCATGTGTTGAATATTGTATAGGTTAGAATTGAACACACGCCCAAAATACAGAGGTTTCAGTGTAAAAGGGAACAAGTTCGCCCGAACTTAACCTGTGGAGGTCAAGTTCGCTCGAACTTGACATGCTGATGTCAAGTTCGGCCGAACTTGCATATACAAGTTCGCCCAAACTCACCTACACTCCAGCGAATTTTTCTCCCTATGTATAGGTGTGTTGTTCATTTTGTCATTTAAGTTTTTGGCATCCTACGGGGAGGTGCTGCCGGATTCTCTCCAAGAACTCCGGCAGCTGGACTTATAAAGATGTATACTATTTCGGTATTAATGAAGACTTCCGCCGCATTCTGTTTCTACTCCTTTCTGTAATAACATTCTACCGAATCGGTTTACGTTTATCCACTAACTTCCGTCTAGAACCGCCTGATCATGGACCTTCAATTCTGTTGGTGCACTTTGTGTTCGTCACTTGTCGAATAGGCTAGATAGAGCATGTGTTGAATATTGTATAGGTTAGAATTGAACACACGCCCAAAATACAGAGTTTTCAGTGTAAAAGGGAACAAGTTCGCCCGAACTTAACATGTGGAGGTCAAGTTCGCTCGAACTTGACATGTTGATGTCAAGTTCGGCCGAACTTGCATATACAAGTTCGCCCGAACTCACCTACTCTCCAGCGAATTTGTCTCCCTATATATAGGTATGTTGTTCATTTTGTCATTTAAGTTTTTGGCATCCCTACGGGGAGGTGCTGCCGGATTCTCTCAAGGAACTCCGGCAGCTGGACTTATAAAGATGTATACTATTTCGGTATGAATGAAGACTTCCGCTGCATTCTGTTTCTACTCCTTTCTGTAAGAACATTCTACCGAATCGGTTTACGTTTATCCACTAACTTCCGTATAGAACCGCCTGATCACGGACCTTCAACGGTCCGCATCTAAAACAAATACAGTGGGCGTCTGAGGTCCTTACGGACCGCATGGCATATGCCATACGGTCCGCAATGACCTGCCAGCGAGCAGAAACATGGCAGAGCCATGTGCTTCCACATTTGTCGCGTTTGCCACCTTTTCTCTAGTCTTGCCATGAATTGGGACACTTGTGTACGTCCTAGGGATCCTGCTAACACTTGGCAAGCCACCATGAACCTTCCTCAACTATATAAAGGCTCCTTTGGTGGCCTTAAACTTTGCTCATCTTCATTCCATCTCCTCCAAGCTCACAAGGGAAGTTCTTGAAGCGTTAGGAGCAATCTTTGAGCTTTTCTAGTTCTTCTGGATCGTTGTAAGTGCTACATTCGTTCCAAATTATTTTTATTAGGCATTTAAGCCAAAACTCAAGCGTTTACGTAAAAACTCTTTGACCTTTGGCTAAGACCTTAACGGTCCAGCCATTGGTCATGCGAACGTGGCTACATGATTGTAATTAGGTAGGTGTTAATCCCTTAAAAGGGCACCTCCTGATTTACCACGAATTCTTGACAAATTGACAGGTCAAAGTTAAAGTTAATAAAAGTCAAACGGGTCAGTTTTGTAATTAATTCATAATTAGTTATATAGATGTTAAAAATACGTTTTGTCACTTAAATAACTTGGTAATAACAATTAGAACATGTGTAAACATGTTCGGCCCGTCAAGTCCCGGTCTAGAGTCGGTTCGCAACCCAAAGTCGCAAAGTTTGACTTCTGCTTTGACTTTCGATTCTGACCCAATATAGCCATTTAGGTTACTGACTTTAAGTCATTTTAGGACCATGTTTTAGTATAACATAACCTCCTAAAGTTATACTACATGGTTCGTTAGATATCTGAGTTTTTATACAAGTTCCGCTAATTATACTTCAACTTTGCAAAAATGCCCTTTTGTGTAAATCAAGGTTTTTAATATTTATAAGCATGCAAACAAGTTATAATCTGATTTGTAAACATAATTAAATTATTTTGATGTCATGATTCTGGTCATAAGTTGCATTTTGATTAAAAAATCACAAATGACACTTTTAAACGACTAAAATGTCCTTATTGGCATTTTAGAAGGATTGAACACAACTTCTTTGATTAAAGATCATACCTACTGATGTAATATGAATGTAAGACATACTGGGATATTTATTCAAATTATAAACTGAATAAAGGCCTAAGATTTGTTAAATGCCAATAAAAGACCAAATTACCCTTTTACGTGTAAAGTGATTTAAACCAAGCTTTCTATAACCAAATCTTTTGTTTACTGATGTAACATGTTAAATAACATATTTTGGTTATATAAAACAGGTCATAACCTCAGTTTACCTTAAACATCTAACAGCATTTATCGACTTTTACGCCTTTTCGACGCATAGTATGGTGTAAAACCATAACTATTAGCCAAAACTTGTTACCTACTGATTTGTAAACTTATTTTCAACATCTTTACAGTAAGTACAAGTCCAAACTCAGAATCCTATTTATGACTTCAAAACTATGTGTGAAATGACTAAAATACCCCTACGGGGCATAGTTTGGTTTAAAACCGTCAAGCACACCTATACTTGATATCCTACTGATATAAAATCATAAAATTTATATTTTTACAGAATGGTTATGACCTTGACATCAGATTTACCATAAACATCTTTTATAAACTATAAAATGACCAAAATGCCTTTATGGGGCATAATTCTGTTTTAAAATCATTAAGGGCATACATATTGATATCTTATTGATATCAAATAATATTTAAACATATTAGCATATGGAACTTGTATATGAATCTTTCGGTTACGCGGTTTCACTTATACGCTTACGGTTAAGCATACGTAACTAGTTTACATAATCTAACCGAAACGGGTTTAACCTTGTCAATTTCTTATCAAAATCCAGAATGTTATTGGTATACCCATATTATACAAGTCTTGATACTTGTCAGGGGTCCAATTAACCTTCTATTCCGGTCCCCGCTTAATCTAGCGTATCGTACCGTACTTGTTTTTACGTAAGACTAGCCGGTTCAAGTCTAAGACTTAACTAAGGACCCGTTAGCATTCTAATTTGGTTAATAATACCATCATTCCAGACTAAACGCCTTCCCAGTAAATTATGCATGTACATGTCTTTGATTTGCAGCTGAGTTTTTGGATTTCTTGAAGACTAAAGCTCAGGTAAATACTCTTAACCTATTTTCCTGTACGGGCTTGGGATACGGTAAATTATTACCGCTTGGTCGGGTATGAAATCATGTTTTGTCCAGTTGTTATAATTAACTAAATTACGTAACCCGATTTTAATCTATTTTGTCTGAAACTCAAACATTAGGGGTGGGCTTGACCGTGTCTGGGATATCCTTGACTCACTAAAGTGTTAGTGGCCATGACTTAAGCATTGGTGTAGGCATACATCGGTAACTGCTATTATTATTATTATATGCTTTCTATGTGAAAGTTCAGAAGTGGTGTGTCAGTCGATCATGTCTCGGTTTCTGTACTAGGCCCCATATGTAAAAGACAGACATGTAAAACTGTATATAAGGTCAATTGTATTGTCCCAAGTTATTTATAAAAATGTGCCTAGTACACCTAAAACCATTTCGAAAGGATTATCAAAATGAGTCAGTTGATTGTATTTTACCAGTGTAAACTGACGTATTTTCAAAAGATAAAGTTATAGGTACAAGTACGAAATAGGCCGGAAGCTGCGGGGCATTAATACTGAGGAGTTGCGACCCTATAGTTGTGCCTATAGAGTCTGTTTCCTTTTGTGTATATTTATTTCCGATCCGCATGTGGATCTTATTACAAGCATTGTGTATATTTGTATTTCGAACACTTGGACACTTATAGTGTGTAATAGTTATTTTATATATATATATATTGTGTTGTGTGTGTGTGTTACCTTCCATATTTGTGTTATTTACGCAATCAATCTTTAAATACATGTTTTTACGCAAAACCGAGACTTAATAAACAGTTTGGATACCTAAAAAGAAGCTAAAATACAAGAAAACGACATAAAATAACATAGTTACAAAATGCAAGGACTTAAAGTGAACAAGACCAAAAGATTTTCCACTTCATTTCTCTTCCAATCACCTTCCACCTTTTTTAAGCCAATCATATTTCACCCTTCTTCCATCTCTTTTCTCCTCTAATCACCTTCCACCTTCATTAACTCCCAAACCCTAATCCCTAGTTAAAATACAAGCCCCTACCACCTCCAAACATTTCCACATACCAAATTTCCTCTCAGAACTCCAAAGTTCTCTCAACTCTTCCAAGCAAGGAAGAAAACTCTAAGTGTTCTAAGTGAATTTTCACTCATTTTTCTTCATTTTCTTCTTCATCTCTTCTTTCAAACTACTTGGGAAACCTCTAGGAAGGTTTTCACAAGCTTGCCTTAGCAAACTAAGGTGAAACCTCACCACATTTGAGGTTCAAAGTAGGATTAAAATTTTGCTTTCATTTATACTTTTGTATCTTGCTTTTCTTGATTAAAACTTGGTTGAATCTTGTGCCTACTTCTTCTTAAACCCATCTAAGGTTATGAGACTTGTTAGGAGAAGACTCTTATGAGTTTAAGAGGTGCAAACACCTCTAAACTTTCTATTTTTGTAAGGGTTTATGCAACCCACAAGTGATGAAACCATCCGAGCTTGCCATGAAGTTTATGGCAAGACTTGTGTTTTGGTATATGTGTGAATACTTGGAAGCCTTGGCTATCCTAACTTCATTCCACCACCTCACTTGATGTTTTACCATTGCTATCTCAAGTAGTTTGCTAGATTTAAAAGTAACCTAACCCTGTCTAGCCTCCGACACTTAGTTAACTCTTTCCATGTCGGAAGTGGCTCACCGGGTTAATGTTTACTTGGCTACTTGATATAGTAACTAGTTGTACATTTCCTTTCATTCATGACCATCCGAATCATCCTTGTGGTGATTTGTATATTGGTGAATACTCCATGCTTGATTTATATGACAATCTATGATATTCTTGATGGACTTAGCTTAGAATCATTGTATAAACCATAATATATATATACACACACATAACCAAATCCTTAAAGATAATCAACATGGTTACTTGTCATGGTAATAGGTTATATTATCTAAGACTTGAACCTATCGTTACGATTCTAAAGGGCACTTAACCTATGAAATCACAACAACCCACACGGGATATATAGTGTCAAAAACGAGTGTTTAAGACTAGATAATTACTTTGTGTATACATACTTTTGTACTTTAAATTTCTATCTGAATCCTTCGTTGATATTTCGAATGCTCACACACCTTCACTCTCCTATTCAAATCAACTCGCCAAAACACGGATAATCGGGAAGCTTTGCAAAATTGTGATTGCACTCGATCCCATTTTACGCTTTACACTTTTGGGTGCATTATGTTTAACATATCAAAATACACAATCACAACTATTCTTTATGCAAACACAAACAATTCATACATGCATGCTTAAAATACATGATACGTGATTTTGTCACACCCTAACCGATGGCGGAAACATCGGGATGAGACGAACAAATTGCTTAAAGCATCATAACACTAATAGTGACAGTATAATTAAATTCAAATTTCATAAATAACTAAGATTCAATACAAAGTCTCAAATAAATAAACAAAACATAACAAATGTTTATTAAAGTGCGTTTCTAAAAGTCCATCCTAACTTGTTTCTTCACTTCATCTTGACTATCAACCTGCAACATGTATTAAAATACATCGACAAAAATGTTGGCGAGCATACAATTTTGATACATAGTATAACATGTTTGAAAATGTTTAAATTATACCCAAAACATGTAAACAATAAGCATGTTTAACTAATATGCTGAAACGATGTAAACTATGTGTTCAAACCCAAGTTTCCAACGCAAAGTGCCTTTCCCAAAGTCTAACGGGAGGTTAATGTGTTTAACTTAACAATACCCTAAGTCTCAAAGGCGGTGTGTTAATCCTATAGCGCTATAATTGTTAAGGTAGGCTATCAAAAGTTAATGAATCACATAGACACGAAAAGTTTACATAGCATAAAGTATCACAAGCATCACATCGTTCCATGTCTAAAAGTGGGTAGATCGTGCCTAATAAAGTTTCAAGTGTCGTGATTAATATAGAATACATGTTGCATCCCAAAAGCGATAAAAGCAAAAAGGGTCATGTATACGCACCTTAGATTGCGTATTTGATTTATTGAAATATCACACGAATAAGGAAGGATCAACGAAACGTTTAACCTAGAATAAGATAGCGAATCCGTTATTATTTTCGAATTACGTTATGGATGGTATAAAGTCGTTTATAGATTATAGGAGACGTTTTAATCACTCGCCTTCGATTACAATTAAATTTTGTAAGGGTGGAATAATAATGATAAAAATAATGAGGCTAATATTAATACTAATAAATAATAATATAATTAATAATAATAATAATAATGATTTAATAAAATAATAATCGTAATGATTAATATTATACAAGATAATAATATTGTTAGTATTAATAATAATAATAGTTATTTATAATAGTAGTTAAATGATAATAATTAACAAAAATTATTTAGATTAAGGATAATAGAATTAAAAATTGAAATAACAAACAATTTGTTGAAAAATAAACAGATGAATATATATATCAGCCCTAGTCTGATATGGCCCAAACAGGTTGGCCCAATTCAAATAACAAAAGATCTAAAAAAAATATATTGGCCCAAACAGGGGCCGGCCAACAGGCCATAGATCAACAGAACAGAACAGCGAACAACTAATAAATCGGAGAAGCACAGGATCGAACCAGTGACCTACAAAACACGCGGACACACAGAACACAGCTGGGCTAGCCTAGCTTTGTTTTCTGTTTAGAGTTTATACGTATTATATACACACACTAGACTCATCTTCTTCATATTTAAACAAAATCGATACTTAACAGCTATGTATTTGATTATATATACATACTTATCTATAACAATCTGATAATAATGAATACGAAGGATCGAGGTTAAACAAAACAGGTGTTACCGAGTCAAGAGTGGCGAGACCTCCGGCGAGTTCTTATAATTTCCGGCGGGTATCGTCTTCTCTGGTGGTACTTGCAGGTTTCTGGCGAGTGTCCGGTCTTGAGCAGAGAGAGGGTGAGGGTTGTGAGAGTGTACGGGAGAAAAGAGGTGTAAATGTGAGAGTGAAACCGGTGTAAAGTATTGGTATTTATAATGTTTTCGCACGCAATGGGTCCGAAAGACGGACGGGTTCATGATTGGCTTAATGGCGGAAAGGATTTGATTGCAAAAGTCTCGAAAATCAGATGACTTAAACGTGGAAAGGACAGAGGTGAATGTTTTGTGATAGTCGCTGAATGTTTGGCGGCAAAAATGAATTTTAATTTGAATTTAAGAAGTGAATATATATTAGGTGTGCGCGTTTGAGGCCGGTGTCGCGGGTTCGAGTCCGGCCCTTATACATTTTTTATTGTTTTTGTTTTAGGCTTTCACAAAATGGCACAACAGCCCCTGAAGTGTTTGTTATACTTATTCAAGTTTTAAAAATTGTATAAACAGTCCCTTAGAGACTAAGTTAATTGATATCCTAGTTTAGTTAACTTAGAACTTAACTAAGTTAACTTTTTTTATCTAATTCTATAATTAATAAAAGAAAAGAAAAAATAAATAAATAAATGATTAATTAGTTAATATTTGTATTTATTTAATTAAATTAATGAATAAAATATTTAAATAGTTTAAATAAATGATTAAATGGATAAATAAATAAACGTGCTTAATGATATGGATTATTAAGAGATTCCGATTAAGGTTTAGGCTCTGACGTTGATACATTTTAAGTTGTTTAATGTGTTTCACGTGGTTAACAAGAATCAAGATCATGACGTTCCAACATTCGAATAATTACACAAATAAACACGAGCGTTAATAAAAAGTCTCGTTTTCATTATGATCAATAGTCTGGGATTAAAATTTGAAACAAAATACGTTACAACGAGAGTACAAGTGCCAAAATAAGGAAAGTACAACTGATTATAATGAACACGAAAATACGGATCGTTACAGTCTTCCCTATTTTAGGAGATTTCGTCCTCGAAATCTTTAGGAGGAGGGCTGCTCAAAGAGATGTGGATATTTGGTCTTTATTTCACTCTCAAGTTCCCAAGTGAACTCAGCACCACGCTTTCCTTCCCAACGAACCTTGACTATGGGAATTTTGCTACGCCTGAGCTGCTTGGCTCCTCTGTCCATGATTTCGACCGATTTTCCACAACATGGAGTGTCTCGTTTATTTGTAAGTCTTCAATAGGAACATGGTGTCCCTCTTCACCTAGACACTTTTTGAGATTCAAGACATGGAAGGTTTGGTGCACGTTGCTAAGCTCCTGAGGTAATTAAAGTCTATATGCCACCTTACCAATCCTTTCGAGTATCTTGAAAGGACCAACATAGCGAGGGGAAAGTTTACCCTTCTTACCAAACCGTATTACTTTTTCCAAGGAGATACCTTGATTAACACGTGATCTCCAACATTGAATTCTAAAGACTTTCGTCTCTTGTCGGCATAGCTCTTTTGTCGAGTTCTAGCCTTGAGTAAGTTGTCGCGGATTTGAAGAATCTTATCCATTGTTTCTTGAATGAGCTCAGGACCAGTAAGTTGTTTATCACCAATTTCATGCCAACTGATGGGAGATTGGCACTTGCGTCCATACAAAGCTTCAAATGGATCCATTTGAATACTGGAGTGATGGTTGTTGTTGTACGAGAACTCGATCAATGGTAAATGTACATCCCATCTACCACCAAACGTCGATGACACAAGAACGAAGCATATCCTCTAGGGTTTGGATAGAACGTTCAGTTTGTCCATCTGTTTGAGGATGGAAGGTCGTACTAAGATTCAAGTGAGTTCCCATAGCGGATTGAATAGTTTGCCAAAGACGTGAAGTAAAACGACCATCGCAATCTGAGATGAAGTCAAGAGGAATGCCACGAAGACATATGATTTCGTTCGTATAGATTCGAGCGAGTTTCTCAACTTTGAAATTTTCACGAATAGCAAGAAAATGAGCTGACTTGGTGAGACGATCGATGATAACCCAAATGCTATCATGACCAGAAGGCGTTTGAGGGAGCTTGGTTATGAAATCCATAGCAATGCTATCCCACTTTGAAACAAGGATTTCGGGTTGATTGAGCAAACCAGAAGGACGCTGATGCTCAGCTTTACTTTTGAGCAAGTGAGGCATTTAGAAACGTACAAGGCAATGTCCTTTTTTCATACCAGGCCACCAATAGGATGTACGAAGATCATGGTACATCTTATCAGCACCAGGATGAATCGAGTACTTGGATTTGTGAGCCTCATTCATGATGAGCTCACGAAGATTGTCGTGATCTGGTACCCAAATACGATCGAGATAGTATTGAAGCCCATTTGATTTCGTCTCGAGTTGGTCCATAGGAGCACCTCGAACTTCGTCAATTAGACTTCCTTCATTGGCTGACGAGTATTGAGCTTGATAGGACCGGACTCTATAGCACAGGAACCTAGAATTTTTATCTAACATTCAATTAGGCGAAAACTAAGTGACATGTTAATCGTATGACAAGAATTACTCATTAAATGTCAGTTTATTGATCAATATTCATAAACGTTCAAGTTCCGGATCCGACAGAGCTTCGCCGTCAGTGTGCTAAAGTTATTCTTCTTCCTAATGTGAGATCACAAGCTACCTATTTATAGGTTTCCAAGTTCGCGAACTTGTTTGAACAAGTTCGGCCGAACTTGTTCTTACATCCTGATTCCGGGCGAACTTGGTATCCAACAGACATAAATACGGCGTTTTCTAACGTGATCTCACTTATTCTAAACAGATTCGATACAAGACTAAGATATAGACATACTATACTAACAGACTCCCCCTTGGATATCGTCTTCGTCTTGATCGGTCTTCAGAAGCTCTTGATCATTCCAGACTCGTTCTAATATAATGACGTAGAAAACATACATATGAACCAACAGACTCCCCCTTGGATGTTTTCTTAGTTATTTGACTTTTAGTCTTGAATAAACTTTAACGTCCTCGATCTACAAATCTTCTTTAACTTTGTTCCTTAAGCTTATCTTGATAAAACTTTAATCACCATGCTCCTCCTAGCTTTATTCTTTAATCTCCAAACTCCCCCTTGCTTTGAGCTTTCTGGTGTATTCAATCAACGTTTTATCCAGCTCCCCCTAAAACTTTACTTCCTGTTTCAAAGTTCTCAGACATTCAAAAAACATTTCAGATTCAAACTTTGAAATTTTGTAACATCAACATTTCAAATTTTAATCTCCACTTTAACCTTTTCAAAACTTTAGTTATTCAAGTTCAACTTAATGAACTTGAATACTTTTACATTTAAGACATTCAATTTTCATATGATTACCAATTATGAAATTCCACTTAGTTGACCAAGTCCAAGTTAATGACCTTGGATAACCAATTTTGTCTACCAAGTTCAAATTAATGACCTTGGTTCGACCCGTTGTGAACAAACCAATGTAATGTTCAATTTTTTAAAGTTTCAATTTAATGAAATTTTCAATCACTTTTGATCATTTTGGTTTTTAAACAAATGTTATCAAGATTTTCCATTTTAGCACCTTACCAGACTTCGAAGATTCGTTCTCCATCATTGGCTCGTTAAAACTAATGAAGAAATAAAATCTTTTTGTATTTTTGAAAGTTTATGCTAAAACACACTTAAAATCTTTTTGGTTTTAATCTGTAAAACGATAAACTATGTACAGAACATGTAAACTATGTACAAACATATTTACCGACATATTTTTGTGACTTCATGTCTAAGGATCATATCAGTTGATTGAGACATATCACCAGTACCATTGACCTTTTTGAGACTTTAAATTTTAAACTCGTTTACATAGATTGTCGATATGTTTCTCCATTTAAACTTCAACACATTCCTCAATTGTTCCAAGATATGTTAGGTATGAATTATGAAACTTGACTTAACTATGGTTCCCATCTCAGAACATACTCCCGTATCAAGATTCCCTAGATTTCATCTCACAGATGAGTATAGCATAATTGATATCTGTATCTGGGTTGTGCGAAGCCTTGAGAGCTTAGATTAGTACCACCATAAGACAAAGAGATGAAGGCTCGACTTTAAAGGTGTGTTCCACTTAAGGAATCTTTTAAGCACTGCAAATGATTAGATCTTTCGATTCTTTTAAATTTTTCATGCAGTTTAGGGGTTTTTAGCAAACGCATTATAAAAGTTCTAGGCTATTGCTTCCGCAAAATCAGAAGAACTTGAATAATACCCCAGATATCAACTATCTATAAAGACCTCGTATCTCAGAATCAGGCAATCTCTCAAACGAAATTTCGGAGTACTAAGTCCATATATCCGAGAGATGTTAATCCACAAGATTAAGTAGTTGTAAAATTTAATTTATATCTCAGTAACAATTTACTGAACGTGTAAAGTCTATCGACACATCCACAGTAAGAATTGTTTATCACTTTTAAACTTTACAATTCTTCAGCATACTGTGATTGTCCACTGATGTACTATCATTTCCTTTGTGACACCAAAATCTTTTTGTCTCTTTTTTTATGTTTTTGTACTTTTTCATTTTTTCAAATGTTTTTGAATCTTTAACTTTTTCATATGTTTTTAATTTTTCAAATGTAATTTTTTCTTACTCCCCCTAAAATCAAAAACATATTTTTGGATTTTAGTTTTAAGAAACTCTATTCTAAAAAGATAACAAACCAATGAGGATCACAAGAACTCATCGTCTGATCCTTTTTCAACATCTGCATATGTACCTGTATAACAGATAAACCATTAAACTCATTTACATGAAAGAATAAATGGTTGATATAAAAATCAGTGTTTTGTTCAACAGTGTGGATTTTCACAATTTGTTCTTCACAATTTTTCTTTTCAACTACTCCCCCTCAAAATGACAAAGCTTATGACATTTTCGGAATAAGTTAAGAGACAGGAAGCTCCATTATCCAGATTCTACTTCAACAAAGTGGATCTTTGGAAACCTGCACATGAAAAGTAACTACTTGAATAGAGAAACCCAAGCCTTTTTGGTCTTGGGTTGAACTTGATAAAGATCATCGTAATCACTTTCAAATTCATCATTGTAATCAAAATTGTCATCAAACATTTCATCCGATGTCAACTTTGAAAACTTTTCGACTTTTTCTTTCTTTGTTTGTTTTGAAAAATTTAACTTTGAAAGATTATTTTTGGTTACTGACTCATTTGATTTGACATTTTTAGTTTTATCTGAAACAGATTTTTCACTTTCAGATGATGCTTTCTTCTTGACAACCCAGGATTGTGATTTACTTCTTACCTTTTCGATGTAGAATCTAGAATCTATGTTTTCATTCGATTTTGAAGTTTCACCTTTTTCAAAAGTTGAGTTTTCAAACTTTGTTTCAGTTTTAGGTTTTACTTCGAATTCAGATTATTTGTTTCTTTTTAACATTTTGATTGGTTTCACAATATCTGGTTGTTTTTGTTTCTCAACATCTGAAACTGTTTTTCTTCGGTGATACACAGGCTTTGACTTCGAACACTTGCGAGCAATGTGACCAACTTCATTGCATTTGAAGCAAGTCCGAGTATCATGAACATGTCCACTAGTAGGTTTTCCTCCACTTGCGGATTTGGCCTTGTCCCGAAGTTCTTTCTCTTTCTTGAACTCATCATTTGATTGCTTACCGATCAAACTTTCTTCTTGAACCGTGTTCGTCCCATATACAAACTTCATGTTTTTACCTTTGTATTCATGGAATGGAGACTTCTGGTTATTTTTCGGTTCATCTTCATTTTCCTCCAAACCCAACCCTGCTCTCCTGTTCTCAGGAAAATCACCACCATTTTTTTGGTAGTTGTTAAAGTTCCTTTTGGGTTTCGAGTAAAACTTCTTTTCATTTATCTCAAGATCATGTGACGATACTTCTACAAGTTTGAACAATTTATCGATTTGATCTTCTTTCACATTCTGAATCGGAAAGCTATCATCAAAACACAATCTATCAGATTCCTTAACCTTGTACATGACAACGTTAGGATCATCACTTAGATCATTTTCTGATGATGTATCGTCATCTTCGGATTGTGATTTCGAGTTGTTCGAACTTGAGTTAGCGCTTTCAAAGCTGTTGTCGTCATAATCATTTCCTAAAACATTCTTTACCACCACTTCACTATCATTGTTTGATTTCGTATAGACTACGTCAATGTTCACTTCTGATAAAAGTGTTATGTTTTTTGCCTTTTCAATACGGTCCTCTTTCTTGCGGCAGTAACTCGCAAGTAGTGGAACATTTCCGTACTCTTTACGCTTTGTACCTTTTGGTTTTTTTTCATTTTCCTCCGACTTGATCGTAGGAAGAATGTGATCAATGATATAAGTGTTTGTGGTATAACTTTTTAACAATTGCCTTACCCTCTCTGTTTCAATCTTCATGTCTTGAAGCTCTCGCCTTGTTTTAGCAATTGTGTCAATATACATGTTAATTGCCTTTTGTTTCTCAATTACTGTTGCACTTAACATTGTTAAATTAGCACTTAGCTCAAGATTAGCTTTTTCGACATTGCAATATGTTCCTTTCATTTTGTCATAAGCTTATTTTATTGTTCTGTAATCATAACGTGTTGGGATTGAACCCTACAAAAGAACAGATGATAAAATGCTAAAACAGGTCTGCTATATATGATCCCGAATAAACAGAGTTTAAAGTCACTCTTCTCAAAGACCGACTACCACACCGTTGATAGTTCTAACAACTTCCTTATGACAAAGCTCTGCCAGTTATAAAAACTATTGTATCACCAAACCTCAGATGGGTCAAAGATCTGATAGAAGCCAAAGGTCTGCTGAAAGTCAAAGGTCTGATCACCCTTTGAAGAACATCTGCTAATGCTTCATCAGAGCTTACGCTTATCAGAGGATAGCTTAGGCAGTGGTTAGAGTTTGTTATTATTGTTAGATGTCACTGTCAAGGTGATGTCAGCATAGACGATCCGCGGTTAGGATTGTACTATATATAGACAGTGTTTGTACTGTTCTATTCAGCTTTTCACACTTGTACTCTTTGTACATTCTTTTTGTGTGTAGGTCGGTCTGAGGGGGAGTTTAGTGATTCATTCATGTAGTTACTTTGTAATGATTTCAATCTTTTGAGTAATGAAAACATGCTATGATGAAAACTATTCTCTCATTGATTGTGTTATAAAGTTTTAAATTCTTCCGTTGCAAAGTTCTTCATGATTTATCATTTTGTTATCAATTTGGTTAACAATACAATCAATCCAAACTCAGATCCTAACAATTGGTATCAGAGCTTGGTCAGTCAAATTTTGATCTAACCGTCAATTTAACATAAAATGACCAGCTCGATCTCGTTGATTTGGTGCTATCTGTAATAGTTGAAATCTGAGTCATAAATTATGCGGATAATCATGTTTTATGTGTCTCGAGTGTTGCGTAGGTGTGTTTGTGTTGATCTCATAACAAAGGTGATGGAGAGGATTGATTTTCGTCTCATAAAATGGCTAAGGTAAACTTCTAAATCATAAATTTCTCAAAATAATTACTGGAGATCTATCAAATCCAATTGATTCACTTATCAAGAAATTTTTTACAAATTTTATAGTAAAAATTTCATGTTATATCCGGATATGTATCCTCCTTTAAGTTTTTCTAAGGAAGTCATACACACTGAGTTTTGCTTGTTTTTATAGTCCAAAACTCAGGTACCTGCCTGGAGTAGTATCCTAATTTTTATAGGGAATATACTTCCACTGATTAGTGAATCAAAAGGACTATGTATGATGTTCAGTACAATCTTATTTAAGTACTCTTAACGACTTGCCTCTACAGACAAAATAGTTTGTACTATCTGGGTTACTCAACTCTCCAAGTTCAAAACCCAAGCCGCACGTGATGAGGTTGATCGAAAAGGCTTGAAAATTGGTAATTGAAAAATCCTAGTTGGACATTAATTTTAAACTAAATTCATATTCAATTTATAACAATGATATATCATTTGTGAAATTTATAGAATTGATTTCTTGACAATGTGTCCTACAAAGATCAACTTCATTTGTTGTCCAAAGGCATATCCCAATTTTTTTGCTATCTTGTTTGAATCTGTAGTCATGGGTTAAAACAAGTTTTTGTAATATATGTTAAGCATCAAAGTCTTGGATAAAAACATTTCTTAAAAGTATTTTAAATTGATTTTAATAAATCTAATTGTTCAAAGCCAATATAGTAAAAATTGGGATAGAAAAACTAATCACAGAACTCATAGATGTTAACATATGCAAACACTGAAGTTAACATCAGTGGTTACAAAAAACTGCTTCCTTCAATCAGTTCACGTACACGATGGATTTGACAGGGCATAATGCATGCACATATGCCATAAAACCTATATTATGAAAAGATACACTTCACTAGCAAAAATTTTCAAACACTCTAATTCATGCACAACAACACAAGGAACCACAAAATCACACTTTAATCGTAAATCCACACAATTACTTTACCTTTAACCAGAAATAGGTTTATAAGTCATGATTTCGTCTTCTCACAAAAAGACTTGTTAACTCAATCACAGAATTATCAAACCTTTGAGTTTGGCAATGTTGAATGAAAGTCTAATAAGAAACTTGCAATACGTAAAGTGAATTTTTTCCAAAAACACGCACAAACCATCTCAGAGGTATTTTCAAAACGACTAGAATGGTAAATTCTTCCTAAAGTGAGTTCTGTTTTGAAAAACAAAGATACGCGAGATTTATAAAAGCTACCTGAGAATTCTCACCCTAGAATTTTTATACCTTCACATGTGTGTAATAAAACACTGGTTTTATGAAATACCATTAAAATTGATTTGGGGTTATGTGATTATTAGCTAAACTATTACAATACCAATGTGTTAATTTTAGTATAATCTAAAATGTGATAATAAATAAAACTCATTAAAGTATTATAAAGAAAATAAAAAAATACATGTTGTTGTTCAAGTGTGACTTTTCAAACACTTATGACTGAACTATACCGCCTTTGGCAAGAGCAAAGTTTAAACCTGCAGGGAGTAGAGCAAACCGGATGAGTACATCCACTCCTCGACTCAGCTGCTACCCAACTGTCTTGGTGACAACGCAGCAAACCACCGTGTTAATCTACATCAAACCCACTAAAAAGAAAAAAGAAACCTTTTATTTAAAAACCACAAACCTATCAAAAGGATTCTGGAAGGGACCCGATGTTAATCCAACAACACAAAGTCCGTGCACTGTGTATTTCACACAGATGTTTGAAATCTCCCAACATATCCTCTTATTCTCACAAAGGAACATTTGTAATCACATTCCCTCACATAATAAAATTTGAGGTAGATAAATTTTCCGATCTCAGGAAGACTGTTTACACCAATCTCCATTTCAAATAACAAACACCACAGTCACTTTTTGGCTTTGGTAGTATTCACAAGCAATACACAACATACAAGAGCAAATTCACATGTTGTTCAGTAAAAAAAATTGGTTTATCTCACAAACGTGTGAGGGGGCTACATACTTGGATTTGTCTTGTTGATATTCAATCGACAGTCCACTACAGATGTTGTCCTACGATTTAATTTGCATGATTTATATATAACTTTTAAGGCAACCAATTTAAGCTCCGTCCTCTCTCCAGTTGGAAACCAGATCAGAGAAAAGACTGGTTTAAGAAGTTTAATCATGTCATGATATTAGACAACTACTACTTTTGATTAAGTGAGATCTATTAGTTGAATAAAAAAAAGAAATTTGGCGGATGTAATTTAAACACAGTGGGATCAAAATGTGCTCCGATGACTCCTGCAACGAAATCTCAACCTCCTGCTCAAGCATTGCAGCAGTGTCTCTGTTTCATAACATTATGAGTATGTAACATTCTGTTAAATGGACATTAAAGGAGATAGTTTAAGCAAGGATTAAACACACTGGAACGGCTAAAGTGATCAGAAAATTCTCATTTGAATTACCCCTGCAATCTGATAGTTTATTGAGCGAAAAGGAATTGCTCGTGAGGGAATTTATAGGAAGTAAATCGCAAAGATTAAGGAAAACGGAGGGTTGCATTTAACTTAAAATTCGGGAGTTGATATTTACAAGCGCGGGTATTCAAACATTCAGGTATAAAAGAACGGAATGAAGGATACCAAATTGGTATTAAAACAGCCAGAATTCCTGTATTGCTTCCTCATCAGAACATTGTCAGCGTCAGGTTTTAGTAAATATGTTACAAACTGGTTTCTATCCCTGCACAAAATGTTTATCTAAAAAAGAAGAAGATTGGCTCATGTATGTGTATGAGATAATTTCATTGTTATCGTAATCCAGACCTAGTTCACATCCCCTGTCATATCAACAAATTAATTTTGCGATTCTCGAAGTCAAAACAAATAAATATTCCTATAATAATTGATTACGGATCGTTTAAAAATATTTTGGGCATTTAATTCGCAACGAAAATTTTGACTGACTGTTCGGTTGATAAACGGAGCGGGTTTGGTAAATCCGTTTTTGACGGATGTTACAGTATCCCCTGCTTTTTAGAAATTTCGTCCCGAAATTTAAATGATGATATATTTTGACTAAAAGGATGGTGATGTTTTGTTTGACAGTTGTATGCTCAGAAAAATGAGGGTTTAAGTTTTTGTTCGAGGCGGTAAACGTTCCTTGTAAAGGTTAAGTACCCTATTCAGGAATCGCTTTTTGTTGCCTACTGTATGAATATTGATAAACAGGAATGATTCGCTAAAAATGATATCATGCATAAGAGTTTAGGTACGTTTGGGAAAATATGGTTATATCCTAAGGCAAAACTTCTAACATTACAATCTACATGGAACATAAATAAAAACGCAACATCTGATATTTGAACATAAGTAAGCACAACAGCTAATATTCAAACATGAATGAACACATCAGCAAATATTTGAACATGAATAAACACATCAGCAAATATTTGATCATGAATAAACACAACAGCAGATATTTGAACATAAGTAAACACAACAGCTAATATCCGAACATGAATAAACACATCAGCGAATATTTGAACATGAATAAACACATCAGCAAATATTTGAACATGAATAAACACATCAGCAAATATTTGAATCCACATTCTGATAGCATATATGTTTGAATGATGGAAGTTCCTCTCTCGTTTGTTATGACGGAGAGGTTAGTTTATGTAGAAATGGAACACAATCCAATCTCTTTAAATAACATGATGATATCAATGTAACACAAATTCCAACCAAAGCAATACTAAATCCTACATGGAACTTCTCATAACCGCCTGATAATGCCTCTGATCCTTTGGCAAGAATACTTATATATAGGAAGTACCAGCGGCGTAATCCACCATATTCTTGCCAAATTTTCATTAGTTTTATCCACAAGTTATGATTGGTTACCAAGAAACTAATAAATCCTACATAGAACTTCTCATAACCGTCCGATAATGCCTCTGATCCTTTGACAAGAATACTTATATATAGGAAGTACCAGCGGCGTATCCACCATATTCTTGTCAAATTTTCATTGGTTTTATCAGTGAATTATGATTAGTCCTATAACTCTACAATCAATACAACAAACATAAAATACTGAAATGAAATATATCTGTGCGATCAAGGCTCAATCGAACGGAGCCGATCGTATTGCATGTACTGAAAATGAAATGGATGTGCGCTCAAGGCTCAATCAAACGGAGCCGAACGTATTGAATGTACTGAAATTGAAATTGTGTGCTCAAGGCTCAATCAAACGGAGCCGAGCGTATTGCATGTACTGAATATGAATAACTTAACCACACAAACAGCCTATGCATGGAACCTCTCATAACCACCTGATAATGCCTCCGATCATTTGACAAGAATACTTATAATAGGAAGTACCATCGGCGTATCCACCATATCCTTGTCAAATTTTCATTGACTTTATCCGCAAGTTATGGTTAGTTCGATGCGACTCTACTACAAACACCACAACCACAAGATACTGATAATGAAATTGTCTGTGCGCTCAAGGCTCAATCAAACGGAGCCGAACGTATTGAATGAAATTGTATGTGCGCTCAAGGCTCAATCAAACGGAGCCGAACGTATTGAATGTACTGAAATTGAACAACTTAATCTAAACAACCATCACACAATCAGCCTATGCATGGAACCTCTCATAACCGCCTGATAATGCCTCCGATCACTTGACACGAATACTTATATATAGGAAGTACCATCGGCGTATCCACCATATCCTTGTCAAATTTTCATTGACTTTATCCGCAAGTTATGGTTAGTTCGATGCGACTCTACTACAAACACCACAACCACAAGATACTGATAATGAAATTGTCTGTGCGCTCAAGGCTCAATCAAACGGAGCCGAACGTATTGCATGAACTGGAAATGTAAATTGAAATGTGCGCTCAAGGCTCAATCAAACGGAGCCGAACGTATTGCATGTATTGAAATGTAAAATGAAATAACCGATCAAGGCTCAAACAAACGGAACCGATCGTGCGGGCACGCCCTGATCAACCCATAATAAAATGGGGATCAAACTCAACCTCGATGGATGGGGAGCTACGGCCTCGGCAAAAGCATATACTGAAAACAATATATAATATATAATATCCAATAATTTCTCTAACAGTCTACACATGTGATAAAAACATCAAACTAAACGATAGGAGTTGAATCTGGATCTTCAGCGAAGAGGACTAGCTGAGTATCTTCGTTTGGGCCGTCATTATCTTCGACAGGATTGGCGTTGATATTGAAGACTCTTCCTCTTGCTGGGCATAGTGGTTGGGTTTTCTTGGTTTACTTGGTTAACTGGGTTTGATTGGGCTTGAGTGTTGATAACGTTAACCAATTGAGGGCATGTGTTTCTAAGGTGGGTAGGGTCGCCACAATTGAAACAGGCTCGCGCATATGGGAACATGGGTATTGAGGTTGGTGATAAGTTTGGGCCATGTTTTGAGTAGGGGAAAAGGTTTGGTCTTGAAAGGTGCGACAAACATTGTTCACATGACCATAGCGTCCACAAGTTGTACATAGCCGGCAAGGTAAAGTAAGGGATGGTGATAAAAACAGTTGTTGCATCGAGGGTGAGGTCCAAGATATGGTTTCTTATTTGGGTAAGCTGAGTTGGGTGCCACTTGGGTGATTGGAATAGCTCGGATGGGTATGGCATGAAAAACGGGTTGATTTCGTTGAGTAGCAGCGAAAAGTCGCCCGACTCTTCTTCTCTTAGGATTGGGTTGAGAAGGGGATTCAGTTTGAGTGGAGTCGGAGGTTTCAGTTGATTCTTTATCCTTCTTCTTCTCCTCCTTGAAGTCTTTGTTTCGGATTCGGTTCTCGGTGAGCTCTGTTGCTAGCTCCATTGCTGCTTCCAAAGTTGCAGGCTTGGTACTTATTACAGGGTCTTGAATCTTTGACGGAAGACCACGAATGTAGTGCTCGATCAAACGGTAGAGGGAGTAAACATGTTGGGAACCATTTGATGTAATTCGAGGAACCTTTTGTTGTAGGTGGTGTGGTCTCCTTCCATTTGCTTCAATGAATAAAATTCATCTTCTAGCTTCTTGATTTCGCTCCTTGGGCAAAATCGTCTGGTCATGATTTCCTTCAATTCATTCCAAGTTAGGGTCATAGCATCTTCAACACCTCGCTTTGCCTTCTCTGTATTCCACCAAGTAAGTGCTATCCCATATAGTCGACCGGGTAGCATAACGCACTTTGCGAACATCAGGGCAATCGCAATTTAGAAAAGTATTCTCCATTTCTTCAAACCAATGGAGGAGTGCGGTGACACCTTCAGTCCCTTTGTATTTCGGAGGGTCGCATGATTTGAAATGCTTGTAGGTGCATTTAGTGGTATTTGGGGGAGAGTTGAAATGTTTTGGTTTGCTTGATTGACAGGATTATCGGTAAGTGCTTGTTGAACTTGGATTACAATGTTGGGTATTACGGCAGCCATTTGTTGAGCGATTAAGGTAGCCATGCGTTCGCGGGCTTTTCTTGCTCTCGTCTTCCTACGGGCGAGGTTAGAAGACATCTACAATGAATACATGACAAGAGTATGAGTTGGATGCTTTTGGGATCATGGGTCGCATTCAAGAATGATCATTTATAAAATAATTATAAAAAAATACTACATCCATAGGATGTCTTGGGCTTTGCTCGCTGTTAGGCCCGTCATGCCGCCATACTTTACCTGTGTAATCATGTGGGCCCCCATGAATACCGGTTTTTCATATGGTTCGCACGGTTTCTGCCTGGTTGCGTACACAAAAACCCGGAGAAAATCGAGAAATATGTATACAACGTGTGATGTTCGGAATGTGTCCAGGTGTAGACACGGTGACACCTCAAAGTAGGGTTAGTTCGAACGACGTTTGGTGTGGCATGCTTTGGCCTAATAGGTCCTTCGTACTCTCATCGTTGGTCCCCAGGTAGGCAAACTGGTCCGTTATATTGGATTTATACGAATGCCAGCCTAGACAGGACGTTCCGACTACCGGTACTCGTACCCTTCCAGTTACTACATGCCCGTCGCAGAACTTACTTTGATGAGATTTGAAAATTGCACAAAATCTTTGGATAATGAGAATATGAAAATAAATTGAATTCATGAACATCGATATATGTATAATGAATATGTATATATGTATAATGAACATGTATATGAGCATGTATGTTTGACTGAAACGTAAACAAATATGAAACAAATAAATATCACAAGTTTGTATGTAACCACCTAATCAATTTAAAATTTAGGCAGACTATAGTATAGGCTCTAAGGGTCTAATAACCTATCCTATATCCCTATAGTCATGGCTCTGATACCAATCTGTCACACCCCGACCCGCAGCGGATAAGGTGATCGGGGCATGATTGGGTTATCATCAAAGCTCATGACATTATTAAACGTTTCATATTCATTAATACAATTTAAATGGAAATTTACAATGATTGCTACAACATGATCTAACTACAATCTAAACTTCTTTGTTCTCTTCTAAGGCATATCCTATGTTTTCCTTGCTTCAACCTGTTCACCTGTATCATGTGTAAAAAGGTTTTTGGATCAACATAATGTTGGCGAGTGAATCCTATGGAAAACATTTGAACAATTTATTTAAATTGATTATGAAATATGTGCACAACCAAACATGAGTAAAATTAGATGTAACTTGATCAACAATCATAAGATGTTAAATGAAACACTCATGAACAATAATGGTACAATTAAAGGCACGCGATGCTCAACTCGTCTCTCACGAGGAACTGAGGGGCCTAATGAATGACTTGCATAAACATGATAATATGAATAACACAACTACAAACAATATAAACTCAATGATACACACATGAGCAATAATGAATTTGATGTGAAGCACGCGATGTTCTACTCGTCTCCCACGAGGAACTGATGGGCTTAATGTATGAGTTTCATGTAATTTGACAAAAGGAATATAAGTAAATCACAACAATAGAAACAACCTAAGTTTAAGTCATGATGTGGTATGGCACAAGTTTAAAGAAATAAATTAATTAATTTCATAACACATGACACACCCCCAAAACGTGTAATTTAAAAGGGGGAATTGTAAGATTCACTCACAGTGGGTGCGTTCGGTTAATGACGTTGAATGCACGCGATGTGGTTTTAAACCACGAGTGAGATTTAACCTAGATAAATCGCATTATGGTTTGGTAAGTAAACGGATTTTATTAAACTATTTTAGTAGGATTGTTGGGTGCATTTTTGTGAGTTTGAGGCTATTTTCTAACCTTAAAAATGTTATTTTTAAGTATTTATAATTGATTTTTAATTAAAATAATTAAAGAAAAATAATAAAAAAATATTTTATTTTTTTTTGCTACAGTTGACTTTGACCTGTTGACTTTGACTGGCGTTGACCGGTTCGAGGCATATTGTTGTGCGCTGGGTGAGGCTCGAACCCGAGACCTCCCGTACGCGTGCACGCAGCTCTACCAACTGAGCTACGTGTCTAACCGTTTATATATCCGATTTTAATTACATATATACATTAATTAGAATTAAACAGAAATCCTTTTTATTTTAAAAACAGTTTAATCGAACCGGGCTTGCACTACACAGGTCTCGAACCCGGGACCTGTGGTTTAATCCAACACACAGTCCACCGCTGGACTGTGTGTTCAACATGTTATATCATTCGGTTTTTATTATACTTAAATACTATTTATTTATTTCCTTTTCTGCCTTAATTAAAAAGAGGAGATAACTGTCCGAGTCGGTGCTGAAGACCGGACTCGAACTCGTGACCTGTGATATAAACAAACACACAGTCCACCGCTGGACTGTGTGTCTAACTTGGTTATTATTCCGGTTATCAATACACTTAACATAAAACTATATCGACTCCGGTTCAGTAAACAAAAAAATGGATTTTATTAAGGCAGCGTGTGTGAGACGGGATTCGAACTTGAGACGTTTTGCGTTTTATATGTGCACACAGTCCACCGCTGGACTGTGTGTCTAACCCGATTAATTTCATGATTTATATTATACTTATATGATACCGAATTACGTCGTCTTCTTCATCCAGTTTGAACCAGAATCGGAAATCGACTGGTTTAAGATTCTTATCAGTTTATTAGCGCTTTACAGTTGATTAAGGTGAGATAATTGTGAAAAAGGAAAAGAAATTTGGCGGAGAATTATACCGACTGGATCCTCTGTTTTCCGGCAGAACTCCGGCGACAGAATTCAACTCCGGCGTCAGGTGTCTTGCAGCAGCAAGTCTCCGGAAATCTTGGAAAGAGTATGGGTAACTTCGGTAAAGGTTTAGGGGATTCAGTAAAGCTCAGGGATTAAAACCCGGTTTTCCGGCGAAAAACAGAAAAGTTTCCGGCAAGTGGAATTACGCCGAGAGAAGGTGTTTTTTGAGCGAAAAGGTTTGTCGTCGTTGAGGGTGAATTTATAGGGAAAAATCGAAATGTATTTGATCTGTTTTACGACTGGGTTCATTGATTAAGATTTTCCGGCGGTTATCATTTTTAGTCGCGGACTTCAAACATCGGTTATAACCGATATCTGGTTAATGGTTTACGTTATAACGTAAATTGTAGTTAAGACTCGCGAGAATTCCGGATTCCGACGACTGAACTGATTGGGCGCCGGTTTTGAATTTATAACGTTACTTTATCAATTAAATGATTCTATTATATAACAAACAAAGCAGTTGGCGCAGTGGTTTGTGTGAGTGAGATAAGTTGCTTAGCTGATTCGGTACAGACCCGGTTCGAAACCCGGCAGATGCAAATCATTTTTATTTTGCGATTTTTGACAGTTTTTCAAAAACTAAATATATATTCCCGTATAATAATTGATTACGGATCGTTTAAAAATATTTTGGGCATTTAATTCGCAACGAAAATTTTGACTGACTGTTCGGTTGATAAACGGAGCGGGTTTGGTAAATCCGTTTTTTACGGATGTTACAACCTCTGCCAAAGTATATAAAATATTTCTACACAAGCACTAGCACGTGAATGAGGCTTTGACTGAAAAGGCTTGAAAACTTATGTAATTGAAAAATCCTAGTTGGACATGTAAGATGGTCTGTCAAAACTAAACTTGCATATAATCAAAATTTTTATCAAACATGATGACATCAAATATCATTTTGTGAAGGATTGTTATGTAGAAGGTTGATTTCTTGACAATGTGTCCATGCCAAAGATCAACTAACAGATGTGTTGACAAAGGCACTTGATGCCTCCACATTTGATAGTTTGATATCTTGGTTTGGAATGCTGAGCATGGGTTAAAAACAAGTTTTCTTGTAATTCATGTGTAAAAGCATCAAAAGCTTTTGGAAAATCAAAATATCTTTCTTAAAAGTAGTTTAAAATTGAATTTCTCAATAAATCCTCAAAGTCTGTTCAAAGCTCTGATAGCCTAAAAACATTGTTGGATAGAAAAACCTAACCACTGATGTGGAACCTCTGATAGTGTTAACATATGGTCACAACCACTGATAGTTTACTCTATCAGTGGTTAGCCAAAAAACTGTCTTCCATTGTCAATCAGAGTTACACGTGGACAGATGTTATTTGACAGTCGTTGCATCAGATGCCATGTCATCATCACTTTTTGAAAACCCTATAAAACCCTATTTCATCCGAAACATAGTTTTCACTTCTACTATGCCATTTTGAAAATTCTCAAAACCATTTTCTCTATAATTCATGGCACCCAAAGCGAAATCAACACAGGAACCACCAAAACACACTCTTAACATCAAAAATCCACACAATTACCTTTGTACTTTTGAAAAAACCAAGAAAAATACAGAGTTTCATGAAGTCATCGATATCTTGTCTTCCTCAAAGTATAAGACTCTGTTAACCTGCAATGCACCGATTTATCAAGATGCCCTTCGAGATTTCTGGGCAAATGTTGAGATTGAATGTCTAAATAAGAAACCTTGGGCAATCACGTCAAAAGTGGGAGGGATTTTGGTTCCAATAACCCCACAAACCATCTCAGAGGTTTTCAGATGAACGATCTAGAAGGTAAAATTTCTTTTCCTAAAAGTGAGTATCTAATTGTTTTGAAAAACAAAGGGTATACAGGAGATTTATCAAAAGCTACCATGAAAAAGGGAAAATTCTCACCTCCTAGAAATTTTTGTTTCATACCCTGCTCACATGTGTGTCAAATAAAACAACTGGTTTTGATGAAATACCATTAAAAATTCAATACTTGGGTATGCTATTATGTCTAAAACTGATTACAATTACTCCCAAGTGTTGTTTAATGATTTGGTAATAAATCTAGAAAATGTGAAAAACAAAAGGGAAAATGCTTTGCTGCTATTTCCTAGGTTTTTAAGTTATCTTTACTAAAGAAAATCCCAAAAGAAAGTGCACATGTTGTTGTTCAAGGTGTGCCTTTTCAAAAAACAGCTTATCATCTGAAACATATACTCGCCTTATGGCAAAGAGTCAAAAGTTTCAAAAACACTAGCAGGGGAGTATGAGCAAAACTTGGATGAGTCGACATCCACTCCTCAGACTTCAGCTGCTAAGCCCACTGCTCTTGGTGACCACAGCAGCACAACCACCGCTGTGCAACCCACACCAAAACCCACTAAAAAGACCAAAAAGAAACCTTCAAAACCCACCAAACCTATCAAAAAGGACCTTCTGAAGATGAGATCCCAGAAGTTAATCCAGTGACAACACAAAAGTCACGTGAAACCACTGCTGCTACTTCCTCACAGCAGATGGTAGAAAGATCTCCACCCAAAACCATAACTCCTCATTATTCCTCACAAAAGGAACATGTTGTAAGCACAGGGATCCCACAACGGATAACATCAAACTCATTTGAGAGTGTGTTTTGTCCAACTCCCAGGACAAACTTGCTTTCCACACCACTCTCCATTTCAAATCACAACAACCACCACATCACTTTTTGAAGCCTTTGATAGTCAGTCACCAAAAGGCAACTCTCACCAACACATTACAGAGAGCAAAACTTCCACAATGGTTGTGTCTGATAAAAGTCAATTGGTTATCTCACAAACAGTTGAGGAGGCTACATCACTTGGATTTCACGAAATCCTTGTTGATAGTTCAAATGGAGCAGCTACTACAGATGTTGAATCCACTGATTTACATCTGGATAGTAGTTTCATATATAAGTCTCCTTTGAAGGCAACCACTGTTAAGGCTACCAAGGTAACCTCTGCTCCAGTGGGAAGACCCCAGTACCAAGAAAAAGGGGCATCTAAGGTTGAAGCAAGTATTAAATCACTTGTTCATGATATCTCAGATACAACTACCACTTTTGATAGGAGCTCAGATGATCCTATTAAGTTTAGGACATGAGCTAAAACATAAGAAATTGACGGATAAAGTCACAAGTATTGAAACATCAGTGGGAGATCAAAATGTGCTGCAACAGATGTTTACTCTCTGCAAAATCTCGAAACACTGCTCAATCCTCTGCTCAAGCCACCAGAATTGCAGAACAAGTGCATCCTCTGTTTCAATAACATTATCAGCATGCTAATCAGTTACATGATTCAAAAGTGCAGACATTCAAAGAAGAAGTTGAAGCAAGGTATAAAGACACACATGAAGAGCTTAAAGTGATCAAGAAAATTCTCATTCCTGACACTACCCCTGCACCTATCTTCGATAGAGTTGATGATGCCAAAAGGGGGAGAAAAAATGACTCTGAGGAAAATCTCTTAGTAACTTTTGTTGAAACATCTGTCAAAGAAAAGGAAAAGGGAGGTGATGAAACGCTGAAAATTCAAGCAGATGATGAAGATACACAAATGAGGATAGTTCAAAGTCATGTCAGGATAAAAGAGAAGGAGATGAAGGATACCACTGCTGGTATTAAAAGGCCAGCCACTGACAGTTCAACTTTATTGCCTTCCTCATCTCAGCAACCACCTGTCACAGTAGCAGATGTTGATACTACCAAAAGTACAGCATATGTTACGACAACAGTGGTTTGCATAAGTGCCCCTGCACCAAAACTGGTTTATGCTAGAAAAAGAAGAAGATTGCTACATTGAATGATGATGACATACCATCTTCACTTGTTATCCGATCAAATCCAGAACTAGTCACCATCCATTCATCATCATTACAAATCAATTTTGCTGAATCACTCAAAGGTCAAAATCCAAATAGAAATATTCCTATGGAAACATCATATCCTTTAGAGTTGGCTGCAGTAAAAGGAGAAATGCTACAATTCTATACAGAAGCTGAGCCATCCAAAAGAACCTTCCCATCTCTTCATGGCTATAAAAATCCCAAAACCATTGAGGATTATCTAATACTAAAAACAAGACAAGCAAAAATCATAGCAAAAGAAGAAAGCAAAGGGAAAGGTAATACCTATTTAACAAGAAGGGAGCAGCATGAGCTAAGCAAAGTTAAGAAATTAGAAGAGTATGCAAAAGAGCTTAATGAGAAAATGACAAAAAGAATCTCCAAAAGATGATCCTCAAAAGAAGCTAAGGAAAACCTCATAAGATTTATCATGAAAGAAAAACCCTATCAAGCTGAGGAAGATCAATTCAAGGAGTGGTCCATCCTAGCTCTTAAACAAGAAGCAAATAGAATTGGAAGGATGAAGAAATACCCTCAAATGAAACAGACTGCACCAAACTGGAAAGATGCTAAAAATCTAAGTGCAAATCTTGTTTTAGATTCAACCATTCAAGCCCTCAACCAAAGGAAAAGGCAGCTGCTGATGGTTAAGGAAGATCAACAAAGGGATGCTAATATGCAGGCTATCACAAATGAACCTTGTCTGACTTCAAGCCTCAAGCTAAATCTGAAGATCTTTTTCAAAGGCTTTCAAGAAGTTCACCTTTTCAATTCTCATAACAAATAACTCCTCTCCCAAGAAACCCATTGAACTCAAAAATACTAAAGTGGCTCTCTGATAAAAAGACCCATGTATTGACTTTGCTCAGGTCCAATGGGAAAGTTGTGAGTATATCAAGGAAGGATGCACTAAGCCTGGGTGTAGCTGACCTTCAAGATCTTTTGGAACTACAACTGTGCAGGGATGAGGATGATGAAGATTCCTTGAACTTTGAATCACAATTCAAAGTACAAATCAGGGAGAAACTGATGAGACATAAAGATCATGAATAAAGAAGAGTTTTGGCATCATCTGTTCTAGGGGGAGATTGTTGGGATTGAACCCTACAAAAGAACAGATGATAAAATGCCAAAACAGGTCTGCTATATATGATCCAGAATAAACAGAGTTTAAAGTCACTCTTCTCAAAGACCGGCTACCAAACCGCTGATAGTTCTAACAACTGCCTTATGCCAAAGCTCTGCCAGTTATAAAAACTGTTGTATCACCAAACCTCAGATGGGTCAAAGATCTGCTAGAAGTCAAAGGTCTGCTGAAAGTCAAAGGTCTGATCAACCTTTGAAGAACATCTGCTAATGCTTCATCAGAACTTAAGCTTATCAGAGGATAGGATCACAGTGCTTTGCCATCAGTGCTTATACTCACTATCAGAGGATAGCTTAGGCAGTGGTTAGAGTTTGTTATTATTGATAGATGTCACTGTCAAGGTGATGTCAACACAGACGATCAACGGTTAGTGTAACACCCAAATCGCGTAAAACAACACGCGGCGGAAACACTTGGGGAGTCACGTTAACAGATTGTTTCAACAACACATGGCATTTGAAGTTTTGATTTATTGAATATTAAACATTCATTATACTGTTATATTGCCATAGAACTTTAAACAAACTAAACAAGTATTTCATTTGTCTTTCTTGTTTTTAAGGCACTAGGTCCAAGTCCATTCCTATGTGAGCACGCATCAGTATCATCTAGCATCGTTCCTTGAAACATATGTGAAAAACGAGTCAGCAAAAATATGCCGGCGAGTACATAGGTTTTGTAAACATGTCAAGTCCATGGCTTTGTATATATTGCAATATAAATAACCCGACTACTAGAGTCGTAAGTGAAACCTTGTTTTGAAAGCATTTGATTTGCAATAGTTATTCAACTAAAACAAATTGTTGAAAGTTATAAAATTAGTAGCCATAATCCTTGACTCGAAAACATTTGTTTTGTAAATCCAACTTGTAAATCGTCTTGAAATAACTTGTATGGTTTATATCTTTAATCGAAAATCATTGTGTGACATTGTTTGAAATCATTTGTTCGTCGTTCATCATTCCTCGTAATAAACCATTTGTTCATCGTTCATCGTTCTTTGTTTCTTGTTATAAACCAATCGTTCCTTGTTATAATTGTGAAAACTTTTGGTCGTTCTTTAATGAGTACATTCAAACCTTTGTTGACTCGACTATACCCCAAGGGTATCTTTAATAGATCCTAAAAGATCTCTTTAACAAGACAAGCAAATCAACGAATGATTTGTTAGTCATAAATAGTTTCTGTCGTTCCCCAAACTACCCACCAAATCTAGTGAATAGCCTAGTAATGGGATTGTCAATCCTATGGTATCATAATTTACTACTGGGCGGCATAACAATGTTAATTAATGTCATTCGTATCTTGGATAACGCCCCAACAAGTTGTATCACATTATTGAAACCATATTGTTATATAAACCATAGTATTTGTACTTTGAAAACTTGAAAACAATTAGCACATATGAATCACCCCAAAACATTTGTAAACATAAAAGAGGGGAGCGATGTACTCGCCCGGATTTGCGGATAAGCCTTGTACAAGTGTATGATCAAAGTCCGAAGATCAAGGAATCAAGTGTGTGTCCTAAAAATGAACAATAGTGTAAATATCGAAGCTTGAAATCAGAGGATTTGGATAGAATGGCATCTTATAAACCAAATGAGTATGGGGACTCAAATCACATGGTTTAATAAGTTCACATTCTGAGTTGGAAAGATTTTTGTGTGCTTTTGACCCGTTATGACTCGTTAAGGTAGTTTAAGCCACTTTAACGTGTCATTTGCGTATCTACGCATTTGGATGGTTAGATATGTGTCATAATAAGTTTTAAATGCTTAAACATGTTTAAAAATGTTTTTGATCAGTTTATATGTCAAATCTTGTGTTACATATGCTTAACATTGATTTGTTTGCGAAAAGGGCATTTTGGTCGTTTTTAAGTAATATTACAATCAATCATCATAACAGAATCCAAACATCATGACCATAATGTATTACCTCAGAGGGTTATTCCCTATATTTTTATGGTCACAATTATGTATTTGGTCAGGTCCGAAGATCCCCAAACGGGTCAGATTCGGAAGTCAAAGCGGCGGTCAAACCATTCAACTTTTGACTCTAATTAAGCGCTATAATGAGAGTGATGATTTAGACATGTTTTGACATGTCTAAATAATTTTACAAAAGTAGTTTTGGCATCAAAACAACCTGTTTTGACACCCGAATTTAGATCCATTGCAAAATGCACAAAAATTGCATTTTGTCTGAAACTTTGACTTGTCAAAATGACTAGAAATGATAGGAATCAGTAGGTATGATCAATAGAGACTATAATCACCTTGATTACCATCATATTACAAGATTAAATTGGACTTTATGTTGATAAATTCATGATCAATTCTGGAAGTCAAAAAAAGTCAAACTTTTGAGTTTTAGCCCAATTAAACTAAGAAACTTGAATCAAAACATGAAGGAATTACTTACAAACACAAAAGGAATGTCAAAGAATCACAGAGGAGTCTTCAAGATGGTTGTAAATTCGGATTTGTAGCAGATGGATCAAGATTATGGTTGTAAAAGTTCAGAAATTAAAGAACACCATGGTATTTATACTTGAATTGAGTTAATATAATCAAGACAAGTGTCCATGAATCATCACTAAACTTGATTAGTGTCCTAACACATGTTAGAAGCAGGAAGAAAGGTGGCAAATTCGTTTGGTGAGTCAACAAGGGAGTTAACAAGAAGCTTCCAGGTTTCAGCTGAAAACTGGTAACCCTCGCACCACGCACCAGGTCCAGTTGTTGCTGGCGCGCCACATGAAGCCTCCCAAAAATTAGAAACTTTCAAAAATGGAAAAAACAGGTCCCTGAACTTGTATTTGTTGTGTTTTGGCACTTTTAACACCCGTTAACCTCATTTCTAAAGCTCCATAAGGACGTTAAAGTATAGGGAACTTGAAATATGTTCAAAAATGTTCTAGAGGTCGGTTCGTTTGGTCGTACGGTCGCGGTTTTCGGTTAATTACAACGAAAATCGTAACGAAGGCGTGCGTGACCGTAAATGCGTAACGAACAGATTTTTTGCATTCCAATCACTAAAATACAATATTTAATGACTACAAAAAATTTTCAATGTTCGTACACGTTCCATATAGCGATATACGCAAAAAGGCATAGTTTCGCGAAATTTGCAAAATAGTCCCTGAAGTTGCAAAAGTGTGATTTTGCAATACCGAAGCCTTCAAAACTTATTTTAAGTTATGTAAGGATATTTAGGGTATGTTAGGCTTGTGTTCTTGTTCCAGAGTGTACGTCGTGCGAGAATCGGCAGACTTTCGCAGTTTGTCGTAATTAGTCCCTATGATCGAATAAACTTGTTTTTGACATACCAAACCCTTCAAAACTTATTTCTAAGTTATGTAAAGGTTATTTAAGGTATGTTTGGCTTGTGTCATTATTTCGGAACATACTTTGCATTAAATTGATTTTGTTTGCATATCGGTTTACGTATAATCTCTAGAAAGGCTTTGAGGGGTTGAAATTGTACATGGACTAAAACATATGAATGTCATATGTAATTATACAATTCCCGAGAATGAAACGCAAGGTTTCATTGGATTTAAAATTGTTCGGAATTGTACGATGGTTGAAAAGGTTCAGATGGCACAGTCTCCCCTACTTTTGGAAATTTCGTCCCGAAATTTAATTTAGAGGAAACTTGTGAAAACATATGAGAGGGTATCGCTTCAAGTGATCCTTCGTTCCTGGAGTAAAACTCTAGGCAACGTTTGGATTTCCAGGGAACTTTGTTTATTGAACTTGTTTGTTGTCCATGGTGATGAGTTGAGATTCAAAAATCTTAACTTCATTCCAAAGGTAGGTGTTTGACACCTTTGATTGTACTGAGCCTCCGAAAAGATCCTTATAAATGTCATAGTGGCATATTTTTGTCCCAGCATACCATAAAAGTGTGTGAACTTGAAAGAAAAGAGTCGGATTTTGAATAATAAACGGAAGATTGTTTATAGAGGTTTCCCATGAAGACTAGTATAGGAAACTTGTGTGTGCTCGCAATTTGGAGTCAGAGAGTGTATGATAGAAGGACATTGGTCAAGGTCCAGAACTTCTGGTTACTTAAATAACACCACCCTTGCAATGTAATAAGGAACACTTATATATAGGAAGTACCAGCAGCGTATCCACCATGCCCTTATTACATTGTCCACGTTTTGTTATTCTTATCACTATAGTTCTTACACATGACAAAACTTGCTATGGTTTTCTATGCAAGGGATTTTATAATTATGTATGCATCCATAAGTACTCAATTCATTGCATATTCTTCATAGTTCATTTTGTGATGTGTAGGGAAAATCGAACGAGTAAATATGCGATGAATTGTCTAGACCACAAAAAGGTCTCTTCAACTAGATCATCACATGATCTCTTTAACTAGATTGATGAACAATCTTTTTAACTAGATCGACACATGATCCCTTTAATAAGATTGATGAGCAACCTCTTTAACTAGGCCCTGAAAAGACCTCTTTAACTAAGTCCTGAAAGACTTCTTTAACTAGGTCCTGAAAGACCTCTTTAACTAGATCAACGAATGATCTCTTTAACTAGACCCTGAAAGGCCTCTTTAACTAAACCCTGAAAGGTTTCTTTAACTAGATTAATGAATGATCTCTTTAACTAGACCCTGAAAGGCCTCTTTAACTAAACCCTGAAAGGTTTCTTTAACTAGATCAATGAATGATCTCTTTAACTAGACCCTGAAAGGCCTCTTTAACTAAACCCTAAAAGGTTTCTTTAACTTTGGAATAGCACCATAAAATCCAAGGGTCTAACTATTTGCATAGAATAGCCCATTAAGGATTTAAGATAGTACTTTTGGATATCCTTCTAAGAATCTATCATATGATGATATGGAAGATTCTACAAGGATTTGGATAGCGAACATTCGAATCGACTTGAACACCAAGATCCTATAGTGATTTGGATAACGCTCCAAGGGTGATACAATAAGAACACTTATATGTAGGAAGTACCATCGGCGTATCCACCATGTTCTTATGGTATTACGCTCGTCTCGTTACCTAAATCACTACTAATAAACATAAACACATAATTGTCAACTTGGTCATCAATTTGTACCTTACGTATTAAAGTACACAAGGAATCCAACCAAGGACTTCAACTTAGTACTTTAAACATCCACAAGAATCTAACTATGAAGATAGGAAGATTTTATAAGTATTTTGAGTTTTTGAGTGGCGGAAATGTTTCAAAAACTACACACTAGATATGTTAGGTCAACATATGAATCAAAGTGTCTTTGAAAACCGTGTAATTGATATGCTTAGACAACATACAAGCAGGATGTCTTTGAAAATCATGTACTAGTATGCTCAGTCAACATACATAGCAAGATGCAAATAAATCAATGTGCTCATATGCTAAGTCAATATATGCCGCAAAAATATCTTTGAAATCATGTGAAATGTCTTTGAATTTTTTTATTTTTTTTTGAAAATGTGTATTTTGAAATTATGCACTTTGTATACTAAGTAAATATGGCTATGCTAAAATGTTTTTTTGTTTTTTTAGAATCTTATGAAATGCCTTTTAAATCATGAAATTTTGAAATCAATATAAGTGTTATGAAAAATCAAAGGGTTGTGGTATAAACATATTGCATAAGACCATTTAAGGACTCATGGAAGTATCCTTAGGTATCCAATCAAGGATTTAAAGTGATACTTTGAGTATTCGTTAAGAGTTGTAACTTGTACCTTGTACATTGTTTCTTAAAAGAAACATGTACTTAGGATTTTTGTGGAGATCGCGGGCGATCGCAAGATGAAAGAAACTCAAGAGTTGTTTGATTCGCAAGGAATCATGTTATTGGTATTGGTATTGTAGGGGAGGAACACACATATATAATCGCATTTGTAAATAAAATGGAATCAACCAAATTTATTTATAGACAATCAAAGTGTTTTCATGGTTCTTGGTAAACAAAAGAGAAACAGATAAAAACTTAATTGTTCATAGTTGCATCATTGTTGGCTTGATTCTTGTTAATATGTTCATCCACGAGCGGGATTTGCATTTACAAGTCTCGGGCAGTTGTTTCTAAAATGACCCATCTCGCCACATTGTAGCAAGAACCTGGTGGAAAGTTAGCTCGAGCTGATCGACAGACGTTTGCGAAATGACCAAGTCGCCCACACGAAGTGCATTGACGACATTGTAGGTGAGCCAGATGATGAGCATTGCACCTATTGCATATGGGTACTGTACCAGCATAAGGTTTCCTCGCAAGGGGTTGTGTTTGTTGATTGGGGGCGGCTTGATTGTTCTGAGCCTTGCGCTTCTTTGACTTCTTAGAGGATTCAGTCTTGTTTTCTTTTGGTTTTTCATAGGTAGTTTTGTCAAATGGTTTCTTGTCGCCTTTGCGAAAAGTTTACCCTTTTTGATTTGGGACTCAGTCAGGGAGCAGATAGTTCGATAGCTGTCGAACGGTGGTAGGGTTGCTACTAGTAACAATATCCTGAACGGGGTCAGGCAGGCCATCAATGTACTTTTCAATTGCCTTATCCAAGGGCGTAACCATCATAGGACACAACAAACTTAACTCCTCATACCGGTCGGTGTAAGCTCGGTGTTCTCCACTATCTTGCTTAAGATTGTGGAACTCATTCTCAAGTGCCCTTTGTTCATGATAAGGACAAAATTCCTTCATCATCAAAGCTCGAAGCTCTCCCCAAGTTTGTGCCAATGCCACATCGGCACTCCTATCTCTCATTATACCATTCCACCACGTAAGAGCTCCTTTCTTAAATACACTCGACGCGAACTCAACTTTTCGCTCATTTGGACATTGAACAAAACGGAACGTGCTTTCGAGACTCTCAAACCATTGAAGAAGTCCTATAGCTCCCTCAGACCCAGTGAACTGAAGTGGTATAGCCGAACAGAATTGTTTGTAGTTGCACGGAGCTAGTGCATTGTTGTTATTGTTGTTTGCTTGATTTAATTGAGTCACTAGGTTCGGAAGGATTACAACCATTTGCTGAGCGATAAGTGCAGCCATTTCGGAATTTTGAGTTGTATCACGTCGAGGAGCCATTCTAGAAAAGAAACATGAAAGAAGATATATGAGATTGACATTCGGAAGAGAATCAATAGAGGCATCAATATATTGAAGAAACATATGGATGGTGGTCACTTGTTTGTTTCTCAAAACACCCAAATGACGCACGGTGACTGATCAAAGTAAATGGGTCTTATAATGTATCGCGAAGACATGCTTTATCCTATAAGTGGACACTCACCCCAAGAGTTCCCAGGTAAGAGTGACTGGTCCGATTAAGTGGATTTGTACGAACACTCTAGCCTTAGACAGAAAACTCAGGGTACAGGAACCCACCCTTTCAGATTGCATGTGTTCACATTATTAAACCCAAACTTTAACGAAAGTTTGAAAATTTTGAAGGCAATAAGCCCAAGGACAAACCATCTGAGGATAGATGATTTCTTGTGAGATTAGAAAAAGTTTTAACTTTCAAAGGATGTGATATGCTTTGTTTTTTATAATCACCTAAGGATAGGTGATGGTAATGTTTTAAGAATCTAAACCCAAGTAAAATTACGATGGGGTCCTAGGAAGGTTATAGTCTAGGTCAAAGCATTACTAATAACCTAATTCCCTAAAACCAGTGCTCTGATACCAACCTGTAACACCCCAAATCGCGTAAAACAACACGCGGCGGAAACACTTAGGGAGTCATGTTAACAGATTATTTCAACAACACATGGCATTTGAAGTTTTGTTTTATTGAATATTAAACATTCATTATACTGTTATATTGTCTTAGAACTTTAAACAAACTAAACAAGTATTTCAATTGTCTTTCTTGTTTTTAAGGCACTAGGTCCAAGTCCATTCCTATGTGAGCACGCATCAGTATCATCTAGCATCATTCCCTGAAACATATGTGAAAAACGAGTCAGCAAAAATATGTCGGCGAGTACATAGGTTTTTTAAACATGTCAAGTCCATGGCTTTGTATATATTGCAATATAAATAACCCAACTACTAGAGTCATAAGTGAAACCTTGTTTTGAAAGCATATCATATTGCAATAGTTATTCAACTAAAACAAATTGTTAAAAGTTATGAAATCTAGTAGCCATAATCCTTGACTCGAAAACATTTGTTTTGTAAATCCAACTTGTAAATCGTCTTGAAATAACTTGTATGGTTTATATCTTTAATCGAAAATCATTGTGTGACATTGTTTGAAATCATTTGTTCGTCGTTCATCGTTCCTCGTAATAAACTATTTGTTCATCGTTCATCGTTCTTTGTTTCTTGTTATAAACCAATCGTTCCTTGTTATAATTGTGAAAACTTTTGGTCGTTCTTTAACGAGTACATTCAAACCTTTGTTGACTCGACTATACCCCAAGGGTATCTTTAATAGATCCTAAAAGATCTCTTTAACAAGACTAGCAAATCAACGAATGATTTGTTAGTCATAAATAGTTTCTGTCGTTCCCCAAACTACCCACCAAATCCAGTGAATAGCCTAGTAACGGGATTGTCAATCCTATGGTATCATAACTTACTACTGGGCGGCATAACAATGTTAATGAATGTCATTCGTATCTTGGATAACGCACCAACAAGTTGTATCACATTATTGAAACCATATTGTTATATAAACCATAGTATTTGTACTTTGAAAACTTGAAAACAATTAGCACATATGAATCACCCCAAAACATTTGTAAACATAAAAGAGGGGAGCGATGTCCTCGCCTGGGATTTGCGGATAAGCCTTGTACAAGTGTATGATCAACGTCCGAAGATCAAGGAATCAAGTGTGTGTCCTAAAAATGAACAATAGTGTAAATATCGAAGCTTGAAATCGGAGGATTTGGATAGAATGGCATCTTATAAACCAAATGAGTATGGGGACTCATATGACATGGTTTAATAAGTTCACATTCTGAGTTGGAAAGATTTTTGTGTGCTTTTGACCCGTTATGACTCGTTAAGGTAGTTTAAGCCACTTTAACGCGTCATTTGCGTATCTACGCATTTGGATGGTTAGATATGTGTCATAATAAGTTTTAAATGCTTAAACATGTTTAAAAATGTTTTTGATCAGATTATATGTCAAATCTTGTGTTACATATGCTTAACATTGATTTGTTTGCGAAAAGGGCATTTTGGTCGTTTTTAAGTAATATTACAATCAATCATCATAACACAATCCAAACATCATGACCATAAGGTATAACCTCAGAGAGTTATTCCCTATACAGTTATGGTCACAATTATGTATCTGGTCAGGTCCGAAGATCCACCAAACGGGTCAGATTCGGAAGTCAAAGCGACGGTCAAACCATTCAACTTTTGACTCTAATTAAGCGCTATAATGAGAGTGATGATTTAGACATGTTTTGACATGTCTAAATAAGTTTACAAAAGAGTTTTGGCATCAAAACAACCTGTTTTGATACCCGAATTTAGATCCGTTGAAAAATGCACAAAAATCGCATTTTGTCTGAAATTTGACTTGTCAAAATGACTAGAAATGATAGGAATCAGTAGGTATGATAAATAGAGACCATAATCACCTTGATTACCATCATATTACAAGATTAAATTGGACTTTATGTATCAATTCATGATCAATTCTGGAAGTCAAACAAAAGTCAATCTTTTGAGTTTTAGCCCAATTAAACTAAGAAACTTGAATCAAAACATGAAGGAATTACTTACAAACACAAAAGGAATGTCAAAGAATCACAGAGGAGTCTTCAAGATGGTTGCAAATTCGGATTTGTAGCAGATGGATCAAGATTATGGTTGCAAAAGTTCAAAAATTGAAGAACACCATGGTATTTATACTTGAATTGAGTTAATATAATCAAGACAAGTGTCCATGAATCATCACTAAACTTGATTAGTATCCTAACACATGTTAGAAGCAGGAAGAAAGGTGGCAAATTCGTTTGGTGAGTCAACAAGGGAGTTAACAAGAAGCTTCCAGGTTTCAGTTGAAAACTGGTAACCCTCGCACCACGCACCAGGTCCACTTGTTGCTGGCGCTCCACATGAGGCCTCCCAAAAATTAGAAACTTTCAAAAATGGCAAAACAGGTCCCTGAACTTGTATTTGTTGTGTTTTGGCACTTTTAACGCCCGTTAACCTCATTTCTAAGCTCTATAAGGATGTTAAAGTATATGGAACTTGAAATATGTTCAAAAATGTTCTAGAGGTCGGTTCGTTTGGTCGTACGGTCGTGGTTTTCGGTTAGTTACGACGAAAATCGTAACAAACGCGTGCGTGACCGTAAATGCGTAACGAACGGATTTTACGCATTCCATTCACTAAAATACAATATGTTAATGACTACAAAAAATTTTTGAATGTCCGTACATGTTTCATATAGCGATATACACAAAAAGGCATAGTTTCGTGAAATTTGCAAAATAGTCCCTAAAGTTGCAAAAGTGTGATTTTGCCATACCGAAGCCTTCAAAACTTATTTCTAAGTTATGTAAAGGATATTTAGGGTATGTTAGGCTTGTGTTCTTGTTCCGGAGTGAACGTTGCTGCGAGAATCGGCAGACTTTCGCAGTTTGTCATAATTAGTCCCTGTGATCGAATAAACTTGTTTTTAACACACCAAACCCTTCAAAACTTATTTCTAAGTTATGTAAAGGTTATTTAAGGTATGTTTGGCTTGTGTCATTATTCCGGAACATACATTGCATTAAATTGATTTTGTTTGCATATCGGTTTACATATAATCTCCAGAAAGGCTTTTAGGGGTTGAAATTGTACATGGACTAAAACATATGAATGTCATATGTAATTATACAATTCCCGAGAATGAAATGCAAGGTTTCATTGGATTTGAAATTGTTCGGAATTGTATGATGGTTGAAAAGGGTCAGATGTCACAGTTAGGATTGTACTATATATAGACAGTGTTTGTACTGTTCTATTCAGCTTTTCACACTTGCACTCTTTGTACATTTTTCTGTGTGTAGGTCGGTCTGAGGGGGAGTTTAGTGATTCATTCATGTAATTACTTTGTAATGATTTCAATCTTTTGAGTAATGAAACATGCTATGATGAAAACTATTCTCTCATTGATTGTGTTATAAAGTTTTAACTATTCTTCCGTTGCAAAGTTCTTCATGATTTATCATTTTGTTATCAAGTTGGTTAAAACAATACAATCAATCCAAACTCAGATCCTAACATAACGAAAATTTTCGTTATTACAGTCATTTTGCTTATGATCTTAGACTTCTCAGCACATTGCTCACAAGGATTTGTGCACTTTGAGCAAGGTTTTTCAACCTCCACAACTTTCACAATCTCCTTTACAATCACTTTTACCTCATGACTTACCTTCTCATCCTTTGGTTCCTTTTCTTCAACCTCTTGCTTGGAAGATGCTGCATCAGAACAACCTTCAAAACTAGGAATACTGTCAGAAGAATTAGCATTCTGCATCATTGTGTGATGATAGATCTCTTCTTCTTCTCTTTGTTGCATGTACTGTTCTAGAATTGCATTCTCCAGAGCTGCATTCTCAGCAGACATATCTTGCTCTTCCACAATCTCTGCCATAAGAGCAACTCCAGTCTTTTTGTTAATATACTTGTTCCAACAAAACCTTCATTTTCATTTGAAGCAATCATAGCTTTTTCTGTGGTGTTGGATGATTGATCTTGAACTTCGATTTTTCTCAGAAATGGCTTGTATTGCAGTGATTTCTTGTAGTAATCATTGCCACCTCCGAAAGGACTTTGATTGCCACTTACTTCTTGGTTTAGACACTCACGTTTGAAATGCCCTTTTTGTCGGCACTTGAAGCAAGTAACTTTTGTCTTGTCGAATCCCAGTTTGTTGCTAGAATTACCAATGTCTCTTCCAGTTAACGCTACAAACTTGGTAACTCTTCTGATGATCGAAGCTAAACTCCACTTATTATCCATTAGTTCCAATTCTTCTTCATCCACCTGATCGTAATCCTCAGTAGTCATTTCAGGATTTTCCGATCTTCCCAGCAACTAAACATTCATAAGATTCCAGAATAGTAGCAAGAAGTGCTATGTGTTGTTTAGCCATTTTTTCAGGAAAAACATTCTTCAGATTAACAATGATGTTGCACTGAAAAACATTCGGATCAGAATTGGATTGGTTTGTCTGATACGATTGATTGTTCTGATTTTGAATCGAAGAATTTGAACCCATGTTTGAATATCCAGTGTTTGGAGAACTCTGATTCTGTGATGAATAAATTGATGAATTCATATTAGCACTGAATGTTGTTTGAATTTTCGGGCTCTGAATCGGAGTACCTTGAACATCTCCTTTGTAATACACACCAACATCTTGAACAACGTTTGCATTCTTTGACTTTGCAATCTTTAACAGCTCCATTTCATGACCTTCTCGTTTGTCGATGAAGATGACAACTTTAAATGCATCCAAGCAGGACTGTTTTTTAAAACCATCAGATAAGTTAACCACTCTCCCTCAGGAAGTGCATCAGCTTCTATTTGCTCTTTGGTAGTTCTCTTGATATCATGCCTTCGCATCTGGACCATTAGATGACAATATCTGTCAATCATTTGCTTCATAGTCTCACCTTTGATCATTGTGAAAATCTCGAATTCTTTCTTGATAAAGCCTTTTTGCTTTTTATCATTTCATCACTTCCTTTAAATTTATCACAAAGAGCTTGCCAAAATTGGTGTGAAGTTTCACATTCTGGTAGAACTATCAAGATATCTTCCATCACAGATTGTTGAATAAGACTAATCATTTTCTTTTCGGCCACGTACGCCTCTTTATCAGCAGGTGTAAACTTTATCAAAGGCAGATCTTGTTCGCGTTCATCTTTTGGCCATTTCTATCAGTTTTCTACCGCAACCCAGCTGTGGAATTGATTAGCTTGTACCCAGTTTACAAACTTTTCTTTCCATCCCTCAAACTCGTCCATACTTATTAGCTTTGGCGGTTTAGTAGTAGTACCCATCTTGTTGTCGAGATTCATCTGGTTAACCTAATAGTATTAGACGTTGAAGCTTGAGCTACTCCTGCAACAAACGCGTTATGGAGATTTCGAAAGCTTGACTGAAACCACGATTCAAAACACTTAGCAACAACCAAGTTCGGTCGAACTTGTGAGAAAAACAACTTTTGATTTCAATTTCAACAAGTTCGGGCGAACTTGTATGAAATTTTCAACTTTTTATCACACATAAACAAGTTCGGGCGAACTTGTAGTTTTGAAAAATCAGTTTTAATTTTCACACAAGTTCGGGCGAACTTGTGTTGAGAATTCTGAAAATTTCACCCTGAAGCAAGTTCCGGTGAACTTACGTAGACTTTCAAGAAAATTATCAAATTCGGGCGAACTTATACTAGATTTTCAACAAGATTTAATCAAGTTCGGGCGAACTTGATAAAAATTGAAAGAAAATTAGGTAAGTTCGAGCGGACTTGTATAAAAAAAAACCTTGAAATTTCAGTCAAGTTTGGGCGAACTTGATTAAAATCAATGAACTTTTATCAAGTCCGGGCGAACTTGATGTTATGTTCGACCAAATCAAGTTTCTGAAACATGGTTTTTTCAACTTTTTTATATCAATTCGTTTGAATTTGATGTTCAAACTCTCAGGGGTTTACCATAAGTTTATTTTACAAGACATGTTCAATTTTAGCCATTTTTGTCCATGAATTCTTCAAATGTATGAAAAAGATAAGAAAAATGGTAGAATGAGCTAGATTTAGAGTGATTCTTGTGACAATTTCAGCAAATGCAGGTATCCAGGCTCTGATACCACTTGATAGGACCATCCTCTATAGCACAGGAACCTAGAATTTGTATCTAACGTTCAATTAGGCGGAAACTAAGTGACGTGTTAATCGTATAACAAGAATTACTCATTAAATGTCAATTTATTGATCAATATTCAAAAACGTTCAAGTTCCGGATCCGACAGAGCTTCGCCGTCAGTGTGCCAAAGTTATTCTTCTTCCTAATGTGAGATCACAAGCTACCTATTTATAGGTTTCCAAGTTCGCTTGGAGGTGAACAAGTTCGGGCGAACTTGTTTGAACAAGTTCGGCCGAACTTGTTCTTACATCCTGATTCCGGGCGAACTTGGTATCCAACAGACATAAATATGACGTTTTCTAACGTGATCTAACGTATTCTAAACAGACTCGATGCAAGACTAAGATATAGACATACAATACTAATATAGCTTCACAAATACAAGTGTGAAGATCGCTTTGAGATTTGAAAACAACGAATGCTACTAACATGAGTCTTACGACTAAGAGCATCGGCCACAACATTCGCCTTGCCAGATGGTAGCGAATCTTGCAGTCGTAGTCGTTAAGTAATTCCACCCAATGACGTTGATGCATGTTTAGTTCCTTTGGGTCAAAGATGTGTTGTAGGCTCTTGTGGTCAGTGAAAACCACACACTTGGTTCCATATAGGTAGTGTCGCCAAATCTTTAACGCAAAAACAACTACGCCAAGCTCGAGAACACGGGCAGTGTAATTTTTCTCATGTTGCCGGAAGCCTAGGCGATGACCTTGTCTCGTTGCATGAGAACGCAACCAAGACCACGATTCGATGCATCACAATATACCACGAAATCACCATTCCCATCAACGAGGTTTAGAATAGGAGCATTGCAAAGCATGTCCTTGAGAGTTTGAAAAGATTCTTCTTGCTCAGGACCCCAAACAAAAGGTTTCTCTTTTTTAGTTAACATGGTGAGGAGAACGGCGATTTTTGAAAAATTCGAGATGAATCAACGATAGTAACCCGCCAATCCAAGGAAGGAACGAATCTTTGATGGAGATTTAGGCGCGATCCAATTCTTTACAGCTTCGATCTTGGAAGGGTCGACATGAATTCCTTTTATATTAACAACGTGTCCAAGGAATTGAACTTATTTGACCCAAAATTCGCACTTGGAAAACTTTGCGTATAAGCGATTAATACGCAAAAGTTCGAGTATGAGATGTAAATGACGTTCATGATCAGCTTGCGTTTTTGAATAAATAAGAATATCATCAATGAAAACGATTACAAAACGATCCAAATAGGGTTTACAAACTCGATTCATGAGATCCATGAACACGGCTGGTGCGTTGGTCAAACCAAAAGGCATAACCACGAACTCATAATGTCCATAGCGAGTGCGAAAAGCGGTTTTTGAAATGTCCTCTTCGAGAACACGAAGTTGATGATAGCCTGATCGATTGTCGATCTTGGAGAAACAAGTTGCGCCTTGAAGTTCATCGAAGAGATCGTCGATACGAGGGAGAGGATAACGATTCTTGATGGTGAGTTTGTTAAGCTCACGATAGTCGATACACATACAAAACGAGCCATCCTTTTCTTGACAGACAAGACAGGAGCACCCCAAGGTGAGGTACTTGGACGAATGAAACCTTTATCGAGGAGTTCTTGGAGCTGACTTGCCAATTCTTGCATCTCAAAAGGTGCAAGACGATAAGGAGCCCTGGCGACAGGAGTTGCACCAGGTACAAGGTCAATACGAAAATCGACTGATCAAGGTGGAGGAGGACCAGGTAGATCCTCAGGAAAAACGGCAGGGAAATCACACACCATTGGAACATCACTTATGCCCTTTCCTTTGCCCTTTTCTTCCACTACATGGGCTAGAAAGGCAAAGTATTGTTTAGGTAAATAACTATTCGCTTGGGTGCATGACATCAACTTTAGTCCTTTGGAAGGTCGATCCCCATAAACATGTAGGGTATCACCAGATGGAAGAGGCAAACGAATGAATTTCTTATGACAAGCAATCTCAGCATGGTTCTTACGAAGCCAATCCATGCCTACTATGACATCGAAGCTACCCAATTGCATAGGCATTAAATCGATAGGGAAAACGTGTTCGTTAAGAGTAAGACGGCAATCACGAAGAATAGAATCGGCCGAAATAGACTTGCCATTGGCAACTTCAACTGTGAACGACTTAGGTAGTTTAGAGCGTGTACAATTAAGCAAAGATTCAAATTCTAATGACACAAAGCTCTTATCCGCACCAATATCAAATAACAACGAAGCATAAAGATTATTAACGAGAAACGTACCATTAATGACTTCATTTTCGTTTTGCACCTGCTTTGGATTGATGTTGAAAGCTCGTCCTCGAGGAGCTTATGGTTCTTGATTCAGCTGAGGGCATTGAGGATGAAGATGGGTAGTATCACCATACTTATAACAAGCTCTGACTACATTGGCTGGTTTAGGGTTTTGGGGAGGTTGTTGTACTTGTGGTGTAGGGTTGTTGCGATAATAGGGTGTAGTATGACCAAATCAATTGCAAGTTGTGCAATGACGACAATTGGAGTTGGCTGGGTGATGTAATTGCAAGTAGTACACTTGGGATGAACCCCCGTGTAAGGCTTTCGTGTGTTCTCTGGTGTGGTAGGCTTTGGGTTAGTGGTAGGTGTAGGTGTAGGTACAATCGCGTTGCAACTAGGGTTTTGAAACTTTCGTTTCTTGGCCTTGTTACCACTCGATTGTTGGGTGATTTGATGGGCTTGCTTGGAAGAGTGGGTTGAGGTAGCAGCTTGCTTATCGTGAATGCGATTGTTGTTCAAACTAGCAGCGAAACGATAGACAGCCTCGATGTTGTCAAGGTTGGTTGCCTCAATGGTGTCACGCATGTTAGAGGGTAGGCCATTGATGTACTTCCTGATCTGACGATCAGTGGTTGACATAAGGTGGGGAACAATGAAACTCAATTGTTTGAAACGGGTGGTGCAGGCTTAGTTGTCATCACCAACTTGCTTGAGAAACCAAAACTCTTCCTCAAGCTTTTGCTGCTCATGAGGAGGATAAAACTAATCCTTCTTGAGTTCCTTCACTTCCTCCCATGGTAGTGCACAAGCTCCTTCGTTGGAACGAATGTTCCTTTCGTTGGTCCACCATTCCAAGGCTCTGGCTTGGAAGACCCCAGTAGCACTACGCATTTTGAGCTCTTCAGGGCAGTCACTGTTGATAAAGGTAACCTCTATGTTGTCGGACCACTCGAGCATAGCTGTCACCCCATCGTTTCCAGTGACGAGCTTGGGGTTGCATGAGGCGAAGTGTTTGTAGCTAAAGTTTACAGGCTTAGGTGGGATTGCTTTAGAATCAACTGAGGAATTGGGTATGTTGGACGCTTGGATCTCACTGACGATCTTTGGCACAGTGCGAGCAATTTGGTTGGCCATGAACGCCATCATCTTCTTTTCGAGCTGATCTTAGACCCTTGGATGAGTTTGAAAGGTGATGAGATGATGGCATCTAAAAATCAAACGAAACATAGAATAGATGAGACTTTGATCATAAGGTTTTGTTTAAGAAATTTTTTTTTCATAAGTGTAACACATAGCGTATTGTTTCACATAGCATAACATAATTTCAAGTAGTTTTACATAGCATAGTCATGATTTTCAATTTGTTTCACATAGCATAAATATGAATTTCACGTAGTTTAACATGACTAATGGAAGCATCGTAAATTTAGTGGTTCACGAGAGATTATTATTATTTGTTTTAGATTGCGAAGATAGTGTGCATCGTGTCTCCAAGCTTGAAATGAAAATAAAGCTCAATTATAAAATCACATTAAAATTGAGACAACATAAAGGAGATTTAACGTAAAACATGGATTGTCACGGAACCTAACATAAGACTATTCCAAAGTAAGTCGAAGTCCCTTTCGAATTAAGGGAACGTGCTTTGGCCTAATAGACAAATACTCTCATCGAGAAGCGATTAAAGATATTTGTCCTTCCAGTTACTACACGTCCTTAATCGATTGGAAAAATCAAAACTTTGGCGAGATTGAAAATCGAAGAATGGGACTAGTTAACAAGATGCGAGTTTCACCTCTAACCTATGTAGTTAATATCCCGATATATCACCCGAGATATCAGTGATATATTGGTTATCGGTCCCCTACCGAGACGACGGTGCAAAATATCGGTCAGAATATCAGTACCGATAATTTCAGCGATATTGACCGATATTGGACCGGTATTTGACCAATATATCACTGATTTTCCCGATATCAGTACCTTTCTTCTTATTTCTACCATTCGTCTTTCTTCTTATAGTTGCAATTAGTGTTTTACGTCTTAATTGTTTGTTGTTATTGTTAAATGTTAGTGTTTTAAATCTTAGTCAGTTCTTACTTGCTACAATTGTTAGTGTTTCGCAAGTTGCAAAAGGTTAATTTGTTAATGATAGTAGAGTATACCCAATTGTTAGTGATAAAATTATATATGTAAAAATTTAGCATGATATTAAAATTACTGATTTCCCTTCGATATCCCATGCGATAACCAATATCTCAAATATGGGTCCTTGATCGATATCCGATATTTTACCGCATTAACTACTTAGCCTCTAACTTGATATCATCGTACCCTAACGTGGTTAGTACTTATCAAAAGATAAGGGTCCACTAGAGTATGAAATGGAAATTTCCTTCAAGGTTTGGATATCACTCCTAACTTGAGGGTAAATTTCGTGCAAAATTAAAAATATCGCTGAGTGAAAGTCCACCAAATGTGGGAATCACCCCTATTTTGGTGATTCTTTTCGATTGTGTTGTAAGAGTGTCTTCAAAGCCTCCAAGTGTGTATTCTATTAGACTTAGGAAAGGCATGTATATTAAGAGTTCAAAGAGAATAGGAAGAAGCAAATAAGATAGAAGTGTCACACCCCGACTCACAGCGGAAGACAATTGCAGGGTGCGGCAGACACATGGTAATTCCCCATAATTTAAAAACATGATATCGCATAAAGAGGGAACCTCAGTTACAACATACTAATAGTATCATATTACAAACCACAGTTCAAGTACGGTACTACGAGCTACCACAGCTCTTATTCTGCTACAGTTTACTACCCAAGCCATCCACACGCACATTCCTTACTCTTGCTTCGCTTTACCTGAAATGCATGTTAGTTTTAAAAAGGGTCAGCTATACGCTGCGTGAGTTCCACTGGTTTAGTTGTTGTGGAACCAAATGTATTAACAAGCTCAATTGCACTGGTCACAGTCACAGATGGAATTACACGAGGACACAAGTGAAACCTTGACTGTTTTGCCTCGGGCCGTGTCATCCCAGACACTACCGCCCACCGGACCGTGTCACGCAGACAATCCCAGCCCACCAACGCGTCACGTGTAGTTCAACGCCCCAATGTAGTTATCTCTTACAACATAACCGAGTTTAGGACAAGTGAAGTTGTAAGTTGGCGGCATCGCACCATCCGGCGTCAACTGGGTTGGTCAGACCAATAGTACTATTCACTGTCCACAGCTTACGCTAATCACATGTAGTGGGGAGATAGTTCGTGTGTTAGATAATTCACGTCATCACAAGTTGGTGCAATTAACATAGTTTGTAACATGCAAGTCACTTCAAAAACAGTATAACACAGTTCGAAATTGGTGGGGTGAAACTCACTCCCAACTTGGAGTAATCACATAGTTTTTAACATGCAAGTCCCCAGAAAACAGTAGAATAATTTAAAAGTGGGAAAGTGAAAACTCACAGTGCGAGTAGTCTCAACAAAAGAGTGATCCAGCGACTTGATAAACTTTAATATCACACATGCAAGTATGGACTCAAACCAGTATCTAAGTTGGCAATGGTTATAACTTGGATCTGGTCAGGAGTTTTTACTGCGGATTGAGTCTATAGGACACTGGTATGGTGATGGATGTCAGGGTAGTATTAGTTTTCAATTTGGCTTCCGGCACCGTTTCGCGTGCCAGCCAAAGTCAGTAGTTTAACGTGTTCGGATAATGGTACGGGAATACTAATAGTGTTAACACGTGGTTATTTAAGAATGATTAACTTTTTATTGAGGGAGTTTGGGTGTTTGGGGAGTCTAGGTTGCCCAAATTTGAGTTTCCATTTTCACCGTCGGGAATTCTCTCGAACTGTTTTAAAACACTCCCATAGTGCCCAATTTGTCCGGGAATCTCCCGGAATACTCCCGGTGTTCCAGTTTTTGTATTTTTCGGGTTGGGTCAGTTCCCGGTTCCGGCAGATTCGTTATAAGGTAAACTGCCGAAATTGAAATAAAATACCTTATTTTTAATTCCATAAATTTCCATTTACTCTATAATTTGAATAAAAATATTTAAATTTTTATACTAGTTAGTAAAAATATTTAGATTATGGGAAAAATAATTTGGGAATTTGTTTTGGCTTTTTCCTTATTTAAATAAATTATTTATAAAACAATTTTTAATCAATTAATTAACATTAATTAACACCCAGAGTCCAAAAATTCCAAAACAATTCCAGAACATCCTTTACATGTCCAGGAACTTCTCACAAAAATTTGAGATTTTTCTGATTTGGTTTCAGTGCGTTTCCGGCTACCGAAAACTCGCAAATACGCGGATTTTTAACCCAATACAAAACTCAACCGATAGACTCCGAAAATTCCCAGAACATTTCAAATATGTTCCTTAGTGCTTCTGTAAAATTTGGTGATTTATTGAATTCGTTTGGTAATTTTTCCCAAATTCTTTCGGTAAAACAGTCAAAAATTCACCAAAACTCGTAGAAATTCCAAAAATTCTAAACTTTTTCGTTGACCTTCCTGAAAATACCCTACATCACCACACCAAATTTCAGCTCAATCCGAGTATTACGGACCATGTTATAACCAGAACAATAATCTGCCTACTCTAGATTCGTTTTTCGGGCGATATACCTAGCGCAAGCTCCGTTTCCGCAGGTTTTTCTTGAGTCCAGAAGGGTGTAGGAGCTATATTCAGTACCTACACATCAAGTAAAATCCTAATATGCTAGAACTTAGTTCAATCAAGCTTTGTTTCATGGAACTCGGAATCTTAAATGATGCTAACGATAACCTAATAATCAACGTCAAAGGTTTAATACGCTGTTAAACGGAAAGCTCCGGTTCAACATGTGTTTAAAGGCTATGGACACCAACTTCGCACCATTGGCCCTTATTAGTGTCATGTCATTCATAACGTCCTCTCGGATTCCTCCGAGACATAACGGATATTGTTTAGCATAGCACACAAGTCGTGCAAGTTTACAAGTTTACGTGCAATTATTGTTATAAGCATGGCTTAAAGTTTAGGACCAATTATGGGGTACCTAGTTTCGTCATGGGTATCACAGTCTCCCCTGGTTAAGAAATTTCGTCCCTAAAATTTGCCAGGTCTAGCTAGGGGAAAAGGTGAGGATATTTTCTACGGAATTCATCCTTCCATTCCTAGGTATATTCACGTACTTGTTTAGAGTTCCACCGGACTTTAACCAGTGAAATTATTTGTGCCTTAATTGTTTGACCCTGCCATCAACTATTTCCACCGGCTCTTCTACAAAGTGGAAATTATCATCAACGTGTATGTCTTCCAATGGTATCTGGGTTTCCTCGTCCGAAAGGCACTTCTTTAAGTTTGAAATGTGGAAGACATTATGAATGGCACTAAGCTCGGTGGTAGCTTCAACCGATATGCTACGGGACTTACTTTTTCTAGGATCTCGTAGGATCCTAACAAAGTGGTGATCGGCACTTTCGACCATAGAGTGCCTCGTATGGGGCTGCCTGAATGCTACTGTGGTCACTATTGTTATATGAAAATTCCACTAGTGGGAGATGCTTGTCCCAGCTTCCTCCGAACTCTATGACACAAGCACGAAGCAAGTCTTCTAGTGACTGGATCGTGCGTTCCGATTGGCCATCGGTTTGGGGATGGTAAGCAGTGCTCAAATCAATTCGCGTCCCCAATTCTTCTTGTAGTTTCTGCCAGTATCGCGAAGTAAAATGGTTGTCTCGGTCAGAAATAATAGCAATCGGGACACCATGTTTAGCTACTATCTCATTAGTATAGATTTCGGCCAACTGATCCGTCTTATAAGTGGTTCGAATCGGAATGAAATGCGCGGATTTTGCAATCGATCTATGATTACCCAAATTGCATCATGACCACGAGGTGTTTTTGGAAGATGGGTCACGAAATCCATCATGATTTGTTCCCATTTCCACTGAGGTATCTCGGGTTGTTGTAACATTCCCGATGGTTTCTGATACTCGGCCTTGACTCACGCACAAGTCAAGCATTGGCTCACGTACTCGGCCACGTCCTTTTTCATCCCCGGCAACCAATAAAATTCTTTAAGGTCGTGGTACATCTTGTCTGTACCGGGGTGAATTGAATATTTCGACTTATGAGCCTCGTCCATTATTAACTGTCTCAACTCTGAATTTTCAGGAATCCACACTCGATTTTGAAATACAACACCTCATCCGTTTTCTCCACAAAACTTTTCTCATTCCCGTGCAATCCTTCGCCGGGTAACTGGCTTTCCTCCAGCGCTTGCATCTGCCCGTTCTGGAGTTGATCTATCAGGCTTGTCTGCACAATTATTCCCAAGGCTCTCACTCGAAGGGGTTTAATTCGATCCTCCCTACTTAGCGCATCCGCTACCACATTAGCTTTTCCCGGGTGGTACTTTATTACACAGTCGTAAACGTTTAACAATTCCACCCATCTACGCTGCCTCATGTTAAATTCCTTTTGGTCGAAGATATGTTGGAAGCTTTTGTGGTCCGTATATATAGTACACTTGGTACCATATAAGTAATGTCTCCAAATATTTAGTGCAAATATAACAGCGCCTAGTTCTAAATCATGTGTCGTGTGGTTCTTTTCGTGCACTTTCAATTGTCTAGAAGCGTACGCAATAACTTTTTCCTTTGCATAAGGACACATCCAAGCCCTTGTCGTGATGCGTCACTATATACGACAAAGTCGTCATTGCCTTCGGGTAGCGTCAGGATTGGGGCCTCACATAACTTTTTCTTTAACAGCTGGAAAGCGGTTTCCTGATCCTCACCCCATTCATACTTCCTATCCTTTTGCGTCAATGCGGTTAACGATTGAGCAATACTAGAGAAATTTTCGATGAAGCGACGGTAATATACTGCCAATCCCAAGAATTGGCGTATCTCTTTTGAAGATTTCGGCACATGCCAATTCTTGATTGCTGCTATCTTGCTTGGATCTACATGAATTCCATACTAATCCACCACATGTCCTAAAAATTGCACGGCTTGCAACCAAAAGTCGCACTTAGACAATTTAGCGTACAGTTGTTCTGTCCGTAGTATTTCCAAAATAGCACGTAAGTGATGCTCGTGCTCGTCCTTACTCTTGGAGTAGATTAAGATATCGTCGATGAAGACGATGACAAATTTGTCGAGGTACGGTTTACATACTCGGTTCAAGAGGTCCATGAATACCCGCAGGTGCGTTGGTTAGCCCGAAGGGCATAACCAGGAACTCATAGTGCCCATAACGAGTTCGAAACGTTGTCTTAGGAATATCGTCCTCTTGGATCTTCACTTGATGAAACCTGACCGAAGATCTATCTTAGAAAAATATCGGGCTCCTTACAGCTGATCAAAAAGATCATCGATTCTTGGAAGAGGGTAACAATTCTTAATAGTGACCTTGTTCAACTCTCGGTAGTCAATGCACATGCGGAAGCTACCATCCCTTTTCTTCACAAACAGGACGGGGCTCTCCAAGGGGAATAGCTAGGACGGATGAAACCCCGATCCAGTAACTCTTACAGCTGCGTCGATAGTTCTCGCATCTCAGACGGTGCAAGACGATAGTGGGCTTTGGCAACGGGTGCCGTTCCTGGTATTAGGTCGATGCGAAACTCGACTTGCCGATTAGGCGGCAATCCGGGCAATTCTTCCGGGAACACATCAGGGTATTCACATACTATCAGGATGTCTTAAATATGCTTCTTGGTTGGTTCCTCCGTCGTGACACTGGCTAAAAAAGTCACATCCCTGTTGTATATGCTTCAATGCCTTAAGGTGAGATATGAGGTTCAACATGGTACCTAACTTCTCTCCCTGTACCATGATCGCATTCATCAGGGAGAAAGGAATCTTCACAACCTTTTGTTCACACAACACTTCCGCACGAGGGCTGGACAGCCAGTCCATTCCTACGACGATGTTGAAACTACCCAATTCTACGGGTAATAGGTCAATAGTAAATTGGTAACCATTAAGGGTTATAGGGCGGTTACAAATGAGTTGGTGACTGGTGATCGGTTTTCCATTGGCAAGTTCAACGGAATATGGTTGTTTTAAATCAACAGTAGGCATATTCAATAGTGGCAAAAACGCAATTGAAACATAACTTCTATCAGCTCCCTTATCAAATAACATTGAAGCAAATTGATCGGAAACGAGGAACGTACCTGAAACCACATTGGGATCCTGGCGTTTGTCACCAGGCCCCATGACAAAGGCACGGCCTCGAGCTATATTCGAGGTAGATGCTTGGTTCTGTGTATTTCTCCCTGCCATCTGCTGAGCTAACTTCGGACAACTATTACGGAAATGCTCTGTACTTCCACATCCAAAGCACGTACGGGGGTAGATAACCTGTTTTGTTGATTGTTAGGATCATTGCTGAAGAGGTCTAGGTGGTTGGAAATGTAACATCCGTCAAAAACCGGATTTACCAAACCCGCTCCGTTTAATAACCGAACAATCAGTTAAAAATTTCGTTGCGTATTTAATGCCCAAAATAATTTTAACGATACATAATTAATAAGTATATGGGGATATATAATTTGTTTTTGAAACACTGTTAAAAATAAGAAAATAAAAATAAAAATGCTGCTGCCGGGTTTCGAACCCGGGTCAGCCAGCGATTCAAGCAACGTCTTAACAATCAACCCTCCAACCACTGCGCCACTTATGTTCCTTGCTAATTATTGGAGACAATTAATACATAAAATAAACCTCGAATTCAAATAACGACGCGCCCAATTGCAGTCGTCGGAAATCCCGGCGATCTCGCGAGATTGGACGGTTTCTTCAAGTCTTAACGTAAACATTAAACCTACATCGGTTATAACCGACGTCTGAACCCGCGACGCAAGTCATAACTGCCGGAAAACGTAATGACTTTGAATCAAGCCTGAAATCCGACTCTATACATCTCGATTCCTCCCTATAAATTCACCCACAATCCACTGGTAGCCTTTTCGCTCAAAACCGCACCCTTTCTCGACGAAAATCCACTCGCCGGAAAATACCTGCAAATCGCCGGAAAACCGGGTTTTTCACTTCTGTGCCTTACTCTAAACAATGAACACTCAGAACTTATACCGAAGCCACTCACATCCATCTCAAGCTCGCTGAAGACTCTCTGCCGCAAGACACACGTCGCCGGAATCATTTGCTGTCACCGGAGTTCTGCCGGAGAAACAGAGGAGTCCAGTTCGGTATACCTTACGCTTAGTCTTTCATTCTTTTTACTTAATCTCACATGTAATTAACCACCAGACACTAACGAACTTGATTAAATATTCGAACCAGTCGGACTTCCGATTATGGTTAAGATTCACGAAGAAGACGAAGTTTCAGTAGTGTATAAGTTTAATTTAAATCAAGATATAACTCGGTTAGACACACAGTCCAGCGGTGAACTGTGTGCAGATTAAGCACGCAAACGTCTCGAATTCGATACATGTCCCACGCATACTCGCTTTAATAAAATGTTCCTTTTTATTACTGAACCGGAATCATTTCGCATAGATGTTAAGTTTAATAAAAACCGGAATAATAACCAAGATAGACACACAGTCCAGTGGTGGACTGTGTGAATGTTTAAGCTCAGGTCACGAGTTCGAGTCCGGACTACCGCACCGGTCCGGACAATTATCCAACTTTTTATTTAAGACAGAAATGAAAATATTTAGTTTGTATATAAGTATAATAAAAATCAGATAATTTAACAAGTTAGACACACAGTCCAGTGGTGGACTGTGTGTTAACTCAACCCAAAGGTCCCGGGTTCGAGACCTGTGGAGCGCACCGATTCGTTGGATTAAAATCGTTTCTAAAAATAAATGATTTTCTGTTTAATTCAATTAATATATAAATATAATTAAAAACAGAAATATTTCGGGTTAGACACGTAGCTCAGTTGGTAGAGCTGCGTGCACGCTTACGGGAGGTCTCGGGTTCGAGCCTCACTCAGCGAACACATACACACATACGAACCGGTCAACAGTCAAAGTCACTGCTCAACGGTCAACGGTCAAAAAGTCAACATTTTTTATTATTTTTATTTATTTATTTTATTTAAAAATCAAATAAAAAATACTTAAAATAACATTTTTAAGGTTAGAAAATAGCCTTAAACTCACAAAAATACACCCAACAATCCTACTAAAATGGATTAATAAAACCCGTTTACTTACTGAAACATTATGCCATTATCTAGGTTAATTTCACTCGTGGTTAAAACCACTTCGTGCGCATTCAACATCATCAACCGAACGCACCCAATGTGAGTGAATCTTACAACTCCCCTTTTTAATTACACGTTTTGGGGTGTGACATGTGTCACGAAATTAACTCGTTTATTTAAACTGGTGCCATACCATATTGTGATCTAAACTTAGATTGTATACATTGTTTGTAGTTATGTATTTCATATTATCAATTTATATGCAATTCATTCATTAGGCCCATCAGTTCCTCGTGTGAGACGAGTTGAGCAACGCGTGCCTCAAAACAAATTCATTATTTTTCGTGTGTGTATTATTTAGTTTATATTGTTTGTAGATACGTATTTCATATTGTCAAGTTTATGCAATTCATTCATTAGGCCCATCAGTTCCTCGTGAGAGACGAGTTGAGCAACGCGTGCCTCAAAACGATCCATTATCGTTCATGTGTGTATTATTTAATATTAAATTGATTGGTGAATAAGTTTACATCTATTTTTACTCATGTGTGGTTGTGCACTTTATTTTATAATCAATTAAATAAACTTGTTCAAATGTTTTTCATAGGATTCACTCGCCAACTTTTTGTTGATCCAAAAACCATTTTTTACACATGATACAGGTAAACAGGATGAAGCAAGGAAAACATAGGAAATGCCTTAGAAGAAAACAATGAAGCCTAGATTGATGTTTAGGACATGATGTAATATTGTTTGTAATTTCCCATTAAAGTGTATTAATGAATATGAAACGTTAAAATAAATGTCATGAGCTTTGATGATAACCCAATCATGCCCCGATCACCTTTTCCGCTGCGGGTCGGGGTGTGACAGATTGGTATCAGAGCCATGACTATAGGGATATAGGATAGCTTATTAGACCCTTAGAGCCTATACTATAGTTTGCCTAAATTCTAATTGTTTAGGTGGTTACATACAAACTTATGATGTTTATTTGTTTCATATTTGTTTATACTTACAGTCAGACATACATACTTACATACACATTCATCATACATATTTCAATGTTCATATATTCAAATCATTTTCATACTTCGTTACAAGATTTGTTGCAATTTTCAAATCACATCAAAGTAAGTTCTGCGACGGGCATGTAGTAACTGGAAGGGTACAAGTACCGGTAATCGGAACGTCCTGTCTAGGTTGGCATTCGTATAAATCCAATATAACGGACCAGTTTGCCTACCTGGGGACTAACGATGAGAGTACGAAGGACCTATTAGGCCAAAGCATGCCACACCAAACGTCGTTCGAACTAACCCACTTTGAGGTGTCACCGTGTCTACACCTGGACACATTCCGAATACCATACGTTATATACATATTTCTCGATTTTCTCCGGGTTTTAGTGTACGTAACCAGGCTAACACATGCGAATCATATGAAAAACCCGGTATTCATGGGGGCCCACATGATTACGAAGGTGAAGTATGGCGGCATGTAGGGCCTAATGACGAGCAAAGCCCAAGACATCCTATGGATGTAGTAGATTTATTTTTCTATAATTATTTTATGAATGTTCATTCCTAAATGCGACCCATAACCCAAAAACATCCAACTCATACTCTTGACATGTATTCCTTGTAGATGTCTTCTAATCTCGCCCGTAGGAAGATGAGAGCAGGAAAAGCCCGCGAGCGCATGGCTGCCCTAATCGCTCAACAAATGGCTGCCGTAATACCCAACATTGTAATCCAAGTCCAACAAGCACTTACCGCTAATCCTGTCAATCAAGAAGATCAACACGTTATCAACCCTCCCCCAAATATCACTAAATGCACCTACAAGCATTTCAAATCATGCGACCCTCCAAAATACAAAGGACTGAAGGCGTCACCGCTCTCCTCCATTGGTTTGAAGAGATGGAGAACACTTTTCTAAATTGCGATTGCCCCGATGATCGCAAAGTGCGATATGCTACCGGTCGTTTATATGGAATAGCACTTACTTGGTGGAATACAGAGAAGGCCAAACGAGGTGTTGAAGATGCTATGACTTTAACTTGGGATGAATTGAAAGGAAATCATGACAAGACGGTTTTGCCCAAGGAGCGAAATCAAGAAATTAGAAGATGAGTTTTATTCGTTGAAGCAAAAGGAAGGAGACCACACCACATACAACAAAAGATTTCTCGAGTTACATCAAATGGTTCCCAACTTGTTCACTCCCCTCTACCGTTTGATCGAGCACTACATTAGAGGTCTTCCGTCAAAGATTCAAGACTCTGTAATAAGTACCACGCCTGCAACTTTGGAAGCAGCAATGGAGCTAGCAACAGAGCTCACCGAGAACCGAATCCGAACAAAGACTTCAAGGAGGAGAAGAAGAAGGATAAAGTATCGACTAAAACCTCCGACCCCAAACCGAATCCCCTTCTCAACCCACTTCTAAGAGAAAAAGAGACGGGCAACTTTTCGCTACTATCCAACGTAATCAACCAATTTCACACGCCATACCCATCCAAGCTATCCCAATCACTCAAGTGGCACCCAACTCAACTTACCCAACTAAGAAACCATATCTTGGACCTCACCCTCGATGTAACACCTGTTTTTATCACCATCCCTTTACCTTACCTTGTCGACTATGTGCAAATTGTGGACGCTATGGTCATATGAGCAAGGTTTGCCGCACCCCCTCAAAACCAAATCTCTCCCCCTACTCAAAACATGATCCAAACCTATCATCAACCTCAATACCCCATGTTCCCATATGTTCGAGATTGTTTCAATTGTGGCGACCCTACCCACTTTAGAAACACGTGCCCTCGATTGGTTAACATCATAAACGCTCAAGCTCAATCAAACCCAGTTAACCAAGTAAACCAAGAAAACCCAATCGCTAGGCCACCAGCAAGAGGAAGAGTCTTCAACATCAACGCCAATCCTGTCGAAGATAATGACGGCCCAAACGAAACCACCCAACTAGTCCTCTTCACCGGAAATCAAGAATCAACTCCAATCGTTTAGTTTTATGTTTTTCTTTATCACATAGAACCAATCATAACTTAAGGATAAAGCCAATGGGAATTTGACAAGAATATGGTGGATACGCCGCTAGTACTTCCTATATATAAGTATTCTTGCCAAAGGATCGGAGGCATTATCTGGCGGTTATGAGAGGTTCCATGTGTAAACTGTTTGAGTAATTATTGTTTATTATTTTCAGTACATGCAATACGATCGGCTCCGTTTGATTGAGCCTTGATCGCACAGACATTTTTCATTATCGTATCTTGTGATTGTTGTGTTTGTTGTAGAGTCACATAGAACTAGTCATAACTTGCGGATAAAGTCAATGAAAATTTGACGAGAATATGGTGGATACGCCGCTGGTACTTCCTATATATAAGTAATTCTTGTCAAAGGATCGGAGGCATTATCAGGCGGTTATGAGAGGTTCCATGTATAAACTGTTGTGATTATTGTTTAGATTAAATTTATTATTTTCAGTACATGCAATACGATCGGCTCCGTTTGATTGAGCCTTGATCGCACAGACATTTTTCATTTTCAGTACATGCAATACGATCGGCTCCGTTTGATTGAGCCTTGATCGCACAGACATTTTTCATTATCAGTATCTTGTGGTTGTTGTGTTTGTTGTAGAGTCACATAGAACTAATCATAACTTGTGGATAAAGTCAATGAAAATTTGACAAGAATATGGTGGATACGCCGCTGGTACTTCCTATATATAAGTATTCTTGTCAAAGGATCGGAGGCATTATCAGGCGGTTATGAGAGGTTCCATGTATAAACTGTTGTGTGATTATTGTTTAGATTAAAATTATTATTTTCAGTACATGCAATACGATCGGCTCCGTTTGATTGAGCCTTGATCGCACAGACATTTTTCATTTTCAGTACATGCAATACGATCGGCTCCGTTTGATTGAGCCTTGATCGCATAGACATTTTTCATTATCAGTATCTTGTGGTTGTTGTGTTTGTTGTAGAGTCACATAGAACTAAAGCCAATGAAAATTTGACAAGAATATGGTGGATACGCCGCTGTTACTTCCTATATATAAGTATTCTTGTCAAAGGATCAGAGGCATTGTCAGGCGGCTATGAGAAGTTCTATGTAGGATTTAGTAGTTTCTTGGTAACTAATCATAACTTGCGGATAAAACCAACGAAAATTTGACAAGAATATGGTGGATACGCCGCTGGTACTTCCTATATATAAGTATTCTTGCCAAAGGATCAGAGGCATTATCAGGCGGTTATGAGAAGTTCCATGTAGGATTTAGTATTGTCTTGGTTGAAATTTGTGTTACATTTATATCATCTCGCCATTTAAAGAAATTGGATTGTGTTCCATTTCTACATAAACTAACCTCTCCATCATAACAAACGAGAGAGGAACTGTCACCATTCAAACATATATGCTATCAGAATGTGGATTCAAATATTGGTTGTTGTGTTATTTATGTTCTAGAGTTACATCATAGGACCAATCATAACTTACTGATAAAACCAATGAAAATTTGACAAGAATATGGTGGATACGCCGCTGGTACTTCCTATATTCTTGTCAAAGGATCAGAGGCATTGTCAGACGGTTATGAGAAAGTTCTATGTAGGATTTAGTAATTTCTTGGTACATTAGTTGTGGTGTTTATTTATGTTCTAGAGTCATGTCATAAACCGATCATAACTTACTGATAAAACCAATGAAAATTTGACAAGAATATGGTGGATACGCTGCTGGTACTTCCTATATATAAGTATTCTTGTCAAAGGATCAGAGGTATTGTTAGACGGTTATGAGAAGTTCCATATAGGTTGTAGTATTAGAAGTTTTGCTATAGGATATAACCATATCCTTCCAAACATATCAAAACTCTTACGCATGATATCATAGTTAGCGAATCAATTCTGTTTATCAATATTTTTACCGTAGGCAACAAAAAGCGATTCCTGTAACAGGGTACTTAACCCTTACAAGGGACGTTACCGCCTCAAACAAAAACTTAAACTCTTACTCTTTTTCTAAGCATGTAACTGTCAAACTAAACACCATCATTTTTAGTCAAATATATCACTACTTAAATTTCGGGACGAAATTTCTAAAAAGCAGGGGATACTGTAACATCCGTCAAAAACCGGATTTACCAAACCCGCTCCGTTTAATAACCGAACAATCAGTTAAAAATTCCGTTGCGTATTTAATGCCCAAAATAATTATAAACGATACATAATTAATAAGTATATGGGGATATATAATTTGTTTTTGAAAAACTGTTAAAAATAAGAAAATAAAAATAAAATGCTGTTGCCGGGTTTCGAACCCGGGTCAGCCAGCGATTCAAGCAACGTCTTAACAATCAACCCTCCAACCACTGCGCCACTTATGTTCCTTGTTAATTATTGGAGACAATTAATACATAAAATAAACCTCGAATTCAAATAACGACGCGCCCAATTGCAGTTGTCGGAAATCCCGACGATCTCGCGAGATTGGACGGTTTCTTCAAGTCTTAACGTAAACATTAAACCTACATCGGTTATAACCGACGTCTGAACCCGCGACGCAAGTCATAACCGCCGGAAAACGTAATGACTTTGAATCAAGCCTGAAATCCGACTCTATACATCTCGATTCCTCCCTATAAATTCACCCACAATCCACTGGTAGCCTTTTCGCTCAAAACCGCACCCTTTCTCGACGAAAATCCACTCGCCGGAAAATACCTGCAAATCGCCGAAAAACCGGGTTTTTCACTTCTGTGCCTTACTCTAAACACTGAACACTCAGAACTTATACCGAAGCCACTCACATCCATCTCAAGCTCGCTGAAGACTCTCTGCCGCAAGACACACGTCGCCGGAATCATTTGTTGTCACCGGAGTTCTGCCGGAGAAACAGAGGAGTCCAGTTTGGTATACCTTACGCTTAATCTTTCATTCCTTTTACTTAATCTCACATGTAATTAACCACCAGACACTAACGAACTTGATTAAAACTTCGAACCAGTCGGACTTCCGATTCTGGTTAAGATTAACGAAGAAGACGAAGTTTCAGTAGTGTATAAGTTTAATTTAAATCAAGATATAACTCGGGTTAGACACACAGTCCAGCGGTGGACTGTGTGCAGATTAAGCACGCAAACGTCTCGAGTTCGATACATGTCCCACGCATACTCGCTTTAATAAAAATGTTCCTTTTTATTACTGAACCGGAATCATTTCGCATAGATGTTAAGTTTAATAAAAACCGGAATAATAACCAAGATAGACACACAGTCCAGTGGTGGACTGTGTGAATGTTTAAGCTCAGGTCACGAGTTCGAGTCCGGACTACCGCACCGGTCCGGACAATTATCCAACTTTTTATTTAAGACAAAATGAAAATATTTAGTTTGTATATAAGTATAATAAAAATCAGATAATTTAACAAGTTAGACACACAGTCCAGCGGTGGACTGTGTGTTAACTCAACCCACAGGTCCCGGGTTCGAGACCTGTGGAGCGCACCGAGTCGTTGGATTAAAATCGTTTTTAAAAATAAATGATTTTCTGTTTAATTCAATTAATATATAAATATAATTAAAAACAGAAATATTTCGGGTTAGACACGTAGCTCAGTTGGTAGAGCTGCGTGCACGCGTACGAGAGGTCTCGGGTTCGAGCCTCACTCAGCGCACACATACACACATACGAACCTGTCAACAGTCAAAGTCAATGGTCAATGGTCAACGGTCAACGGTCAAAAAGTCAACATTTTTTATTATTTTTATTTATTTATTTTATTTAAAAATCAATTAAAAATGCTTAAAAATAACATTTTTAAGGTTAGAAAATAGCCTTAAACTCACAAAAATACACCCAACAATCCTACTAAAATGGATTAATAAAACCCGTTTACTTACCGAAACATTATGCCACTATCTAGGTTAATTTTACTCGTGGTTAAAACCACTTCGTGCGCATTCAACATCATCAACCGAACGCACCCAATGTGAGTGAATCTTACAACTCCCCTTTTTAATTACACGTTTTGGGGTGTGTCATGTGTCACGAAATTAACTCGTTTATTTAAACTGGTGCCATACCATATTGTGATCTAAACTTAGATTGTATACATTGTTTGTAGTTATGTATTTCATATTGTCAATTTATATGCAATTCATTCATTAGGCCCATCAGTTCCTCGTGTGAGACGAGTTGAGCAACGCGTGCCTCAAAACAAATTCATTATTGTTCGTGTGTGTATTATTTAGTTTATATTGTTTGTCGATACGTATTTCATATTGTCAAGTTTATGCAATTCATTCATTAGGCCCATCAGTTCCTCGTGAGAGACGAGTTGAGCAACGCGTGCCTCAAAATGATCCATTATCGTTCATGTGTGTATTATTTAATATTAAATTGATTGGTGAATAAGTTTACATCTATTTTTACTCATGTGTGGTTGTGCACTTTATTTTATAATCAATTAAATAAACTTGTTCAAATGTTTTTCATAGGATTCACTCGCCAACTTTTTGTTGATCCAAAAACCATTTTTTACACATGATACAGGTAAACAGGATGAAGCAAGGAAAACATAGGAAATGCCTCAGAAGAAAACCATGAAGCCTAGATTGATGTTTAGGACATGATGTAATATTGTTTGTAATTTCCCATTAAAGTGTATTAATGAATATGAAACGTTAAAATAAATGTCATGAGCTTTGATGATAACCCAATCATGCCCCGATCACCTTTTCCGCTGCGGGTCGGGGTGTGACAGGAAACGGGTCGGTTGGGATTAGGTTCCACGAACATCTTACAATTTCGGGCGTAGTACGCATCTTTGAGACACCTCGAGCATCTTGCTACTTCACATACACCATAGTGGTGAAGGGCGCACTTGTTACACCTTGGGGCCCTTCCTTTGTATCCCTCAGAGTTACCCATTGAGGTGGTTATGGCGTAATTCTGGCTAGTAGCTCTCCCCCTCTTTGGTGCTGCTGTCCTTGCACGACTACTCTCAAGGGCTTCTCGTTTGTTCCCGGCCTGCTCTCCGGGCATCGTCAAAATCTTACCCTAACCATGTCATACGTAACAGTACCTGACCTGGCTACCACCTCGTGCATGGTCAGGTATTCCACCAAGTTAATGATATTCCTAACTTATGGGGCCAGTCCCCAGATATACCTTTCAATCCTCTTGGACTCCGGTCGGACCATGTCTGGCAATACACGCACCACTTCATTGAAGCGGTTTGTGTAACCTGCATGGTCGGCACCTTGCATCTGCAGGTTCCAAAACTCATGTTCAAGCTTCTGAATTTCATGGGCGGGACAGAACCTTTCCCTCATCAGTACCTTAAGATCATCCCAATTCGTAGCATTAATGGCGTCCTGTCCGCGAGTTTGAACAATGGTGTTCCACCAGTTTAAAGCATGGTCGGTAAAGGTACAAGTTGTATACTTAACTGCATAGTCATCGGGACAATTACTTATGTTAAATACCGATTCCGACTTCTCGATCCATTTCACAAACCCATTTGGTCCTTCAGTTCCATTGAATTCCATTAGTTTGCATTCCATGAAATGCTTATATGTGTAAACCGGCCTACCATTATTTTGGTTATCGTTCTGGCCTACCGGTCTGGGTTGCGGATTCGGTTGCGGGTTAGCATTAATACCGGGGCTAACCTGCGCCACAATCGTGGGAATAACAGCATGGAGTTGTTGCGCTATCATTTGCGCAATTTCTGCCTCAGTCATCTGTGGTGAGCATTTCGGGGCCATTCTATTATAAACAATAGATGTATATGTATTAATGTCACGTATCCAGTTAACACCTATCACATATTCGGCTAAAACATATCGCACACTTCATCACACACATGAGTCCATGACACATATAGTCAAAAGCATCATCATCATATATATGTAATATCGTCATCATACAAGCATCAAAATGTGCACATAGACTTAACCCATAAGTGCCAGTGCTTAAATGTGCTATCAAAACATGTCACCAAAGTGACGTACATACTCGATGCAACGAAAGTACTAACTAGGAAAACATGGAAACACTATGACTACATCACCACCTCGACATGGGCATAACCCAGTGCTTGGTAGGATATACAAAAGATACATCACCGCTATCTATACTAGAAAGAAACCATACTACGAATACCACATCCACCATGCCAACCCTCCAAAACCTGCTACCAAACCTACAATGGCACCAATACATCCGTACACCAATGCCCGGAAATGATCCTACTCATGATGAACATATCCCATACCTGCGTAAGCAATAAGCCTGCTGTAAGACGACCAGGTAGTCTCCCATCGACCTACTCTGCTGCTCATCCTCATCCCGCGCCATCCGTAACAATGAAATCTGCTCAAACAGAAACCCCCATCAAGCTGCTCTCGGTGATGGGAGCAGGCACCTCCTGAGGAGGAACGAGTATGCCCCAGACGGGTGGGGGAGGCTCTCTAAACGGCTGGGAAGGGCCACCTCGCTCGTAAGTGTGAAAAGGGGAAGGGTCCTCCAGAGGTGGTGTCAGAAAACGGGGGGTAAAATGTTGTTGGCTCCCTATGGGTACGGGTATCAGATGAATAGGGGAAACGAGTGGTGTAAAAACAGGCACAGGGATAGGCACCCTCCTTCGAGCCGTCTGTCGGAGGCGGATAAGGGGTACCTCCTGAGAACTAGGTGAGGAGGGTGAGTAAGCACTTAGAGTGGAAGGAGTATAAGGGTTAGGGGGAGTCTCTGGTGTAGGTAACCTAGGTGCTACCGGCTCCCACTCCCAATGCCCTGTGGCGGGAGTACGGCTCCGAGGAATAGGTCCTACTGGTATAACAACATCCAGGGTATGACTATGCTCCGAGGAGCTAGTTAGGTGGTGAGGTGGGGAACGGTAGGCGCTCGAGGCCTCTCCCTCGCGCCTAGTACGAGGTCTGGGTGGGTAAGGACCACAACAGTAACCAGAGGGATTTGGCTCGTTGCTCGATGTCAATGGGGATATCAAGGGATCCTCCTCAGGATCGGTCTCCATATGCGAAGTAGTCTGGCGACTCGAATGATGCGGCATGCTACCTGTAAAAAGAAAACCACACACAACGTTGATTTGACTGGCCGAAATACTGAACTCAACATTCCACAAATATACACATAAGCACTTATTGCACAAATTTTGATTTTAAGATTTTAAAAATTATTTATGGTTGGTGACGTTAGTAGACGGATTTCCGTCCTATCTCAATGATGTTCCCAGAACTCCCAAGTATGAGCAGATAAATTATGGTGTTCCAGACCACACTAATTTATTTGCCCCACAAGGCCGTCCTGGTAATAGCCACACTACTCAGTCTCTAAAGGTTCTCAACGTGTGGAGACTAACTTAGGATTATAGTCTAGGTTCCTTAGGGATACCTAGTTCGCTATAACCGAAGGATCTGATACCATCTTCTGTCACACCCCAACTCGCAGCGGAAGACAATTGTAGGGTGCGGCAGACACATGGTAATTCCCCATAATTTAAAAACATGATATCGTATAAAATTGGAACCTCGATTACAACATACTAATAGTATCATATTACAAACCATAGTTCAAGTACGGTACTACGAGCTACCACAGCTCTTATTCAACTACAGTTTACTACCAAAGCCATCCACACGCACATTCCTTACTCTTGCTTCGCTTTACCTGAAATGCATGTTAGTTTTAAAAGGGTCAGCTATACGCTGCGTGAGTTCCACTGGTTTAGTTGTTGTGGAACCAAATGTATTAACAAGTTCAATTGCACTGGTCACAGTCACAGATGGAATTACACGAGGACACAAGTGAAACCTTGACTGTTTTGCCTCGGGCCGTGTCATCCCCGAAACTACCACCCACCGGACCGTGTTACGCAGACAATCCAGGCCCACCAACTGCGTCACGTGCAGTTCAACGCGCCAATGTAGTTATGTCTTACAACATAACCGAGTTTAGGACAAGTGCAGTTGTAAGTTGGTCGGCATCGCACCATCCGGCGTCAACTGGGTTGGTCAGACCAATAGTACTATTCACTGTCCATGGCTTACGCTAATCACTTGTAGTGGGGAGGTAGTTCGTGTGTTAGATAATCCACGTCATCACAAGTTGGTGCAATTAACATAGTTTGTAACATGCAAGTCACTCCAAAAACAGTATAACACAGTTCGAAAGTGGTGGGGTGAAACTCACTCCCAACTTGGTCTAATCACACATTTTTTAACATGCAAGTCTCCAGAAAACAGTAGAACAATTTAAAAGTGGGGAAGTGAAAACTCACAGTGCGAGTAGTCTCAACAAAAGAGTGATCCAGCGACTGGATCAACTTTAATATCACACATGAAAGTATGGACTCAAATCAGTATCTAAGTTGGTAATGGTTATAACTTGGATCTAGTCAGGAGTTTTTACTCCGGATTGAGTCTATAGGACACTTGTATGGTGATGGATGTCAGGGTAGTATTAGTTTTTAGTTTGGCTTCGGGCACCATTTGCGTGCCAGCCAAAGTCAGTAGTTTAACGTGTTTGGATAATGGTACGGGAATACCAATAGTGTCAACACGTGGTTATTTAAGAATGATTAACTTTTTATTGAGGGAGTTTGGGTGTTTGGGGAGTCTAGGTTGCCCAAATTTGAGTTTCCATTTTCACCGTCGGGAATTCTCTCGAACTGTTTTAAAACACTCCCATAGTGCCCAATTTGTCCGGGAATCTCTCGAAATACTCCCAGTGTTCCAGTTTTAGTATTTGTCGGCTTGGGTCAGTTCCCGGTTCAGGCAGGTTCGTTATACGGTAAACTGCCGAAATTGATATAAAATACCCTATATTTAATTCCATAAATTCCCATTTACTCTATAATTTGATAAAAATCTGTAAATTTTTATACTAGTTAGTAAAAATCTGTATATTATGGAAAAATAATTTGGGAATTTATTTTGGCTTTTTTCTTATTTAAATAAATTATTTATAAAACAATATTTAATCAATTAATAAACATTAATTAATACCATTGGTCCAAAAATTCCGAAAAAATTCCAGAAACCCTTTACATGTCAGGAACTTCTCACAAACCTTGACATTTTTCCGATTTCGTTTCAGTGCGTTTTCGGCTACCGAAATCTCGCAAAAACGCGGATTTTTAACCCAATTCAAAACTCAACCAATGGACTCCGAAAATTCCCAGAGCATTCCACATATGTTCCGTAGCGTCTCTATAAAATTTGGTGATTTATTGAATTCGTTTGGTAATCTTTCCCAAATTCTTTCGGTAAAACAGTCAAAAATTCACCAAAACTCATACAAAATTCCAAAAATTCTAAAATTTTACGTCGCCTTACTGACAATACCCAACATCACCACACCAAATTTCAGCTCAATCTGAGTATCACGTACCAAGTTATAGTCAAAACAATAATCTGCCTACTCTAGATTCGGTTTTCGGGCGATATACCTAGCGCAAGCTCCGTTTCCGCAGATTTTTCTTGAGTCCAGAAGGGTGTAGGAGCTATATTCAGTACCTACATATCAAGTACAATTCAAATATGCTAGAACTTAGATCAATCAAGCTTTGTTTCAAAGTTTTTCGGTTAATCGAATAGTTATGCGATTTTTGTCGAATAGGTGTTGATTAGGGAATCAAACCCCAAAGATTTATGACCATGGATGCCATAGAACACCTGGGAAATCATGTTTAAACCTTTAAATATCATGGATTAAAAAGGGTTTTCATGATCTAAACCAAGTTTTCTCAAGAAATCATGATTAAAACCTTATGAAACAAGAGTTATACCTTTGATTTGGTGATGTTTAAGGTTGAAATCAGCTGAAGAAGGTTGAAGATGGCATAATTTTGGGTGGTTTTGGTGTAATTTTTTGAGGAATTATGAAAGAATTAAAAGAAAAAAAAGATATATATATGGGGGGTGGTTGTTTGGGGTGGGCCCCATGTGGCCACCTCGTGCTTCTTATTGCGTGGTAAAAGATTATATTTATCTTCCGTGTTGCGTTTAGGTTCATTTTCGGGTCCAGGACGCGTCTCCAATTTGCGAAACGGGATCCGTTTTTCGCGTTTTAGTGTTAAAAGACTCGATTTTAAAGACTGAGCATAACCGTCTTGAAATCCGAACCCAGTTGCGTTTTAATCATAAAAGTCCTGTATTAGGTTAGTTTAAGTGTTTTTAAGCTTGATCGGTCGTTCCTTGCACATTTGGTTGCCTTATGTTATGCCCGAAACGAAGGCATTTCCCTAACCGGGAAGCTGCTTCCTTTTGCATGCCCGGGCTTCGATTAGCTTCAAACCTTATATCACAGTCTATGGCACAAAACTAAGTTATTTCTGGAACTCGAATCTTAAATGATGCTACCGATAACCTAATAATCAACGTCAAAGGTTTAATGCGCTGTTAAACGGAAAGCTCTGGTTCAACATGTGTTTAAAGGCTATGGACACCAACTTCGCACCATTGGCCCTTATTAGTGTCACGTCATTCATAACGTCTTCTCGGATTCCTCCGAGACATAACGGATATTGTTTAGCATAGCACACAAGTCGTGCAAGTTTACAAGTTTACGTGCAATTATTGTTGTAAGCATGACTTAATGTTTAGGACCAATTAAGGGTACCTAGTTTCGTCATGGGTATCACAGTCTCCCCTAGTTAAGAAATTTCGTCCCCGAAATTTACCAGGTCTAGCTAGGGGAAAAGGTGAGGATATTTTCTACGGAATTCATCCTTCCATTCTTAGGTATATTCAGGTCCTTGTTTAGAGTTCCATCGGACTTTAACCAGTGAAATTTTGTTGTGCCTTAATTGTTTGACCCTGCCATCAACTATTTCCACCGGCTCTTCTACAAAGTGGAGTTTATCATCAACGTGTATATCTTCCAATGGTATATGGGTTGCCTCGTCTGAAAGGCACTTCTTTAAGTTCGAAATGTGGAAGACATTATGAATGGCACTAAGCTCGGTTGGTAGCTTCAACCATATGCTACGGGACCTACTTTTTCTAGGATCTCGTAGGGTCCAATGTATCGCGGGGTTAACCTTCCGGTCTTTCTAAATCTGATAACGCCTTTCCATGGCGATACTTTTAACAATACCCGTTCACCCACTTTGAACGATAGTTGTTTCCTTCTACATCCGCCCAACTCTTTTGCCGACTCTGAGCGGCTTTCAGACGATTCCAATCTGATGGACCTTATCGGTCGTTTCCTGAACTAGTTCAGATCCCGTCAGTTGAGTGTCACCCACTTCGGCCCAACAAAGTGGTGATCAACACTTTCGACCATAGAGTGCCTCGTATGGGGCTGCCTGAATGCTACTATGGTAACTATTGTTATATGAAAATTCCACTAGTGGGAGATGCTTGTCCCAGCTTCCTCCGAAGTCTAGGACACAAGCACGAAGCAAGTCCTCTAGTGACTGGATCATGCGTTCTGATTGGCCATCGGTCCGGGGATGGTAAGCAGTGCTCAAATCAATTCGCGTCCCTAATGCTTCTTGTAGTTTCTGCCAGTATTGTGAAGTAAAATGGCTGTCTCGGTCGGAAATAATAGCAATCAGGACACCATGTCTAGCTACTATCTCATTAGTATTAATTTCGGCCAACTGATCCGTCTTATAAGTGGTTCGAATCGGAATGAAATGCACGGATTTGGTCAATCAATCTACGATTATCCAAATTGCATCATGACCACGACGCATTTTTGGAAGATGGGTCATGCAATCCATCGTGATTTGTTCCCATTTCCACTGAGGTATCTCGGGTTGTTGTAACATTCCCGATGGTTTCTGATACTCGGCCTTGACTAGCGCACAAGTCAAGCATTGGCTCACGTACTCGGCCATGTCCTTTTTCTTCCCGGCCACCTGTAAAATTCTTTAAGGTCGTGGTACATCTTGTCTGTACCGGGGTGAATTGAATATTTCGACTTATGAGCCTCGTCCATTATTAACTGTCTCAACTCTGAATTTGCAAGAATCCACACTCGATTCTTGAAATACAACACCTCGTCCGTTTTCCTCATAAAACTTTTCTCATTCTCGTGCAATCCTTCGCCGGGTAACTGGCTTTCCTCCAGGGCTTGCATCTGCGCGTTCCTGGATTAGATCTATTAGGCTTGTCTGCACAATCATTCCCAAGGCTCTCACTCGAAGGGGTTTAATTCGATCCTTCCTACTTAGCGCATTCGCTACCACATTAGCTTTTCCCGAGTGTTACTATATATCATAATCATAAACGTTTAACAATTCCACCCATCTACGCTGCCTCATGTTCAATTCCTTTTGGTCGAAGATATGTTGGAGGCTTTTGTGGTCCGTATATATAGTACACTTGGTACCATATAAGTAATGTCTCCAAATCTTTAGTGCAAATATAACAGCGCCTAGTTCCAAATCATGCGTCGTGTGGTTCTTTTCGTGCACTTTCAACTGTCTAGAAGCGTACGCAATAACTTTATTCCTTTGCATAAGGACAAATCCAAGCCCTTGTCACGATGCGTCACAATATACGACAAAGTCGTCATTGCCTTGGGTAGCGTCAGGATTGGGGCCTCACATAACTTTTTCTTTAACAGCTGGAAAGCGGTTTCCTGATCCTCACCCCATTCATACTTCCTATCCTTCTGCGTCAATGCGGTTAACGATTGAGCAATCCGAACCCAGTTACGTTTTAATCATAAAAGTCTCGTATTAGGTTAGTTTAAGTGTTTTTAAGCTTGATCGGTCATTCCTTGCACATTAGGTTGCCGTATGTTATGCCCGAAACGAAGGCGTTTCCCTAACCGGGAAGCTGCTTCGTTTTGCGTGCCTCAAACCTTATATCACAGTCTATGGCACAAAACTAAGTTATTTCTGGAACTCGGAATCTTAAATGATGCTACCGATAACCTAATAATCAACGTCAAAGGTTTAATGCGCTGTTAAACGGAAAGCTCCGGTTCAACACGTGTTTAAAGGCTACGGACACCAACTTCACACCTTTGGCCCTTATTAGTGTCATGTCATTCATAACGTGCTCTCGGATTCCTCTGAGACATAACAGATATTGTTTAGCATAGCACACAAGTCAGTGCAAGTTTACAAGTTTACGTGCAATTATTGTTGTAAGCATGACTTAAAGTTTAGGACCAATTAAGGGGTACCTGGTTTCATCATGGGTATCACAGGAAGAGAAATAGTTTTAAAGAACACATAGTGAGAAAAGCTCCTAAACTATAGACTAGGCAAAGCATTCCTACTTTTCCTCATTCCCTATAGTTATGGCTCTGATACCAATCTGTCACACCTCAACCGATGGCGGAAACATCAGGATGAGACGAACAAATCGCTCAAAGCATCATAACACTAATAGTGACAATATAATTAAATTCAAATTTCATAAAAAACTAAGATTCAATACAAAGTCTCAAATAAATAAACAAAACATAACAAATGTTTATTAAAGTGCGTTTCTAAAAGTCCATCCTAACATGTTTCTTCGTTTCATCTTGACTATCAACCTGCAACATGTATTAAAATACATCAACAAAAATGTTGGCGAGTATACAAGTTTGATACATAGTATAACATGTTTAACAATGTTTAAATAATACCAAAAACATGTAAACAATAAGCAAGTTTAACTAATATGCTGAAACAGTGTAAACTATGTGTTCAAACCCAAGTTTCCAACGCAAAGTGCCTTTCCCAAAGTCTAACGGGAGAAAACGTGTTTAACTTAACAATATCCCAAGTCTCAAGGGCGGTGTGTTAATCCTATAGCGCTATAATTGTTAAGGTAGGCTATCAAAAGTTAATGAATCCAATAGACACGGAAAGTTTACATGGCATAAAGTATCACAAGCATCACATTGTTCCATGTCTAAAAGTGGGTAGATCGTGCCTAATAAAGTTTCAAGTGTCGTGATTTAATATAGAATACATGTTGCACCCCAAAAGTGATAAAAGCAAAAGGGGTCATGTATACTCACCATAGATTGCGTATTTGATTTCTTGAAATATCGCACGAATAAGGAAGGATCAACGAAACATTACCATAGACTAAGATAGTGAATCTGTTATTATTTTCGAATTACGTTAAGGGATTGTATAAAGTCGTTTATAGATTATAGGAGACGTTTTAATCATTCGCCTTCGATTACGATTAAATTTTGTAAGGGTTGAATAATAACGATAAAAATATTGAGGCTAATATTAATACTAATAATAAATAATAATAATGATTTAATAAAATTGTAATCGTAATGATTACTATTTATACAAGATAATAATATTGTTAGTATGAATAATAAAAATAATAATAGTTATTTATAATAGTAGTTAAATGATAATAATAATTAATAAAAAATATTTAGATTAAGGATAATAGAATAAAAATTTGAAATAACAAACAAATTGTTGTAAAATAACACAGATTAATATATATATCAGCCCATAGTCTGATATGGCCCGAACAGGTTGGCCCAATCGAATAACAAACGATCTAAAAAAACACTAACCCAAACAGGGCCGGCCCAACAGGCCATAGACCAACAGAACACAACAGCGAACAGTGAACAAATCGAGGGCAGGATCCAACCGGTGACTCCGAAACACGCGGACATACAAAACACCAGCTGCCTGGCCAGCTTAGGTATTGTATATAGAGTTTATAACAAATTATATAACAATCTTCTTCATATTTAAACAAAATCGATACTTAACAGCTATATTTGATTATATATACATACTTATCTATAACAATCTGATATCATGATACGAAGGATCGAGGTTAAACAAAACAGGTGTTACCGAGTCAAGAGTGGTGAGACCTCCGGCTAGTTCTTATAATTTCCGGCAGGTATTGATTTCTCCGGCGGTACTTGCAGGTTTCCGGCAAGGGTCGTGTCGAGCAGAGAGAGGGTGAGGGTTGTGAGAGTGTACGAGAGATGAGAGGTGTTAATGTGAGGGTGAAACCGATGTAAAGTATTGGTATTTATACTGTTTTCGCGGCACGTAAGGGGTCCGAAAGATTGACGGGTTCATGATTGGCTTAATGGCGGAAAGGATTTGATTACAAAAGTCTAGAAAATCAGATGACTTAAACATTGAAAGAACAGAGGTGAATGTTCTGTGATTGTCGCTGAATGTTTGGCGGAAAAATGAATTTTAATTCGAACTTACGAAGTGAATATATAGTAGTTGTTTCGGTATTATAACCGAATGAGACTAAAAGACGGGCGGTTAAGGTTTGCGCGATTGAGGCGGTTGTCGCGGGTTCGAGTCCGGCCGTTAACCGTTTCTTATTGTTTTGTTTTAGGCTTTCACAAAATGGCACAACAGCCCCTAAAGTGTTTGTTATACTTTTTCAAGTTTTAAATATTGTTTAAACAGTCCCTTAGAGACTAAGTTAATTGATATCCTAGTTTAGTTAACCTAGAACTTAACTAAGTTAAGTTTTTTATCTAATTCTATAATTAATAAAAGAAAAGTAAAAGTAAATAAATAAATGATTAATTAGTTAATATTTGTATAAATAAATAAATGAATAAAATATTTTAATAGTTTAAATAAATGATTAAATGGATAAATAAATAAATGTGGTTAATGATACGGATTATTAAGTGTTTCCGATTAAGGTTTAGGCTCCGACTTTGATACATTTTAAGTTGTTTAACGTGTTTCACGTGTTTAACAAGAATCAAGATTCATAACGTTCCAACATTCGAATAATTACACAAATAAACACGAAAATTAATAAAAAGTCTCGTTTTCATTATGATCAATAGTCTGGGATTACAATTTGAAACGTAATACGTTAGAACGAGAGTAGAAGTGCCAAAATAAGGAAAGTACAACTGATTACAACGAATACGAAAATACGGAGCGTTACGGATTTGTATTCTTGGAACATTCTTATGTGATTCGCTTATCATTAACTTTGTACGAGCCTCCCTTAACATGTATAGCGCTATAGGAGTAAGCACCGCCCATATTCTTGAGGTCATGTTAAGTCCTTCATAACGGTCTTTTCGTTGCGACGATAAGATTACGCTAGCGGTAAACTTTGGGTTGACACGTTTGGTTGCATGCTAGTATTGTATGATAATTTAAGTTAACTATTATGCCATGTGGATTCTTTCAAACTTCTATACTTATGCTAGTACTTAAAACTTGTATGCTTGCTAATACTTTTGTGTGGAACTATACTTTAATACGTATTGCTGGGATTCAATGCTGATGATAACGAATGGAACTTAATAGGAAGGACTAGAAACACACCAAACTTTAAATACATGTTTATAGATTAGTCATGCAATACTTGTATTTTTTGTTTTCCAATTCATGTACTTGAACCATTAGCAATAAAATGAAGTATTATTTATTAAATACTTGTCACATTAAGTGTTATGAAGTCTCAAGCAATCTATTTACGTCTGCCTCGATGATTCCGCCATCGGTTGGGATGTGACACCAATTTGTTTCCTATTTGTCTTTCCATGTTAGAAACAAAGAATATATTTTTTATTATTATAGATGCATTAAGGTAATCTCACTTTGTGTTCTTGCTCCATATGCGTTTTAAATGCTTTTTTTCGTTTAAATTTGTTAGGATGATTGCCAAAGGAGAAAAAGGGATTTTATTCACAGCATGAGCCGCATTTTGACAAAGGATCAATGTAAAAGAGTCAAGCTTTGGAGCTAGCAGTCAGGATCAGTGTTAACATCTAGCCCTCATGTTTCAGTAGGTTCGTCTAGCATCTAGCATGGAGCTTATGCCTATAGCTGCTAAGTCAGCCATAGATAAAAAAAGGTTTAAGTTTATCTTGAGATTTTTAGGACTCTCAATGATGCTAGAGAAAGATGTTGATTGAGTATATTAAGTGTTTAGTTAAGTTTTGTGATCAAGATATTTATTTTGTAAATATATCAACTATTCACGGTATATGTTAACTGTTGTTGGAACTTATGTTAATTAAGTTGACTTTTATCTACCTCTAAGCTCTCACAAAATGTCATTTTTTATCCTTCAAAAAGGGTATATATTATAATATATTTTATTTTTAGTAAATATAAACTATTGTGGTTGTTTTTGGGCACGGATTTGTTTCCTCAAATTATATTATAATCAAGGGTGTAATGTAATCGACTTATTTATTATATTTTTTAGTGGTTCATCGGTTTTCATTTTGTAGATTTTAGATGTTTAATTTATAACTGATTGACATAGCTACATTTTAAATTAAATTATAAAAATTTCAAATCTATCTTATTTCCAAACTTAGAAATTAAGTTATTTAAAAAAAAAAATCAAAGACGAGATTCCTTCCTTAATTTTTATTTTATTCCCTAATTTTCGACAATCATTTTAATCTCAAATAAACTATTTTGGAAAATGATCAACAAAACTCACGTGTTGTAAAATTATATGTTACGTGCTATTTATTAACTATTAAATTAAATATGTTCATTCCTATCAAAGTCTTAAAATTTTAAATTATTTTCCAAGTATATGCTACTTTCCTTCCGTATTTAAGCAAACAAATGTTTCAATTCCACTATTCCCATTCCCTTATCATTAGCATCTTATGTTTTTTTTGTTTAAATACTTGAACTTCTTTAATTGTATTTAATACATTAAATATTTTTATATTGATTTATTAATCAAAATTATTTTAGTAAAAGTTTAAAAGTTAAGTATAAATACGTATTATAACTTGCCAATAAGTTTATAAGAATGTCAATAATAACTTTATAACATGTGAAAAAATTTATGAATAAGTTTATAAGTATTTGAATCTCACAACTTAATCTGTCTAACTTTTTATATGATATTCATAGATTAATCATTATTACTAATACAAGTAATATATTAAACCATATGTTCCACTGAGCAATACACGTGACCATTTGTAAATCTCATAATGTTGTTTATATGCCTAACGTTGTTCTTTAACGCAAAAAGGAGCAATTTGGATAAGGGAATTACAAACACCGGGTATCTACAATAAGTGATCTAATTTTAATATAATGTATTTTGTTTTGGATTGGGTTACTTAAGGAGATGAAGGGAGCAGCAACAAAGGTAAGCAATCACAAAAATTGGATTGTCTTCGTTAACATAAATGGTCCGAAAATCCACCCCTAATATAAAATACTTATTTTTAGTATTGTCGTATTTGATTATTTTAGTAATTCAACATTATGAATTGTGAGTTTTTATTGTTTAGATTATGTTATTCGAAATAGATTAAACTTTTTACAGACTATTGTCATGTTGTTTGTTGGGTCGATTTGACGAAATCGTTTTAATACCGTTTTATCTTTATTCTAATTTAAACATTATATGGCATAATTATATATATTTCTACCCGTGTTGCACATAGGTGATAACCTAGTTTATCTTAATATGTACTTAGATAAACTAGGAGTAGTAGTAGTAGTGATGTATTTTTCATCTTTAAAAGTTACTAGTAGTAAAATCTGTGTGCAAACACGGGTGGTTTTTAGAAAACCATGCATACCACATTTTATTAGATGATGAATGTTATACATTTTTAAGGTCTACTTAGAAATAGATTATAAACAAACGAAACATCTTTTAAATAACAAATAAAATGAAACATCTATTAACTAACAATCGAGCACACATTGTTCTATATTCCAAAATCGTAAACTTGAAACATCTCTTGATACAAGATCCTTCGTTATTGGAGTATAGCCGTCCATAAATCTTTCCTTTATTAGATAAGTAAGATTACCATCCTCTATATATGCAATCGTTTCCAAACCAATATTTCTAAGTACATGTACTTGGATTCATCAAATACCAAATGAATAAATAATTAATGTATATTACACATATAAAGCAAACAGTATTTTGTAATGTCCCTTTAATCTTCATCGAAACTTAAAACCTAAAACTAGATTAACTATGATTAATATCCATCGAAACTTAAAACCTAAAACTAGATTAACTATGAAAATTAGCAAGCTACAAAATGATTGTATTTTTTTTTTTGAATAAATATATTAAAATCCTAAAGCCAAATCAAATACTTGCATAGAAAACCAAAAGTGGCAGCCTTTAATAAAAAAAGGTATTGGAAAATGAATTAGCGGTTGAACATTGCACGTTTACTCTTACCAAATGAATAAGCTCATATGAAGGGATATGGTTTCTAATTATTTAAAATTAGACAATAAGCGTTTCGGGTTAACCTTGTACAAAAAGGACGAGTTTTGTGACATTTGTGCCTTTTCAATCATTGTACAATCCCGAACAATTTCGAATCCCAATGAAATCTTGTGTTTCATTTCTAGGATTGTATAACTACATGTGACATTTGCACGTTTTAAGTCCTTGTACAATTTCAAACTCTTAATCCTTTTCTGGAAGTAAAATCGTAAATTGTTATGCAAACATAATCAGTTTAACGCGACCTACACTCCGGAACAAGGCCATAAGCTAAACATACCCTAAATACCCTTTACATAACTTAGAAATAAGTTTTGAGGGGTTCGGTGTCACACCCCAACCGATGGCGGAAACATCGAGGCGGGACGAAATAGATTGCCAGTGCTCATAAATACTAATTGCATCAATTTTAATTAAACCGGATTTCATTTCATAGTAAAATTGTCATACATTACAAGGAATTTCAAAATACAACAATAGAAAAGGGCAAAATTTGATACAACATTTATAAACCTAACGTCTATATGTGTATCTAAGCATCATACTACTCCAATTTCATGGCAACATCTTCATCAACCTGTAACATGTTAAAAATACGAGTTCAATGCAAAAGCAAAGGCGAGTACACAAGTTTGGTGGTACATAGCATAATTATAAAATATATAACTCGAATCCACATGATAATTGTAAGCAAAGTATATACTAATCATGCAACACTAGATCAAACCCCAACTTTCCACAAAAGTTTTAACGAGATCGAGCTTCCCTTGTCACAAAAGCGACAAGACTAAGATGAGTATGATAATCTGAACATAACCCCGACGGGCAGCGTGCTACTCCTATAGCGTGATATATGATAAGTTGGGCTAGCTAAGTTAATAATCAAGCATGTATAATCTAGCATGTATCTAAGAATAACAAGTATTCATGTATAAGGATTGAGTACGTAAAAGTATAAGTTCGTGATAGTGTATTTTGATACGGAAACATGTTACAACCTGTTAGGAAACTTTATATGTATGATTAAAGTATTAAAGAAAAATGAAGAAAGAGAGTCTGATCAGATCTGATGAAAAAGAAGTCAAAGGATCAAGTCAACAGAAGAAAAATGATCATAGGCCATAGGAAGAAGCATTTGAATCGGATCTAATGAGAATATCTTTGTCTACGTGTTCGAAGAAAGGATCAGAAAAGATCTGTCAATTTATGAAACCTCATCAGATTCTGATCAGAAGTCATCAGAAATCTGGTGACCAATCATAATGTCTACTTGCAGTTGAAGATAAGGTAATTCCGTTGAAGGATATTTATGATACAAGTGGACGTAGTAAGCATGACATATGAAACGATCTGCCACGATAAACACTTGCATAAATAAACAATTGTGTATTCATGCCAATTGCTCTCTATAAATAGAGATCACCAAACCAAAGATTGGTGGACCTGAGCATTGCAAGTATTACAACTTACATACTCCATTGTCCTTCACTCCCACGTAATTCTTAAGCATTGTTTTGTATTAGAAAATAACTTTTCAATCATCTTTTATAACCTTTCAAAAGTGATATAAACTTGAAAATTCTGTATCTCTGTTTCTTACAAGTTGATTTCTAATTCCGCACATTATTTTCATATAAAGTTGAAATCAACTTGCCATTTTAAGCAAAGCATTGTTATCTGGGATCAACAATTGTTAAAAGAACAAATGCAGAATTGGAGCAAAAGCAAGACATAACTGCAAGGGCAGATGGCAAGCATCAGAGAAGAAAGTGCCATTAACACAAAGCTGACTGAAGATGTAAAAGATCTATTAAAGAGACTCTGTGTTAGTATTGCACAAGCAACAAAGACAAGCCTGCCAGATTTGTTGAAACAAATTCCTGAGGGAAGAGAAATGCCTAGTACAACCCAAAAGGATGCACTCAAACACATTGCAACTGCATCAACAAAACCTCTTTTCAGAATACCCGCTCCTATACCTACTAAACCAAAAGATTCAACTACATCATCACACAGAACAATGAGTTCTTTCCCTCTTCCACCTCATCCTACCTCCATCTCTAGAGAAAAAGCCTGATCCTACACCCTTCAACACAAACTCAAACATCACCTCAATCAGCACCAATTCAATCAAAATCAACTCAACCACCACTACAACAATCTCAAACTCAAACAAAACCATCATTAAGAACAAGAGCTCAACGCTTAACTCGGTCCTCATCCAGAGACAAAATGAAAGGGAAAGAAATTGCTGGACGCACTCTCTCAAGTCAAACTGAATTCAGCAAACAATGTATATCTGGAGAGAAAAGGAAATGGGAAGAAAGTGGTCATACTTCCTCAAAGAAGCCTGCTGTGATTCCAACAGAAGATCCAAACATTACAAGAATCATACAAACCCTAGATGACCATGAGGTACTCTTTCCAGAGGTTGTTTTAAAGGAATATTACAGAAAAAACGATGAATCTCTTCCTAGCAAGATAAACCCCATCACCAGAAATGCCCTCACAATGAGAGGAAATAGACAAGAAGGATGTCTCTGGGGGGAATACAGAAATCCAATCAAGAGTGTACACATCACAGACAGATTAGTCAAAACTCCTCTCAAAGGTGTATGGCATCAAAACATGTATCACATCAGGAGAGAAGATGGTGCAGAACAACAGGTCCTTGATAGCCAAATTATGGAGCGTCTGCACCCACTGGATATAGTTAAGCTAAGAAGAATGTATGCACAAGAATCACTGAGAAGAAGAGAAAACAGAAAAGCACTTCATAGCTTCTCAGAACGTGGAATGGAGATAGCAACCAACATATGCCAAGTAGATTTTGACCTATTCCTTTGATACAAACACTTGGTCAATGGCAAACCTCTGATCACAACACCAAACACTGAAATCCCTGAAGCAATGAAGGATGCCAGAACAGGTAGCATTGTGAAACACCTGAGCTAGCAGTGATCTATAAAGACAAAGAAGGGAGAAAAGCGTTCAAAGTTAATGAAATATGTAAGTTTTCAAACAGAACTTTTAACTTACATTAAGAGATCACGAGGAAAAAAGCAGGAACAGAAGAAGGATAAGAAGAAAGAGCACTTGGTAAAACAGACTGAAGACATCATTGATGACTAGATTCAAGATAGGGAGTATGTAAGAACCATGTATGAGGAATGCAAACAACCAATCCCTAGAAGTGGAAGCCCAGCATGAAAGATTTTTATTATTGAATTAGTCAAAACAATGATTACTATGGTCGAAGTTTTCTTTGAATTGTTTGTTTGAAAATTGCTTAAGTGGTTGTTTTAGTTTTATCTTGCAAGTTCTTGGTTGTATGTTCTTCATTTTACTTACAATACTTAGGGGGAAATTGTTAGGAAACTTTATATGTATGATTAAAGTATTGAAGAAAAATGAAGAAAGAGAGTCTGATCAATCTGATCAGATCTGATGAAAAAGAATTCAAAGGATCAAGTCAACAAAAGAAACATGATCATAGGCCATAAGAAGAAGCATTTAAATCAGATCCGATGAGAATATCTTTGTCTAAGTGTTCGAAAAAAGGATCAGAAAAGATCTGATCAAATCTGACGAAACCTCATCAGATTCTGATCAGAAGTCATCAGAAATCTGGTGACCAATCATAATGTCCACTTGCAGTTGAAGATAAGGTAATTCAGTTGAAGTATATTTATGATACAAGTGGACGTAGTAAGCATGACATATGAAACGATCTGCCACGATAAACACTTGCATGAATAAACAATTGTGTATTCATGCCAATTGCTCTCTATAAATAGAGATCACCAAACCGAAGATCGATGGAGCTAAGCATTGCAAGTATTATAACTTACATACTCCATTGCCCTTAACTCTCACAAAATTCTTAAGCATTGTTTTGTATTAGAAAATAAATTTTCAATCATCTTTTGTAACCTTTCAAAAGTGATATAAACTTGAAAATTCCGTATCTCTGTTTCTTACAAGTTGATTTCTAATTCCGCACATTATTTTCATATAAAGTTGAAATCAACTTGCCATTTTAAGTCAAAGCATTGTTATCTGGGATCAACACAACCCAAAAGTGATAAAAGGTAAATGGGTCGAGTGTACTCAAGGTTTTGCTAAGTGTTCCACTTAAATAATCCCTCGGGAGCTTTATTGTGATGTTTAGAGTTTGGCACCTTGTCCTTCTACAAGAAGAATATAGGTATTAGTTATGAGTGTAATGAAGATTCGGATTATTCGAGCGAGATTACGAAAATAAGAATAAAGTATTATGTATGAAAATAATCACTAAGACGTAGCACTTGTTCTTGACACTATGACAACTCGAATGGGTTTGGTATGGTTTCATAGGTTCAAGCCCTATTAGAATCGTGACAAGGAACTACATACTTTAGTGACTAAACTTAATAGCTCGATAGATGATTATTTAGTCATTATCAAGGGTTCGGTTCTTGGGATTATATTATAGTCCATAGATATATAGTTATATAATCATGTAGGAGGTGGGAGGATGAACCATCCACTTTGGTACCTCTTAGTATCATGTAAGTCAAGTAGGAGGTGGGAGGATTAACCATCCACTTTGGAACCTCATATGGTGTTCACCACTACACAAGTTACCATAGGTAACAAGGAGGGTACTAGAACAAGAACATAAACAAGAATGTAAATAACAAGAATGTAAAGTGTGTCACCATGATACCAAGTAGCCAAGTGAAATACAACCCGGAGAGCACACATTGACATATGTCAACGGCTAGGCGGGGTTGTGACCTTTAGAACTAGCAAACTACTTGAGATAATGATGAAAATCATCAAGTGATGTGTGGTCTCGAAGTTAGGATAGCCCAAGCTAACCAAGGTGGATAAACATGAACAAGCTCATGAACTTGCATCACTTATGAGCTTAAAGCTCTAAGAAAATAGAAAGTTTGTAAGGATAAATCCTCTATTTTGAATGTCTCAACCTTGTTTTTAAGCCTAACTAACCATAAGAAGTGTTGTAAGCATTAGGACATAGGTTTGAGATGAGTTAGACTCAAGTTTGATAAGTTTAAACAAGATTTGAAAGAGTTAAAATCATAACAGAAAGTTTAGGACACTTTAGGTGCATTTCTAAGTCTGGATTCTCCATGGGGAACCCTAGGATTCAAACCTAAAGTTTGTCCAAGTAAATAGAAGAAAGAATCAAGTGATTTCATGGAGAAATGAGCAAGTTATGCTCACTTTTGTGAAGGTGGTACAATCTGCCCGAAAATTCTGATTATGAGTGTTCTTGAGATGATTTGAAAATGATTGAGTGAGTTTAGATGGAGCTTAGAAAGCATGAAATGCTTGGGGAAGCTTGGTATTTATAATGGAAGAGTTAGGAGGTGTAGGGGGTGTTTAATGGGGATTAGAGGTGAGTTAGATGGTGGGATCCGTGCATAATTCGCAAGCCAAAACTATTCTGCCCGCCCAGAGGTTCTTACGAACCGTAAGGGTATACCCTTGCGGTCCGTAAGGACCTTAGCCGGGTTAAAATTTGGATTTTTTGTTATTTTGTCACATGGTTACTCGTTTATTTGATATTCTAAGGTATTTTATGGTACAATAATGCATTGTGTGTATAAGTATCATGTCACCAAGTATTTGTATGTATAGAATGATCGGGATCGAGTATAAACATCACGTATTAAGTATGTATCAAGTATAAATGTCACGTATTTGCATGTTTGTGACATTTTCGAGTATGAGTATCATGTGTATGTATGTAAGAGTATGTATGACAAGTATTGTGGTAAAAAGTATATTCCCTTTATGTTTCAAGTCTCGATTACAACGTTTACAACAAAATGAAGAATACGAATACAATGATTTCCAAAAATAGAATTACAACACGAGCTTGCTATAAATAGAAAGTTTGGAAATGCGAGGCGTTACATTAGGTATGGCAAAAACATGCTTATTCAAACTCAGGGACTATTTGCGACAAAGTGTGAAAGTCTGCCGATTCTCGTATTTTTTAATACGAACCACATATACAAATCCAAATATTTTTGTAATCAATAATATTCTTGTATTTTATTGATGAGAATGTAAAAATATCAATTATTGCGCAATTTCGGTCATTTTCGTGTTCGTTATAGCGCTCGTTGTAATTAAGCGAAAAAAGCGACCGTACAATTGAACAAACCGACATCCATGACATTTTTGGGCATAATACAAGTTACTTATGCCTTAACGCCTTTGTATAACCTAAATATTAGGTTAGAAGGGGTTAAAAGCGACAAAATGCAATAATACAAGTCCAGGGGCCAAATCCGCCTAAAATGAAACTTGTGGCCACCGTAGCTTACGGTAGCTACCGTAAGCTACGGTAGGCATTGGCGACAGAATTTCCTTACAACCCACACAAAGCTGCCAAACCATGTTACTCGAAACTATGGGCTTCCCTGCTACTTGTAACATGTTAGGGGGCACTTGATCCTACAACATCCCCTAACACCCGTAATGATCTTGTGCAAGCTTTGCAACTATAAATAGGGCCTTGATCTCACATTTTCAACTTGCTCATTTCCTTCTTCTTCACCTATCTGCTCTAAATTGGAGTTTGCTTCCCATTGGAGGCCTCCTACCGAGTATTCTTGCCTTCCTAGAACACAAGTGAGTGTTTTTTCTTAGTCTTGTTCCTTATTTTAGCTTATTTTGAGCTAAAAGTCAAACAATTGACTTTCTATTTGACTTTTAGTTCTGACCATTTTTGGTCAAGTCAAAGTTCAATTGAACTTTGCAACGTGATCGTAATCACGAAGGTTATAATCCCTAGCAATTGCACCTCCTGATTACCGCGTTTACTAGTCGAAGTGATGAGTCAAAATTTCGTTCAAAGATGCGCATAATGTGCATTTTACGATGAAAACTATTTTTGGGTAGTTTTGATACCAAATCATTTTTATAACTTAGTTAGACATTGTTTTAACATGTCTAGCTCATCACTTCTAAGTTTAGTGCTTTATTTGGGTCGTTAGTCGAGCGGTTTGACTACCGCTTTGACTTTCGAATCCGACCTGTTTGGTCAATCTTAGGATTCGACCAAGCACATTTTTGTGACCATAGTTGTATAGGGAATAACCTACTGAGGTTATACCTTATGGTCATAAGGTTTGGTTAGTTTTATGATAAGTCGCTTTTATGTTCTTTAAAAATGACCAAAACACCCTTTTTGTGCATAAATCGATTTTATGCATATGTACCCAAAGTTTTGACATATAAACTGATGTTACAACATTATCAAACATGTTTTGACATATAAGACTTATCATAGGACATATTTGACCATCCGATCATACATTTACGCTAATGACCCGTTAAAGTAGCGTAAACTACCTTAACGAGTCATAACGGGTCAAAAGCACTTAGGATCCTTTCCAAATCAGAATGTTAAATTTAGTAAAACATATCATATGAGTTCCAACACTCGCTTGGTTTATAAGACTTCATTCTGTCCAATCCTCCGACTAAAGTCTCGACGCACTAACATAGTTGTCCGATATCAGGACACACTTGAATCCTTGATCTCTTGAGCTTTGTTTGATCATCCGAACAAGACTTATACACAATCCCAATAGAGTACATAGTCCCCTCTTTTACGTTTTTCAAATGTTTTGGGGTGATTCATATGTGCCTATCATTATTTTCTTGTTTTCATGACATTATACACGTTTTGCTTATCTAGTACATATAGTACACAGTTTTCAAAGACATTTTGCTTCGTATATTGACCTAGCATACCTAGTACATGGTTTTCAAAGAAATTTTGCTTCGTGTTTTCAAAGACTTTTTGTTTCGTATGTTGACCTAACATACCTAGTACATGGTTTTCAAAGACATTTTGCTTCGTGTGTTGACCTAGCATACTACTAGTACATGGTTTTCAAAGACATTATTACTTCGTATGTTGACCTAGCATACCTAGTACATGGCTTCAAAACATTTTCACGACATGCTTACATTGTTTTAGACATTTTGGTATGTTGAACTCGACAATGCTACATTCATTAACATTGATCACGCCGACTGGTAGTATGTAATGGTACCATAAGATTGACAATCCCTTCCCGCTTCCTAGGTTTGTTTGGAAGTGACCTTAGGGAATGACAGAATCCGATGAATATTGATAAACATTTGACCTGATAAGAGTTTATCCGACATTCAACAAGGCTTGAATGTATTCGCCAACAATCCATATTTATATGTCTACACAATAAAAGCAATGATTTATAAAACAAAACCTTTGATTAAACAATACATTTGTTCATTCAAAAACATTGTTTTATGCACGACATTTTGGTTATACAAGACAATTGTTTATGCATGACATTGGTTTACACATGACGTTGGTTTACACAACTGACATTGGTTTATACATAGACATTTGTGTATACAAGACATTTGGTTTTTACAAGGCATTGGTTTACACATACATTTTATTTGTTGGTTTATGGTAAGTGATTTAAATAATGAGCGTGTGTAATATGATAAAAGCATGGTGGATACGTCGCTGATACTTCCAGTATATAAGTGCTTTATTATATTGCATATTGTAGTGTTATCTAAACCACTTCAAGCAAAATACAAGGCATAACATATTTTATACAAGACATGCCATATTTTGGTTATTAAGTTAACCTTGCATCATTTATTTTAAATAATTTGATTTTCATATGATCTCATAAAAGAAACATGTTATAATGGTTCATGGTTGTTTTTGTATTAGTTAAACATTTCTTTTAACACTCAAAGCCATGGATCATCATCACAAAACCTATGTTACTCACAGACATTTTTATGCTGACGTTTTATTTTCACATATGTTCTAGGATCGAATGTTTGATTTGAGCTTGCTACACATAGGACGGACTCGGACCTTAGTGAACTTAAAACTTGAAAGACAATTGTCGTGTTTAGTTTGTTTTTATTCCAAGACAATGTAATTTAACAATTCAATAATTTAAAACTTTATGTACCATGTGTTGTGAAACAATAATAATGTGACATGACTCCCCAACGTTTTCACCGCGGTTTGTTGTTTTACGCGGTCGGGGTGTGACAAGTTTTGACTCGTTATCCAATCCGCATGTAAAGAGAACCTGGAGACAGCCATTTCTTCTTGTAAAGTTGACTTTTCTTCCTTAAATTCCAAGTGGATCTGTAAGAAAGCTAATCATTTACTTATGAGAAAAGAAAGAACACATGTTGTTACTATTTAATATCTTTATTATATATTTTTTTTACACTTCATTCATTTGATGCTTTCATTCTAAAGTGACATTTTTTAACCTGAAACAAAGTGAACCCACTTAAATTGGCCCATTCTGACCTATTACCCTGGCTCAACCCACCTGTTTATTTATCTATGAACATAAAACACATTACCTTGGTTTACAGCAATGGCCTCTTTATTGCTTAGGATTTCAAATGTTTGTATAGTTATATTCCGGACATCATTCGCAACCTATAAAAAGCAGCGCCTTGCCAAAATTTTTTAAACATGATATTAAGGCCTAAAAGTGGAATCTCCTGCCTGACCCGACACACAACACCCATATCAAGTTTTGGGTTGTCATTGGGGATGAGCAAATGGTAGCAAATACCATCTCGATCCCGTCGCGATCCCGAAAATACCGTACCGATTTTTTTTGGTACCAGAATCGGTATCCACTTTTTGGCATTTTCAGTATCGGGATTTGCGGGACCGGGACGGGTTCAATACGGTACCGGTAAAATACCGAATTTTACCTTCAAAATACCGATGCCGTACCGATACCGTACCATACCATACCGACATATTTCAGTATCAGTATTGGTATCCAGTTTTCATGATTTTCGGGATCGGGACGGTATCGGTATTTGCTCATCCCTAGTTGTCATATCCAACCCATCTAATAAACGGGTCATGTTTAGGTTTACTTGTTTAATCAAACGGGTTATATTCGTATTGGCCTGTTTACCCTATTTAAATAAACAGGTTGACCGCTAACCTATGTTTTGCCCCATCTAACCCATTTTTTTAGCAATCCATTAACACGATTAACACTACAGCTTGAGTACGACCAGCTGACACGTTTAGATAACTACCAGTTTTGGAATGCCATACCTACACATTCCCTTATGCGCATTAGCTCCCTGTGTCACTAATGAAAGAAATCCGCAAACTAAAAACAAAACACACCATTTAAAAGCAAAGGAAGGCACCAACTCTGCCTTTATGAGCTTAGTTGAATTTATTATTAACCTACAAAGAAACTTCCTTTAACAATTGCAGTATAATTAAAACAACTACATGAAATAGAGGGCTCAAAAGTGGAACTTTACACCATGTCAATGTCAAGTTCCAAATTTCTATATGCAATTTAAACTTGTTCAATTATCAAATCAGTTTCTGAATTGTACTTTTACCGTCTACTTTTCATTCTCCTTATTTGACTTATCCTTTAGGGATTTGAGAACATAATAAAACATTTGGATGGCAAGATGATACCTTCTGGAAATAGATTATATCAGTTCTGCAGATTAAAGGTCACTCAGGATAAGCAACCTACTCATAGCATAAAGTTGATACCGGTTACGATTTTAATAATCCAAACAAAATAAAAAATAAATAAATAAAACACGTTAAATGATGAATCAAGCAATTACTTCATCACCAAGCTTAGTAATCTCCAGTAATCGAAGTAAAATTCTTTTTCATTTAGCTAATAAAATCTACACTTAATTGTTTAAGCCTTCTTCTTCTTCTTCATAAAACTTATGCCCAATGGCCAGAAATTGCTCAATCGTAACATTATATATTGGTTATAAATTAGTTGTACATAAACCATGAAAGATTCGAGGGTTTATGTTGGTTACCTTAGATGTCTTTTCAGATAGGATTCTGAGAAGCACCGAAACAAGCGATTTCACAAATAACGGTGAGTCGTTAGAAATATTCACAAAGTTCAAACTAAATTCGAAGTAAACAAAACTTCATTGACAATAAGAGTATCAGAAATCGGTTAAAGCAACTCAGATTACCTCAATATCGATAATCCCAATTTAAAGAACATATATTATCCTTTCCATCACAAACGGGTCAAATTAATCAAATATAGTACACACTTCGTATTAACCGGTTATATTGGATTAAAACTACATTCAATCTTGACAGTAAAATTTGTGCAAAACCTCAATACTTCTGCTGATTTTGTGGCCGAAAGGATTGAGCATCGAACACACATATAATCATTAAGATCGAAAAACATTAGAAGGCTTGTCAGTTTTCCACATATTGGGGAAAAAGATAATCTGATTAGACAAACCAAATATATTCTAATCCAAATATAAAATAGAGAATACGATTTGTATTAAGACTCCAAATTTGATCAGATTCCCGGCAAAATCTACAAATTGGTAAACTTACAAACATCAATTTCGGCGTCCATATCGAAATCAGACAAAGCAAGTTGTGACTTTGAGGGTTTATCTTGTTGTTTTTTAAAACGTTTGATCCTTTTCGTCGTTGTTCATAATCGCTCAAAAAAACAAAGCTTGTTCTTCAATCCTAACAAAATTATTAAACACTAAATAATAGGGTTAATAGATGATTGAAGGATTCAAAAAACCCAATTCGTACATCATATTATTTCTTTTTTCATAGGCAAAAAAAAAAGAAAGAAAATATGGAACATACATCACCTTCAAATAGCTATTGATCCGTTCTTCAAAACGGTAACACTGCAAACAAAACATCTAATTTCTTTGTAGTATGCTTGAAAAGACATATCCTTATTATATCTACAATAAATCACACCAAAATGTCAAACACATTACACATATGAGCATCTATAAAGATATAAACCAATATTTACCAGATACTATAAAAATGAAATATTTAGCCTGCTTTTATCATATGCAATCAAACTTGCACAACATTTACCAGTTACTAAAAAAATGAAATGGTAGGAACAACCTTGTCAAAACTCTTCAAGTTGCTTCACAACCTCAGCCATTGTTTCCTCATTCTTCTTGTCCCGCTTTTTCTTTCTTTCTGCTCAAGAAGACATGTTCCAAACGGATACAGACAACCTCCATTTATACTATAAAATCGAGACCTAACCGAGGGAAATTGAGACTGTTATTCTCTGCATTTTTTACTTATAAAAGTTAGATATAGAATGAAAACAAAAGCTTACCTATACCTTGCTTCGAACGAAAATAACTCTTGTGCAGTCACCAGAGTTACCTTACAGTGGTGGTGAGTTGCTGGTATGAATGAATTGATCATTCATATGGTATCAAGCCTAAAGACCCTCCCATAACTCTCCTCTCCCTTCATCTTTCTCTGTCCTTTCGGTTCTCTCCTCCCTCCTCCTCCATCCATGGCTTCCCCCTCCTCCAACACCGATTTTCTTCCCCATTCCCTTTCCCACCTTATCACTGTTAAGCTATGTTCCTCAAATTATCTTGCATGGGTCCACCAAATGGAACCAATTCTGAAATATCATGACCTTATATCCCATGTTGACGGCACCGAACCGCCTGCCGCTACTATTGCCAGCAACGACAAAACTGTCGATAACCCTCTTTATGCATCCTGGCTCATGGTTGATCAGCGAACCATCATCATTCTGAATGCCTCTTTATCCGATGAGGCTGTCACCATGGTTCTCGGACTACCCACTACTCGCCAAGTTTGGTTTGCTTTAGAGGCGGCATATGGCAACTCCTCCATTGAGCGGGTCCATAATTTGCGAGACCAACTTCGTCTTCTTCAGAAAGGTTCCAAATCCGTTGCAGATTTTGGCCATGCCTTCAAAAATCTTTGTGATCAACTATCCATCATTGGACATTCGATTAACTCGGCGGATCAACTACATTGGTTTCTTTGTGGTCTTGGACCATCTTTTGAGATATTTTCCACCACTATTTGCTCCACTAGACCTGCCCCATCCTTCACCAACTTACTTGCACACGCAGAAAGTCATAAGCTATTTTCTCGTGCTATTCATGGCTCAATCACGCCACCCGTTGCTTTTACGGCTCAAACTCCTAGACCGTTATCTTCTCCTCGTGGTGGCCGTGGTGACCGCGATTCGCGTGGTTCCTACTTGGGTGGCCGTGGTGGTCGATGTCGCGGGCGTGGACCACCGCATTGATAACTATGTAGAAATAATGGTCACTATGCTAGCTCTTGCCCTAGTCTTGGCTCATTTGCATCTAATGCCATACCTACCGATGCAAGTTTGGCTAATGCTTTTCTTGCCCAATGTAATGTTAACACTCCTGATTAGACCTCTGACTCTGGGGCCACGTATCATATGACTCCCTCCACCCCAAATGTGAACAACCTAACTGCTACCACAGGCAACAAATTTGTTATGTTTGGTAATGGTCTTACTCTCCCCATCACACATACAGGTCACTCGACAATCTCTAAAAATGTTAAATTAAATAATGTATTGGATGTTCCTAATATCACAAAGAATATATTGTCTATCAGTAAACTCACTAAGGACAATCATGTTGATCTTATCTTATATTTTCTCATTTTATATTCAGGACCGCCTCACCAAACAGGTCCTAGCCCAATGTCAATGTGAGAATGGGCTCTATGTGCTTCGCTTGGATCATAACGCTTATGTTGCTTCTTCATGACCCAAAGCCTCTGTTGAAGTTTGGCACTCCCGCTTGGGAGATGCCCATTTTGATACTATAATAAATTTGCAAAAACATGGTTGTTTGTCTATTTCGGCTCTTTCGCCTCAACCCATTTTGTGTGAACCTTGCCAACTCTCCGAAAATCAATGTTTGCCTTTCGAGTTGAATTATAAACGTGCTTCACACCCCCTTGATCTTCTCCATTGTGATTTATGGGGACTGTCTCTAGTGTTATCCGTTGATAATTACAAGTATTGTGTTGATTATGCTGATGATCACTCACGTTTTTGTTGGTTGTATCCGTTAAAATTAAAATCGGATTTCTATAATGTTTTAGAGGTATTTAGGAAGTTTGTAGAAACACAATTTTCTACAAAGATTAAAACTTTCCAAAGTGATGGCGGCACTGAATTTGTGAATCACAATGTGCAGGCTTTATTTGAACAAAATGGAACGTTTCATCGTTTGTCGTGCCTGTACACTCCGCAACAAAACGGACGAGTCGAACGTAGACATCGACATATTGTCGAAACCGGTTTGGCTATGCTCTTCAATGCTAAACTTCCACCCACATTTTGGGTTGATGCCTTTTCATCCGCAGTTTACATTATCAATCGGCTACCAACTCCTACACTTAAAGGAAAATCGCCCTTTGAAATTCTTTATCATCAAAAACCAAATTATAATATTTTTGAGCATTCGGGTATGGGGTATTCTCCTATCTTTGGGATTACTCCATGCATAAACTCTCCCAACAAAGTATACCATGTATATTTATTGGCTACAGTCCAACTACAAAGGCTATCGACGCCTTGATGCTATTTCATCCCGTGTCTATATTACAAGACATGCGAAGTTCAACGAGACTATTTTTCCTTTTCTTGGTAATAATGATGACACACATTATGAAAATCTTGAACCGATAACTTTTGATGACCCCTCCTTTTCCTATCATCCTATACACCACCATCTCCACTCACATCACCCTCTACTGTTCCTCCATGTGATATTTGCATGGATTTTTTCATAACCCCTACCACAAACTCCCACATTCCAACCGACCCTAATCCAATCGCTGCTCCTTCTCGTCCAACAGAACACCGGATGTTGGAGATCCGTTGTATTTGGACCTCATATACCCATGGTTCCAAGTACAGAGGATCCCCACACCCAGGTCCCTAAGAAACTAAAAAATTACTCTAAACAGGATTTCCTTAAAATCGAATTGGATGCTAAGGCCTTTAGCATCGTTGCTTCGGTTTTGCTCAATGAGATTTATGCGGGATTACTTCATTGTAATAGTGCTAATGAGTTATGGGATGCTCTTAAAGAGCAATTCGGTGGTACGGAAGAGGTGATAGAGAATAATAGAGAGGTTTTAAATCAACAGTATGAGACGTTTTGCCACGTTAAGGGTGAGTCATTAACACAACAGTTCGAACGATATAGCTGTCTTATCAGTGAGCTCAAATTGGTAAATGTGGAATTTCCAAATTCGACTGTCAATAGTCGTTTCTTGAGATCTTTACCTGAGAAATGGGAGACTGTAGCTTATGTCACTAGAACAACTGTTGGTTACAAGGAAATGACCTTGACACAACTTCATGGACGACTCCTCACTTATGAGAGAGAGTTGAACCAGAAAAAGAAGTTGCAAGAGTCAAGGAAAATGACTGATGACTATACTTTGGGAAACACTGCTTTATATAGTCATGAGGAGGGTCTAGCTGTGGAAAGGATCAGAGTTATGATCATTATATTGACATAACATCTGGAAACAACTTCATCTCTGATCCCAGTACACCCAATTTTGCTTTTGCTGCAAATTGTGAAAGCTAGACCTCTGATAATTTGTCCTTTGAAATGAATGACTTACAACATTTTGAACCCACTAACCTTGAAGAGATGGACATTTTGCATTAGCTGACACTTCTAAGTGTTAGAGCAAGTAAATTCTACAAAAGAACTGGTAGAAGTTTTCCAAGATTGCATGGGGGGTTGAAAGTGGAGTTGGATAAGTCTAAAATTAAATGCTACAAATGTAACAAGATGGGTCACTTTGCCAGAGAATGCAGATCACAATTTGCAGGACCAATTGTAACACATCCTGGCAACAGACCTCAAAGCATTGTCCAGTATTCCCAATATACCCCTGCACCTCAAAGGCAAAACACTGCACATTTTGCACATCCTGTTGCTGCAGTTACTGTCCATTATGTCCAAACACCTGCACCACAGATTCAATATGTCCAAGTACTACCTCAAGTACATGTGCAGCAAATGCCACAAGTTACTCAACCTACTCAAACCACTGCTACACCAGCAGAGGTTAATCAACAAAGCTTTTTCACACAAGGTTTTGTTGATTGGAGTAGCTTGCCTGAGGAATTAACAGATGAAAACTTTGCTCTCATAGCCAAAAATGATTTTGAAAATGAAAATATATGTTTAATGGCTTTGGAGACCATTATTGAAGGTGATTAATCTATGAAGCAGGAGTTAAAGTCTGATGTGGTTGATTGTTGTGAAGCAATGGTTATACCTGAAGTTACACCAGTGGTTGAAATGAACGTTGTTGATGTTGAAAAAGACCCTCTATCTGACCCATGGGATGAGCAGGTGTGTGAGGAAGAAGAGTCTGACTGTGCTCTTATGGCTGCTTCGAAGGTATCACCTCAGATCCTTAAAGATCTATCTTCTGACAAATGCATTTTCGCTTTTGCAAACATAAAACATGTGAATGAAAACCTGAGAAACAAAATTTTAGAAGATGAACTTAACTTTGAAAAACTTGTTAAAGAATTAAAACAAAGTTAATTGAAAAAGATTCTGAAATGAGTAGCCTAAGGCATGAATCAAGCATAACCAAAGACCAGCTCCAAACCATGGTAGAAAAATAGCAGGTTTGCAAACAGGAGCTTGAATCTACCCAGATCACTTGTGAAAAATGGGTAGAGTCTTGTAAAGGTTATGAGCTTATGCTTGATGCTCAATTCAAGAGCAACATAATTTGGAATAGACTTTAGAGATTATGACCAGATTTGTGCAAATATTGCAAAAATTGATTCTGAGCAGGTTGAAATAGTCCCAACAAACTTGGCTGGTGAAGAAATTAAAATCACAGATAAAAATGGAAACAAAATCATTCTTGAAAAACCCGAGGTTTCAGCAAAAGATAAAGAAATTGAAAATTATCAGTTTAAACCAACCTGGTCAGATGAATGTGATATTTTGGAAAACTTCAAGCCAATGGACTTTTCAACCACTGATGGTATAAAAGCACCAAAAGCACTGGTGATCCCTATCAAAGACTTGCCAGCAGAGGTTACACCCACTGCTCTCAAAAAGTCTGATAGGAAAAGGAAAGAAAAGGTTAAATACTTGTTTTGTGAATTTTGTGAAAAGAGAAATCATGTGGCTGCAGATTGTTTTCTTTTAAAAGCCTATGACATAAACAAAACTTGTGTTATACCCAAATCTCCTAGATGCACTATCTTCAACAAAACAAATCACATGACCCAAGAGTGTGCCTATCTCAATATCTATCATTAAAAGGTAAAAGAGATTAGAGCAAAAGCTCTTGAAAGAGAATGTTCAAGCTTTTCTGAAAACAAATCTAAAAAGAACTTTGAATCAATTGAAACATCTGTCACAAAAGCTTTAAATCAAACCTCTGTTCACAGAGAAATTCAAGTGACAGATGCACCTTCATCAAACCAGTTTTCAAGAGGTAAAAGCCAGCCTAGTTATCAATAGGTGCCTATGGTTTATGGGACTTATAAAAAGTCTTCTAAGCCAAAGGTAAATAGGCATCCCCATGGTTAACAACAGTTGATAGGAAGTGGCTCACAACAGTGGTTACAAAAACCTGATCTAACCATTACTCATTTACCTGAACTTGAGTCTGGATCATCTGAGACCCCATCCAAAGCCATTCTGGCTTTGGAAACTCACCTAAACTAATTATTTCAAAACATGTGCAGGGAGCTTCTACTTCCCTTGACAGTCTTTGGTATGTAGATAGTGGGGGCTCCAGGCATATGACATGATGTAAAGCCCTGCTCAGAGATTTTAGAGCTTATGGAGGGGGTGATATATCCTTTGGAAATAATTCAAAAGGGAAGGTGTTGGGGTCAGGATGTGTCTCAGCTGGAAAACTCAAGTTTGAGAATGTGAATCTCATTGATAATCTAAAATTCAATCGTCTGAGTGTCTCACAAATGAGTGATAAGGGCTATGGTTCCTTCTTCATAAAGGAAACTTGTCAGATAGTAGGCCCAGAGGTTGTTAAAAGATTAATCAAATAATTGCAGAGAGCAAAGCACAAGCTTACTGCTAATAGGGTAGGAAATGTGTATGTGGTAGACATGGTAAAAGATAATCCTATGCCAAATGCATGTTTGTTCTCAGTTGCCTCAAGCAAAGAAATACAATTATGGCATAAAAGACTAGGACACACAAATCTAAAAACCATCTCCACTCTCGCAAAACAAAGTCTTGTCAGAGGTTTGCCTCACAAACAATTTACTTGAACAAGTTCGGCCGAACTTGTTCTCACAACATAATTCCGGGCGAACTTGGTGTCCAATATACTTAAATACGACGTTTTCTAACGTGATCTCACCTATTCTAAACAGACTCGATACAAGACTAAGACATAGACATATTGTACTAACAGACTCCCCCTTGGATATCGTCTTTGTCTTGATCAGTCTTCAGAAGCTCCTGATCATTCCAGACTTGTTCTAATATAATGACGTAGGAAACAGACATATGCACCAACAGACTTCCCCTTGGATGTTGTCGTAGTCATTGACTTCAAGTAAGCTCCTGAGTCTTTAAAAATCTCTGATCTTTAGTCTTGAATAAAATTTAACGTCCTCGATCTGCAAATCTTCTTTAACTCTGTTTGTTAAGCTTAACTTGATAAAATTTTAATCACCATGCTCCATCTTGCTTTGTGCTTTAATCTTCAAACTCCCTGTTGCTTTGAGCTTTCTGGTATATTCAATTAATGTTTTATCCAGCTCCCCCTAAAACTTTACTTCTGTTTCAAAGTTCTCAAATATTCAAATAAACATTTCAAATTCAAACTTTTAAAATTTTGTAACATCAACATTTCAAATTTTAATCTCCAATTTAATCTTTTCAATCCTTTTAGTTTTTCAAGTTCAACTTAATGACCTTGAATACTTTTACATTTAAAAACTTGAATATTCACATGTTTATCAATTATGAAATCCACATAGTTGACCAAGTCCAAGTTAATGACATTGATTAACCAATTTTGTCTACCAAGTCCAAGTTAATGACCTCAGTTTGACCCGTTGTGAACAAAACAATGTTATCTTCAATTTTAAAGTTTCATTTTAATGAACTTTTCAACACTTTCGATCATTTTGGTTTTTAAACAGATGCCATCAACATTTTTACCATTTTCAACACTTGTTGAATTTTTAAAGTTTATGCTAAAACACACTGAAAATCTTTTTGGTTTTAAAGTGTAAAGCAACTATGTTCAAACATATTTACAGATACTTTTTTTATGAATTTGTGTCTTAGGATCATATCAGTTGTTTGAGACATACCACCAGTACCGTTAACCTTTTGATGACTTTAACTTTTAAACTTGTTTACCTAGATTGTTTATATGTTTGTTCACTTAAACTTCGACACATTTCTCAATTGTTCCAAGATATCTTAGTTATGAATTATGAAACTTAACTTAACTATGGTTCCCATCTCAGAATATACTCCAGTATCAAGATTCCCTAGATTATATCTTACATGTGAATATAGCGTAATTGATATCTGTATCTGGGTTATACGAGACCTTGAGAGCTCAGGTTAGTACCACCGTACAGACAAAGAGATGAAGGCTCGACTTTAAAGGTGTATTCCACTTAAGGAATCTTTTAAGCACTGCAAAAGATTAGATCTTTCGATTCTTTTCCATTTTGCATGCAGTTTAGGGGTTTTTTAGCAAAAGCATTATAGAAGTTCTAGGCTATTGCTTCCGCAAAATCAGAAGAACTTGTATAATACCCCAGATATCAATCACCTATAAGACCTCGTATCTCAGAATCAGGCAATCTATCAAACGGAATTTCGGAGTACTAAGTCTATATATTCGAGAGATGTTAATCCACAAGTTTAAGCAGTTGTAAAATTTAGTTTATATCTCAGAAACAATTTACTGAACGTGTAAAGCCTATCGACACATCCACAGTAAGACTTATTTATCACTTTTAAACTTTACAATTCTTTAGCATACTCTGATAGTCCACTGATGTACTACATTTCCTTTGTGACACAAAAATCTGCCTACGTCATTACATTAGAACAAGTCTGGAATGATCAAGAGCTTCTGAAGACTGATCAAGACAAACACGATATCCAAGGGGGAGTCTGTTAGTACAGTATGTCTATGTCTAAGTCTTTCTGTTTCAATCTTCATGTCTTGAAGTTCTCGCCTTGTTTCAGCAATTTTGTCAATATACATGTTAATTGCTTTTTGTTTTTCAATTACTGTTGCACTTAACATTGTTACATTAGCACTTTGTTCAAGATTAGCTTTTTCGACATTGCAATAAGTGCTTTGCATTTTTTTCATAAGCTTCTTTTATTGTTCTGTAATCATAATGAAAATTTTTGTTATGCATAGTCATTTCGCTTATGATTTTAGACTTCTTAGCACATTGGTCACAAGGATTTGTGCACTTTGTGCAAGTTTTTTCAACCTCCACAACTTTCACAACTTCCTTTTCAATCACTTTTACCTCAGGATTTACCTTCTCATCCTCTGATTTATTTTCTTCTACCTCTTGCTTAAAGACATTGCATTAGAACAACCTGCAAAATTAGGAACATTGTTAAAAGAATTAGCACTCTGCATCATTGTGTGATGATAAATCTCCTCTTCTTCTCTTTGTTGCATGTATTGTTCTAGAATTGCGTTTTCCAGAGCTGCATTCTCAACAGACATATCTTGCTCTTCCATAATCTTAGCCATAAGAGCAACTCCAGTCTTCTTGTTAATATACTTGTTCCAATCAAAACCTTCATTTTCATTTGAAGCTACCATAGCTTTTTCTGTGATGTTGGATGATTGATCTGAACTTCGATTTTTCTCGGAAATGGCTTGTATTGCAGTGCTTTCTTGTAGTAATCATTGCCACCTCCGAAAGGATTTTGATTGCCACTTACTTCTTGGTTTGAACACTCTCGTTTGAAATGCCCTTTTTGTCGGCACTTGAAACAAGTAACTTTTGTCTTGTTGAATCCCAGTTTGTTGCTAGAATTACCAATGTCTCTTCCAGTTAACGCTACAAACTTGGTAACTCTTCTGATGATCGAAGCTAGACTCCACTTAATGTCCGTTAGTTCCAATTCTTCTTCATCCACCTAATCGTAATCCTCAGAGATCATTTCAGGATTTCCGATCTTCCCACAACTAAACATTCGTAAGATTCTAGAACAGTAGCAAGAAGTGCTATGTGCTGTTTAGCCACTTTTTCAGGAAAAACATTCTTCAGATTAACTGCAATGTTGCATTGAAAAACATTCGGATCATAACTGGATTGGTGTGTCTGATGCAACTGATTGTTCTGATTTTGAAACATAGAATTTGAACCAGTACTAGAATATCCTGTGTTCGGAGAACTCTGATTCTGTGACGAATAAATTGAGGAATTCATATTCACACTGAATGCTGTTTGAATTTTCGGACTCTGAATCGGAGTATCTTGAACACCTCTATTGTAATACACACCAACATCTTGAACAACGTTCGCATTCTTTGACTTTGCAATCTTTAACAACTCCATTTCATGACCTTCTAGTTTGTCAATGAAAGATGACAACTTTAAATGCATCCAAGCCGAACTGATCTTTAAAACCATCAGGTAAGTTGACCACTCTCCCTCAGGAAGTGCATCAGCCAACTTTTCTATATGTTCTTCGGTAGTTCTCTTAATATCATGTCTTCGCATTTGAACCATTAGATGACAATATCTGTCAATCATTTGCTTCATAGTCTCACCTTTGATCATTGTGAAAATCTCGAATTCTTTCTTGATTAAAGCCTTTTTGCTCTTTGTCATTTCATCACTTCCCTTAAATTTATCAAAAGAGCTTGCCATAATTCTTGTGAAGTTTCACATTCTGGTAGAAGTCTCAAGATATCTTCCATCACAGATTGTTGAATAAGACTAATCATTTTCTTTTCGGCCACGTACGCCTCTTTATCAGCAGGTGTAAACTTTATCAAAGGCAGATCTTGTTCGCGTTCATCTTTTGGCCATTTGTATCCGTTTTCTACCGCAACCCAGCTGTGGAACTGATTAGCTTGTACCCAGTTTACAAAATTTTCTTTCCATCCCTCAAACTCATCCATACTTATTAGCTTCGGTGGTTTAGTAGTAGTACCGCTCTCGTTGTCGAGATTCATCTGGTTAGCCGCAATAGCATTAGACGTTGAAGCTTGAGCTACTCCCGCAGTAAACGCGTTACGGAGGTCTTCCATTTTGAAAATCAGGCGAATTTTTCTGAAAACACACGTTCACAAACTTCGAAAATAATCAGTATACTGACGAATTCGGGCGAACTTGCAGTTTTGAGAAAATCAAGTTTTGCTTTAACACTAGTTCGGGCGAACTTGTGTAGATTTTCAACAGAATTTTATCAAGTTCGAGCGAACTTGATAAAAATTGAAGAAAAATCAGCAAGTTCGAGTAGACTTATCCTATAATCCTTGAAAAACAATCAAGTTCGGGCGGACTTGATTAAAAATAATGAATTTTTAAATCAAAGTTCGTGACCAAAATGAATTTGTAAAACATGGTTTTTTAAACTTTTAGATATCAATTCGTTTGAATTTGATGTTCAAACTCTCAGCGGTTTACCATAAGTGTATTTTACATGACATGTTCAATTTTTAGCCATATTTGTCCATGAATTCTTCAAATATGTGAAAAATATAAGAAAAATGGTAGAATGAGGTAGAATTAGAGTGATTCTTGTGACAATTTCACCAAATTCAGGTATTCAGGCTCTGATACCAATTGTTAGGACCGTCCTCTATAGCACAAGAACCTAGAATTTGTATCTAACATCTAATTAGGCGGAAACTAAGTGACGTGTTAATCATATAACAAGAATTACTCATTAAATGTCAGTTTATTGATCAATATTCATAAACGTTCAAGTTCCAGATCCGACAGAGCTTCACCGTCAGTGTGCCAAAGTTCTTCTTCTTTTTAAATGAGAGATCACACTCACCTATATATAGACTGCCAAGTTCACTTGGGAATAGACAAGTTCGGGCGAACTTGTCTTGAACAAGTTCGGCCGAACTTATTCTCACAACATAACTCCGGGCGAACTTGGTGTCCAATATACTTAAATACGACGTTTTCGAACGTGATCTCACCTATTCTAAATAGACTCGATACAAGACTAAGACATAGACATACTGTACTAACATTTTTAACTCTAGGACCAAGTGTGTTGAAGAAACTCTGAATGTAAAGTTCAATGAACTATCATCTTTGAAAATCCCAGCAAATCCTGTGAATTGTTTGACCTATCCAAATTTACATTTGAAGATGTGTTTGTCAAGATTAACCATGCAGGTACCCCACAGTCATCAAATCAAGAGCAAGGATATGATTGCATCCTTCCAAATTTCAAAATCAATCCTTCAGGCAGAGGAGCAGATATTAGTAGCAATGGTGAAAGCTCTACCAGGTCAACAGTGGTTAATACTCAAACCTCTGCCAGCTCTCAAAACCAAACATATGTTGATAAAATTCCACAACAAATGGACAAAAGTCAACCTACTTTCACATCCATTCCACCAATTCCTCCACCACCATTCCAATCAGAGGCTGGACCATCAAATTCACCAACAGAGGATAGCTCAGATGATACACATTTGCAAGCTTCACCTCAGAATGACATTGTCCCAAGAGGCACTAAAAGACAATAGTTGGGTAGAAGCAATGCAAGAGGAGCTCCTACAGTTCAAAAGACAACAAAAGTATGGGAACTTGTACCACGGCCAAAAGATGTAAGTCCTATTGGCATAAAGTGGGTCTTCAAGAACAAAACAGATGAAAGGGGCATTGTTGTTAAGAACAAAGCAAGGCTCGTGGTTCAAGGCTATAAGAAGGAAGAAGGCATAGACTATGATGAAACATTTGCTCCAGTTGCAAGATTGGAGGCTATCAGACTGTTTTTAGCTTTTTCTGCCAACCACAACATCAAGGTGTATCAAATGGACATCAAAAGTGCATTCCTGTATGGAAAGATCAAGGAAGAAGTGTATGTGTGTCAACCTCCTGGTTTTGAAGATGAATTTCATCCTGATCATGTTTACAGGTTAACCAAAGCACTATATGGTCTAAAACAAGTACCCAGAGCCTGGTATGAAACTCTATCCACTTTTCTCTTATCCATTGGTTTCACAAGAGGTAGGATTGATAAAACCCTATTTTTAAAATGGATAGGAAAAGATTTGATGCATGTCCAAATTTATGTGGATGACATCATTTTTGGATCCACATGCACTGCCATGTGTGAAGAGTTCAGAAAACTCATGGCAGCAGAGTTTGAGATGAGTGCAATGGGTGAGTTGCAATGTTTTCTTGGTTTACAAGTCAAACAAATGCAACATGGTACTTTCATCCATCAAAATAAGTATGTGAAAGAACTACTTAAGAAATTTGATATGGATGATTGTAAACCTAGCAGCACACCCATGGCAACATCCAAGCTAGTCACATTTGATGACAAAGATGAACTTGTTGATCAAACATTGTATAGAAGCATGATTGGGTCTTTACTATACCTAACTGCATCAAGGCCAGACATCATGTTTGCAACATGTGTTTGTGCCAGATCACAGTCATTGCCAAGAAAATCAGATCTTATTGCTGTAAAAAGGATATTCAGATACATAAAAGGTGCTCCACACTTGGTATCTGGTATCCAGCTAATGGTAACATTGAGCTTGCAGGATATTCTGATAGTGATTTTGCTGGATGTAAAACAACAAGGAAGTCCACATCTGGAGGAGCCCAATTCCTAGGTTATTGCTTAGTGTCTTGGCAAAGCAAAAAGCAAGTTGCAGTTTCTACTTCCACTACTGATGCAGAGTATATAGCTGCTGCAAGTTGTACTGCTCAGCTTTTGTGGCTTCAAAATCAATTACTGGATTTTGGTCTCACAGCTTTAAAGACTCCACTCAAGATTGATAGTCAAGCAGCAGAAAATATCATCAAAAATCATGTCTCTCATTCCACCACTAAGTACATTGACATCAGACATCACTTTATGAGGGATTGGTATGAAAAATGTTTGATTTCTTTATAACATGTCTATACCAAAGATCAATTGGCAGATGTGTTGACAAAAGCACTTGATGCTCACACTTTTGACAATTTGATATCTAGGCTTGGAATGCTAAACATGGATTAAAAATAATTTTTTAGTGATCCATGTGTAAATAGCAATAAAATGTTGTTAGTACAGTATGTCTATGTCTTTGTCTTGTATCGAGTCTGTATAGAATAGGCTACCGAAATGAAGTATTTATAAGGGTTTTAGTCAAGTTCACTCATATTGTAAGATGAAGACAAGTTCGGCCGAACTTGACTATGTCAAGTTCAGGCGAACTTCAATCATCTCCAGCGAACTTGTTTTTGTATAAATAGCTAGCTTGTTCATTTCATTTGGAACTTCAGAGATTTTGTCACGACAGAGGCGAAGCTCTGTCAAAGTGTTTCCAGGATCTGTAAAGTTGAATATTAATGAAACGGTGATTAAATAGAAAAAAATGAGTGTATCCAATGTCGCCTAAGCAAACGGATGCCGCACGTTTACCTTAGGTTAGTCAGATTAGTGCCCGAACGATCCGTATAACGGACCTACAAGTGGTATCAGAGCAGGATTGGCCTAGTTTGAAGACATTGAACTGAAATCATCTCATCTTCTACTCTTTTCTTTCATTTTTAACTTTTCATGGACGATTCACGGATAAAATGGACTGATTTTCAAGTATAATACGTAAAATCCATAATAGATAAACCCTTGAAAAGATCAGAGCTTAAAACAAATGAATTCATGCCGAAAAATTGAAAAAAAACCATGTTTGAAAACACATGTTCGCTCGAACTTAACATCAAGTTCGCTCGAACTTGACTGAAAAATTCACATTTTTCATCAAGTTCGCCTGAACTTGATTGATTTTTCAAGGTTTTAGGTTAAGTTCGCTCGAACTTGCTTACTTTTCAATCAAATTTTATCAAGGTCGCCCGAACTTGATTAAAATTTGTTGAAAATCTAGTACAAGTTCGCCCGAATTTGCTTGTTTCTCTTCAAGCTTATACAAGTTCGCCCGAAATTGCTTGTTTCTCTTCAAGCTTATACAAGTTAGCCCGAACTTGCTTGTTTCTCTTGAAACTTATACAAGTTCACCTAACTTGTTAAATAGCTGAGTTTCATACGTTGTGACAAGTTCGACCGAACTTGTCCAAGGTTTCTAAAAAAAAACGTCTCAGACATTATATTTCGTCAGATTCGTATTGACGAGACGAGTTTAAAGCTCTAATCTGGTAAAAAATATTTTCCGAAAATTTTTAAACGTTTTTAACAAACCGATACGTTGATATTGTCGGTTAAAAAGTTATATTTTTCAAAAAATTGTCTGTTTGCTAATCATTTTTCAAGTGTTTTGAATGACAGATTAGTTTGGAAAACGAAATGGAGTCCATGAAGCCTCCTATGTTGATGAATATAGATAAATATGATGTTTGGAAAGGAAAATTTGAGAGATGGGTCAAAGCTACACATTTCCGTAGTTGGGTCGTGATTGAGACAGGTTATGTCATTCCTCAGCAAATTCTGGAGAAGTGCAAATATTCTACTCAACAACAAGATGATTTTTTTGCTGAAAAGAAAATGATTAATCTGATACAGCAGTCGGTGAAAGGAAATATCTTGATTCTGCTACCTGTGATACGGCACAAAAGCTATGGAATGCTCTACGTGCTAAATATCTGGAGCGTGCTGAGATAATTAAAAGCAAGAAGGTAAAGTCAGAGGTAAAAATTGTTGATAAAGAAGTGGTAAAGGTACAAATTGTGAAGGTCGAAAAACCTTGCACAAAGTGTACTGAATCTGTGTGCTTAAATTGTCAAAAATTCAAATCTATTAATGTCAAACTTTTGAAAGATTTGGAATGTTTGTCATTAGAAAATAAAAAAAGTTAAAAGAAAATGAAAAGAATTTTGAAAATCAAATAAAATTTAGAAAATAAAGAATTACAAAATGTGAAATACTTTCAAAATAACATAAAAATTTTAGAAAATGATAAATCTGTTTTGAATAAAAAAGTTATTGAAAAACAAAATATAATAAACTCGCATCTTGAAAAAATTAGAAAACTTGAACTAGATGTTGAGATTGAAAAAAATAAAATTGATGATTTAGAAAAACAATTGAAAGGTTTTGTGACTTCATCTGTAATGTTAGATCAGATATGTCCTAAACCGTTCAATAAGAATAAAAAGGAAATTCCAATAAGTGACAATGTCACAAATTATGACGATGTCATAATTGAGGATTGTGATGATAATACTGATGATGAAAATGATAAAAAGGAAATATTTTTTAAACTAAAAGAAAAATTTCAAGAAACTGTTCTACAATCTGCTGAAAAAGGTGAATGCTCAACGCAAAAACCTTCTAAGCAGAATGGAGAACAAAAACAACATGAAAAACAAAATTCTAAAAATTTTCAAAACAAAAATAAAATCTCATCGGTACGGTCATCCAATCATTATAAAAACTCACAAAAATTTGAGAATAACTGGTGCAGGTCGGATCACAGTGCTTTAAAGTCAAATCAATTTTATAGAAGAAGCAGGAAAGATGACTACTACATGTCAAATCAATGTGCTGATTTGGCTGTTTGGTCTGAATGGAGAGATTGGTACGATAACAAAGTGTGTTACAACTGTAGATTTGGTGGACACATTGCTGTTAACTGCCTGAAAAGGAGATTTGATACGAGAAGATGCTATAAATGTCAAATCAAAGGTCATATTTTCAGGGATTGTCCGACTAATCTGAAAAGAAGATCAGTTAAATCTCAGGGGGAGAAAGACCAGAGGAGAAGAAAACAGAGAAGAAAAATGAGAAAACTGTAGAGAAGCCCAAAGAACAAAAAGTCAAGTTATCACAAGGGCAAAAGGACAGATTGAGAAAAAAGAGAAAACAAGTTAGAGAGTATTTGGAAAAGATTTTGTCCTTGGATACGTCTAAAAAATCAGATAAAAGTTCTAATGAATCATTTACTCACAATCAAGTAAAACGAATTCATCATATACAAATCTGAGGACAAAAGAGAGAGCAGTGGAGAAAAATTTGATAATTCAAACAGTTAAAAAAGTCAAAGAAAGTAAAATTTTCAAATAAAGTTTCTATCAAACTGTTTGAATATAAAAAAGAGTGTGAATGTTTGTTTACTTCAGATGTTAATGATTTTGGTAAACCTAAATCCAGAGTGGATTGGGTTCCTATTCAAAACTGATTGAAGTTTGTTTGAATGTGCAGGATAACCAAGGTTCAAGCCAAACGTCATTTGAGAAGCAGTGGTTGTTCATGCAGAGAGACAAGAGACAGGAGTGATATTCCACACAAACAAAATGGTAGTCTCGCGTTCACATTCGTAAAAAGTTGTTAAATGGTTAAAATGAAAGATTCTTATTTTCGATTTTAATAAGATGTTTTCGTTTTAGGGGGAGAAAAAATTTTAAAACTTGTAAAACAATTCTAAAAAAATTCTTGTAAAAATTGAAAAACATTGTTTCGAAATCATTTTAGATAGATAAAATGATTGAAAAAGCCAAAAACAATAGAAAATTTCAAAAGTTTGAAAAAAAATTGAAAAATGAAAAATGAGATTACTTGTGCGCAAAAAGGAAATGATAGTACATTAGTGGACTATCACAGTACGCTAAATATTTATAAAGTTTAAAAAGTTATAAACAAGTCTTACTGTGGATGTGTCGATAGGCTTTACACGTTTAGTAAATTGTTTAAGGGATATAAACTAAAGTTTACAACTGCTTAATCTTGTGGATTAACACATCTTGGATATATGGACTTAGTACTCTGAAATTTTGTTTGAGAGATTGCCTGATTCTGAGATACGAGGTCTTTATAGATAGTTGATATCTGGGGTATTATAAAAGTTCTTCTGATTTTGCAGAAGCAATAGCCTAGAACTTCTATAATACTTTATGCTAAAAACCCCAAACTGTATGCAAACTTGAAAAGTATCGAAAGGTCTAATCAATTGCAGTGCTTAAACGATTCCTTAATTGGAACACACCTCAAAGTCGAGCCTTCATCTCTTTGTCTATACGGTAGTACTAACCTGAGCTCTCAAGGTCTCGCACTAACCCAGATACAGATATCAATTACGCTATATTCACCTGTAAGATGAAATCTAGGGAATTTTGATACGGGAGTATATTCAAGAAGTGGGAACCACAGATAAGTCAAGTTTCATAATTCTTACCCTAACATATCTTGGAACAATTGAGAATGTGTTAAAGTTTAGGTGGATAAACATATCACAATCTAGGTAAACAAGTTTAAAACTTAAAGTCATTAAAAGGTCAACGGTACTGGTGGTATATCTCAAAAACTGATATGATCCTCTAGCACGTTTTCTCACAAAAAATGTAAACTGTAAATATTACATTTTAGTTTGTTTACATTTCTGCATTCAATATTAACAAAAAGATTTTCTTTCAAAATCTTCCATGGTAACTTGATAATGTTGAATGTGAGCCGGACCAACGAGACTGTTAAGAAATTGTTTGTGTGTGGATACGTGTGATTGTTCTTAATTGTCAAATCTTAGAGATTCGAAACATCATTTGAGGGGGAGCTAGATAAACACGTTGATTAAAGATACCAGAAAGCTCAAAGCAATGGGGAGCATGGATGTTAAAGTTATTCAAGATAAATATCAAGAAATATTAAAGACTCGGAACTTAATTGAAGAATGATGACTACGGCAACATCCAAGGGGGAGTCTGTTGATGCAAATGTATGTTGCCTACGTCATCACAATCTAACGATAAAGGATTTGGAAGACTGATCAAGACAAAGACTATATCCAAGGGGAAGTCTGTTAGTACAGTATGTCTATGTCTTTGTCTTGTATCGAGTCTGTATAGAATAGGCTAGCGAAATGAAGTATTTATAAGGGTTTTAGTCAAGTTCGCTCATATTGTAAGATGAAGACAAGTTTGGCCGAACTTGACTATGTCAAGTTCGGGCAAACTTCAATCATCTCCAGCGAACTTGTTTTTGTATAAATAGCTAGCTTGTTCTTTCATTTGGAACTTCAGAGATTTTGTCACGACAGAGGCGAAGCTCTGTCAAAGTGTTTCCAGGATCTGTAACGTTGAATATTAATGAAATGGTGATTAAATAGAAACAAATGAGTGTATCCAATGTCGCCTAAGCAACGGATTCCGCACGTTTACCTTAGGTTTGTCAGATTAGTGCCCGAACAATCCGTATAACGGACCTACAAATGTTTTTAGAAAATCAAAATCCATCCTTAAAAATAGTTTAAAAATTGAATTTTTCAACAAATCCTCAAAGTCTGTTCAAAGCACTAATAGCACAAAAACACTGATCATTTAGAAAATTCTATCCACTTCAAAAGTGTATCTCTGATAGTTCAAAAACTTTCAAACAGTGGTTTAGCCAAACAACTGTCTTCCATTCTCAATCAGAGGTTACACGTGGACAGATGTTATTTGACAGTTGTTGCATCAGATGCCACGTCATCATATCTTTTTTATAAACCATATAAAAATCATGTTCTAACCAGAATAGAGGTTTCACCAAAGTGTGTCGATTTCAAAAATCTCAAAAAAAATTTCACTCAAATCATGGCTCCAAAACAAAATCCAAGGCGAAATCAAAGCAAGAATTACCACCATTCGTCCTCATTATCAAAACCCCACACAATTACACTGGAATCTTAGAAGAAACCGAGGTCAACACACGTTACCACACAATGATTCGGATTCTAAGAGAGTCAAAATTTAAACACATGCTCGAAGTCAAAACCAAGATTTACATCGATTCTCTTCGGGATTTCTGGCACAATGCTAAGGTTAAAACATCCAATGATGATGTTCCTTATGCTATAGTTGTAACACCCCAAATTGCGTAAAACAACACGCGGCGGAAACACTTGAGGAGTCACGTTACAAATTTTTCAACACATGGTATTTAAAGTTTTGTTTTATTGAATTATCGAATTAAATTGTCTTGGAATATCGGAAATGGAATACAATTAAATTGTCTTTCAAATTTTAAAGTCACTAAGCCCGCGACAATCATCATGTAAATAAACCTGAAACATATGTGAAACTAGGTACGTCAGCATAAAATGCCTGTGAGTAACATAGGTTCTGTGATTTAGATTCATGGCTTAGGATATTTTAAGAAAAGATTAAACAAGTTAAAAATAGCCATGAATCTTTGATAAACCTTTGGTAATTAAAATACTTTGCTTAAAAAGAGATTTGTAGTATACAGAAAATATACTTTGGTTTTGGAAATAATTGAATAGATAGTATATCAAAATATACTTTGATTTAGAAATAATATGATTTAGTAGTATATCAAAATATACTTTGGTTTATGGACAAGAGATTTGGTAATATGTCAAACTATATTTTGGTAAAACAATATGAGAATCGGTAGTATATCAAACTATACTTTGGTAAAACAATATGAGAATCGGTAGTATATCAAACTATACTTTGGTAAAACAATATAACATTGGTAGCATATCAAACTATGCTTTGGAAGTATATCGAAATATACTTAATTGTGATTTGGTAGTATATAAAAATATACTTTGGTTTAGGGAAATCAATAAAATATAAGATTTTATGGCTTAGTTAGAAAACCTTTCTAAAAAATACAATGTGGTCGTTTGGCAATACATTCAAACATGAGTATATCAAACTATACTTTGGTGACTATAGATTTACCACGAAGGCAAAATCTATTTGGTTTAAACTTGGTTTCTAACATTCCATACAACAGGAATGGGGTGTGAAATCCTATAGCGCTATATCGTACTACCAATCGGCTTAACCATTGTTAATGAATGTATAAAAGAAATACGAACCAACAATAGTCTCACAAACTTTGAAAATCGTTATTCAAGTCATAGGTAACAGTTTCAAATCGTTAATGGATATAGTACTACTATACGAAATCATATAGCTTTGAAAACGTGAAAATAGTGAATAGGCACGTATGAATCACCCCAAAACATTTGAAAAACGTAAAAAAAAAGTGACTATGTACTCACTTGGGGTTGCAAAATATCCTTGAATCAAAGATTAAACAAGCTCAAATGTCCGAGAAGTCAAACGTGTCCTAGAATCAGATAACTATGTAAATATCGGGATATTAATCGGCGGATCGGATAGAATGAGGTCTTGTAAACCAAGTGAGTGTTGGTACTCATATGAAATGGTTTAACAAAGTCTACATACTGATTTGAAAAGATTCCTAAGTGCCTTTGACCCATTATGGCTCGTTAAGGTAGTTTACGCTACTTTAACGGATCATTTATATAAAAACGTGTTCGGATGGTTAGATATGTGTCATGATAAGTCTAATATGCCAAAATAAGTTTAATATAGTTGTAACATCAGTTTAATGTCAAAACATTGGTCACATATGCTTAAATTTGATTTATGCGCAAAAAAAGGCATTTTGGTCATTTATAGGGCATAATAGACGGCTTACCATAACACTAACCAAACGTCGTGACCATAAGGTATAACCTCAGAAGGTTATTCCCTATACAACTATGGTCACATATATGTGTTTGGTCAGATCCTAAGATCGACCAAACGTTTCGGATTCGAAAGTCAAAGCGGTGGTCAAGACCGCTCGACTTACGACCCTAAACAAGCACTAAACTAAAAGTGACGAGTTAGACATGTTTAACTAAAATGTTTTGGTATCAAAACAAGGTGTTTTGATACCTGAAAATAGTTCTGCCGTATAATGCGCGCATTATTGACCGAAACTTTGACTCGTCACTTTGACTAGTAAACGTGGTAATCAGTAGGCATGATCGCTAAGGATCATAACCATCGTGATTACGATCACGTTGCAAAGTTCAATTGAACTTTGCTTTGACCAATTAATGGTCAAAGCTGAAAGTCAAACACTGTTTGACTTTTAGCTTGAAATAGCTAAAATAACTAAACAAGACTAGGAAGAGCACTTACTTGTGTTTGAGAAACACCCAATAGCTCAAGAAAACTCAGATGGGAGACCTCCAACAAAGGGGGAGTTCTCCTCTTAGAGTTATAGAGAGAAAGGGAAGGAATGAGCAATTGAAATGGGTGAAATGGCTTGCTATTTATAGTTGTGGAGGATGAATTTGATGATCACAAGTTTCAAGGACCATTCTAGGATCATTCCACATGCTCAAAAAGACGTGTCAAGACCAGGCTAGAGCTTGGAGATCACGAATCTTGGGCTTTAAAGTTGTAAAAAGCTATATGCAGTTTCTGCTGCTACTGGGCATCCCCCGCGCATCACGGGAGATCTTGGGGTTCTCTCGCGTGGCGCCTGGGATTCCTAAGTTTCAGAATTGGCAGAACAGGTCCCTACAGCCTAAAACTTGTTTTTCGATGCGTTTGGGCACTTTTAACACCCGTTAACCCCATTTTTAAGCTTTACAAGGAAGATAAAGCATAGAGAACTTGAAAAATGCTCGAGACTTTTCGGATGTCGGTTCGTTCGGTCGTACGGTTGCGGTTTTCGGTTAATTACGACGGAAATCGTAACGAACGCGCAAATGACCGTAAACGCGTAACAATGACATTTTTGCATTCAAATCACTAAAATGCAAGATTTTAATGATTACAAAAAAATTTGGATGTTCGTACACGTTCCGGATAATGATATACGTGAATCGGCATAGTTTCGCAGAATTTGCAAAATAGCCCCTGAGTTTGAATAAACTTGTTTTTGCCATACCAAAGCCCTCAAAACTTATTTCTAATTTAAGTAAAGGGTATTTAGGGTATGTTTAGATTATGTCATTATTTCGGAGTGTACGTCACGTTAAACTGATTACGTTTGCGTAACAGCTTGCGATTTCACTTCAGGAAGCGATTCGAAAGATCGAAATTGTACAAGGACTGAAATGTGTGAATGTCAAATGTAATTATACATTCTCGGGAATGAGACACAAGATCTCATTGGATTCGAAATTGTTCAGAATTGTATGATAGTTGAAAAGGCACAGATGTTACAGTCTCCCCTACTTTAGGAAATTTCGTCCCAAAATTTTAATTTAGAGGAAACTTGCGAAAAACAAATGTGAGGGTATCACTTTCAAATGATCCTTCGTTCCCGGAGTAAAACTCTAGGCAACGTTTGGATCCTCAGCGAATTTTGCTTATTGTACTAGTATATTGTTTATAAGTATGAGTCTAGATTCGAAATTCTAAACTTCAGTCCAATAAGTAGTTTTATGACACTCTTGCTTATACCGAGCCTCCGAAGGGGGCTATGTAAATGCCAAAGTGACATTCTTGTTTGTAGAAGAACTAGAAAGAGCGTGAACTTGAAAGGGAGTCGAATTTCCAAAAAAATGAACGGGGGGACGTTTATAGAGGTTTTCCCATGAAGACTAGTATAGGAAACTTGTGTGTGCTCGAAATTGGAGTCGGAGAGTGAAAGATTAAAACAACATTGGTCAAGGTCCAAAACTTCTAGTAACTTAAATAACGCCACGCTTGCAATGTAATAAGGAACACTTATATATAGGAAGTACCAGCAGCGTATCCACCATGCCCTTATTACATTGTTCCCGTTTCGTTATTCTTATTACTATAGGTTCTTACACATGACAAAACTTGTTGTGGTTTCTATGCACTTAATTATATAATTATGTATGCATCCATAATTACACAATTCCTTGCATAGTCCGCACAGTTCATTTTGTGATGTGCAGGGGAAAAATCAAACAAATAAACATATGATGACTCGTCTTAGACCACAAAAGTGCCCTTTTAATTAGATCAACGAATAATCTTTTTAAATAGGCACTAAAGAGTCTTTTAACTAGATCATCACATGATCTCTTTAGTTAGAGTAGTACTTTGGAATCCAAGGATTTAACTATTCATAGAAAAGCCCTTAAGGATTAAAGATAGCACTTTAGATATCCTTCTAAGGATCTAACATATGATAATATGTAAGATTCTATAAGGATTTGGATAGTAATTGTTTTGAATCAAATAACTATTAACTTGTACATACGTATTAAAGCACATAAAGAATCCAACCAAGGACTCTGGTTTGCACTTTAATCATCCACAAGGATCTAACTATGAATATAGGAAGATCCTATAAGGATTTGGGATTTGTATAGCGAAAATGTTTTAGAAAATCGTGTATTAATGTACTCCGAAATAAAGTATGTGTAATGTCATGAAAATACGAAAGTAGATATAGGCACATCGACATATTGCATAAGACCAATTAAGGACTTACGAAAAGTACCCTTAGGTATCCAAGCAAGGATTTAAAGTGGTACTTCGAGTATTTGTTAAGAGTTATGATTTGTACCTTGTAATTTGTTTCTTAGAAGAAACGAGTACCTAGGTTTTTTTGTGGAGATCGCGAGCGATCACAAAATAGAAGGAGCTACGGGAGTAGTTTGATTTGCAAGGAATCATATCCTTGGTGTCGGTATTGTAGAGGTATGTCACACATACACAATTTTATTTATAAACCAACCGAAATGTTTCAAGATTTTTGGATATCACAAAGTGAAAATGTAAAACGTTCACAGATGCATTATCATTAGCACGAGTCTCGTTAGCATTTATGTTAACTGCTCATCCACGGGCTGGATTTGCATTTACAAGCTTCGGGCAATTGTTTCTATAGTGAGTAAGATCACCACAGTTGTAGCACGATCTAGGTGGATATGGTGCTTGAGCAGCAGCAGGGTTTGCATTTGCTTGATTTTGGGTGTTGGTAGCAAACGACTTGCTTTGACCAAATGTCCCAATCTTCCACAGTGGGTACATTTGTGACATAGCGTTTGGTTTAAATGATGACGATTGCATTTGTTGCACAAAGGTGCAGTACCGGCATATGCCTTCCTAGCACGAGGTTGTGCTGGTTGGGTTGGAGCAACTTGATCGTTTTGAGCGACTATAGTGAAGTTTTGTGAAGCCTTACGCTTCTTTGAGTTCTTAGAGGATTCAGTCTGGTTTTCCTTTGGTTTTTCTGGGTAGAATTGTCCGAGGGTTTCTTATCGCTTTTGCGGAAAAGTTTACCCTTCTTGACTTGACATTCAGTCAGGATAGCGGATAGTTCAATGGCTGTCTAACTGTAGCGGGATTGCTACCAGTGACTATGTCCTGAATTGGGTCAGGGAGGCCATCAATGTACTTTTCAATTGCCTTATCCAAAGGCGTAATCATGGTAGGACATAACAGACTTAGTTCCTCATAATGATCAGTGTAGGCTCGATGTTCACCACTATCTTGCTTAAGATCGTGGAACTCATTCTCAAGTGCCCTTTGCTCGTGACATGGGCAGAACTCTTTCATCATAAGAGCTCGAAGTTCTTCCCATGTCTGAGCTAGTGCTACATCAGCACCTATATCCCTCATGATCCCGTTCCACCACGTAAGTGCTCTCTTTTGAAAAACACTTGAAGCAAACTCTACTTTTCGCTTGTTCGGACACTGAACATGGCGGAAAGTGCTTTCGATACTCTCAAACCATTGTAGGAGCCCAATAGCTCCCTCAGACCCAGTGAAGTTGAGTGGTTTGGCCGAGTTGAATTGTTTAAAGTTGCACGGAGTAGGGGCATTGTTGTTGTTATTGTTTTGATAAGCTTGATTGAGTTGGGTCACAAGGTTTGGGAGTACAGCAGCCATTTGCTGAGCGATTAAAGTTTCCATTTCGGCGTTTTGAGTAGCGTTGCGACGAGGAGGCATTCTAAAAGAGAAAGGGAATCATGAGAGAAATCGAGTGAGATTGATATTGGATAGTCAAAAATGAATTTAAAAATATCAACAAAGTATAAGGATTGTGATCATTTGTTCGTTACTTAAAACAAACAAACGACACAGTGACAAATCAAAGTAAATGGGTCTTTATAATGTATCGCGAAGACATGCTTTAGCCTATAAGTGAATACTCACCCCAAGAGTCCCCAGGTAAGAGTGACTGGTCCGATAATGCGGATTTGTACGAACACTCTAACCTTAGACAGAAAACTCAAGGTACAGGCATCCACCCTTCCGGATTGCATGTTTTCACATTATTAAAGCCAAACTTTGACGAGATTTTGAAAACTTTGAAGGCTTAAAGCCTAAAAACAAAACATCTAAGGATAGATGATTTCTTGTGAAGTTTTGGAAAAAATTTTGACTTTCAAAAGGTGTATTATGCTTTGTTTTTGGTAATCACCTAAGGATAGGTGATGGTAGTGTATTAAGAATCTAAACGCAAGTAAACTCGCGTTGGGGTCCTAGGATGGTTATAGACTAGGTCGAAGCATTACTAATAACCTAATTCATTATAACCAGTGCTCTGATACCAATCTGTAACACCCCAAATCGCGTAAAACAACCCGCGGCGGAAACACTTGGGGAGTCACGTTACAAATTGTTTCAACACATGGTATTTAAAGTTTTGTTTTATTGAATTATCGAATTACATTGTCTTGGAATATCGGAAATGGAATACAATTAAATTGTCTTTCAAATTTTAATGTCACTAAAGCCCGCGTCCATCCTATGTGTAGTATGCAGCGACAATCATCATGTAAATAAAACTGAAACATATGTGAAAATAGGTACGTCAGCATAAAAATGCCTGTGAGTAACATAGGTTTTGTGATTTAGATTCATGGCTTAGGATATTTTAAGAAAAGATTAAACAGTTTAAAAAAGCCATGAATCTTTGATAAACCTTAGGTATTTAAAATACTTTGCTTAAAAAGAGATTTGTAGTATACAGAAAATATAATTTGGTTTTGGAAATAACTGAATAGACAGTACATCAAAATATACTTTGATTTAGAAATAATATGATTTACTAGTATATCAAAATATACTTTGGTTTATGGACAAGAGATTTAGTAATATGTCAAACTATATTTTGGTAAAACAATATGAGAATCGGTAGTATATCAAACTATACTTTGGTAAAACAATATGAGAATCGTAGTATATCAAACTATACTTTGGTAAAACAATATAACATTGGTAGCATATCAAACTATGCTTTGGAAGTATATCGAAATATACTTAATTGTGATTTGGTAGTATATCAAACTATACTTTAGTTTAGGGAAATCAATAAAAGATAAGTTTTCATGGCTTAGTTAGAAAACCTTTGTAAAACATACACTGTGGTCGTTTGGAAATACATTCAAACCTAAGTATATCAAACTATACTTTGGTGACTATAGATTTACCACGAAGGCAAAATCTATTTGGTTTAAACTTGGTTTCTGACATTCCATACAACAGGAATGGGGTGTGAAATCCTATAGCGCTATATCGTACTACAATCGTCTTGATCATTGTTAATGAATGTATAAAAGAAATATGAACCAACAACAGTCTCACAAACTTTGAAAATCGTTATTCAGGTCATAGGTAACAGTTTCAAATCGTTAATGGATATAGTACTATGTATACGAAATCATATAGCTTTGAAAACGTGAAAATAGTGAATAGACACATATGAATCACCCCAAAACATTTGAAAAACGTAAAAGAGGGGACTATGTACTCACTTAGGGTTGCAAAATATCCTTGAATCAAAGAATAAACAAGCTCAAATGTCCGAGAAGTCAAACGTGTCCTAGAATCGGATAACTATGTAAATATCAGGACATTAATCGGCGGATCGGATATAATGAGGTCTTGTAAACCAAATGAGTGTTGGTACTCATATGAAATGGTTTAACAAAGTCTACATACTGATTTGAAAAGATTCCTAAGTGCTTTTGACCCGTTATGGCTCGTTAAGGTAGTTTAAGCTACTTTAACGGATCATTTACATAAAAACGTGTTCGGATGGTTAGATATGGGTTATGATAAGTCTAATATGCCAAAATAAGTTTAATATAGTTGTAACATCAATTTATATGTCAAAACATTGGTCACATATGCTTAAATTTGATTTATGCGCAAAAAAGGCATTTTGGTCATTTATAGGGCATAATACACGGCTTACCATAACACTAACCAAACGTCGTGACCATAAGGTATAACCTCAGAAGGTTATTCCCTATACAACTATGGTCACATATATGTGTTTGGTCAGATCCTAAGATCGACCAAACGGGTCGGATTCGAAAGTCAAAGCGGTGGTCAAGACCGCTCGACTTACGACCCTAAACAAGCACTAAACTAAAAGTGACGAGTTAGACATGTCAAAACATGTCTAACTAAGTTATAAAAATGTTTTGGTATCAAAACAAGGTGTTCTGATACCCGAAAATAGTTCCGTCGTATAATGCACGCTTTGCGCATTATTGACCGAAACTTTGACTCGTCACTTTGACTAGTAAACGTGGTAATCAGTAGGCATGATCGCTAAGGATCATAACCATCGTGATTACGATCACGTTGCAAAATTCAATTAACTTTGCTTTGACCAATTATGGTCAAAGCTGAAAGTTAAACACTGTTTGACTTTTAGCTTGAAATAGCTAAAATAACTAAACAAGACTAGGAAGAGTACTTACTTGTGTTTGAGAAACATCCAAAAGCTCAAGAAAATTTAGATGGGAGACCTCCAACAAAGTGGGAGTTCTCCTCTTAGAGTTATAGAGAAAGGGAAGGAATGAGCAATTGATGGGTGAAATGGCTTGCTATTTATAGTTGTGGAGGATGAATTTGATGATCACAAGTGTCAAGGACCATTCTAGGATCATTCCACATGCTCAAAGACGTGTCAAGACCAGGCTAGAGCTTGGAGATCACGAATCTTGGGCTTCAAAGCTGTAAAACAGCTGTCTGCCAGTTTCTGCTGTTACTGGGCATCCCCCGCGCGTCGCGGGAGATCTTGGGGGTCTCTCGCGTGGCGCCTGGGATTCCTAAGTTTCAGAATTGGCAGAACAGGTCCCTGCAGCCTAAAACTTGTTTTTCGACGCGTTTTGGCACTTTTAACACCCGTTAACCCCATTTTTAAGCTTTACAAGGAAGATAAAGCATAGGGAACTTGAAAAATGCTCGGAAACTTTTCGGATGTCGGTTCGTTCGGCCGTACGGTTGCGGTTTTTGGTTAATTACGACGGAAATCGTAACGAACGCGCAAATGACCGTAAACGCGTAATGAATGACATTTTTGCATTCAAATCACTAAAATGCAAGATTTTAATAATTACAAAAAAAATTGGATGTGTGTACACGTTCCGGATAACGATATACGCGAATCGGCATAGTTTCGTAGAATTTGCAAAATAGCCCCTGAGTTTGAATAAACTTGTTTTTCCATACCAAAGCCCTCAAAACTTATTTCTAAGTTAAGTAAAGGGTAGTTAGCGTATGTTTAGCTTAATTCATTGTTCCAGAGTGTACGTCGCATTAAACTGATTACGTTTGCGTAACAGCTTGCGATTTCACTTCAGGAAGCGATTCGAAAGATCGAAATTGTACAAGGACTGAAATGTGTGAAGGTCACAGGTAATTATACATTTCTCGGGAATGAGACACAAGATCTCATTGGATTCGAAATTGTTCAGTATTGTATGATGGTTGAAAAGGCACATATGTTACAATAGTCTCAAAGGTTGGGGGTACTCCTATGCAAATTACTCCACAATCGATCTCTCCAGTTTTTCAATTGAATGATATGACATATCTTGTGTCCTTTTCTTTAAGAGATGCAAGCTTTGTGGAAATGGGTTACACTGGTCAATTGAAAGGTTATGACAATCTTTAAACCCCATTTTCCAGCAGAGAAGAAATTCTTTTTCCATACTCTTTTAACATGTCTCTCTGCAAAATCTACTGGTTTCAATGAAATTCCATTAAACATGCAATATCTGGGATATGCAATTTTGACTGAATCATATTTTAACTATTCCCAGGTATTGTTCAATGATCTTGTAATTAATTTTAAAAACATCTAAAAAATAAAAGCTTTCTTGATACATCCTCGATTCTTGAGTGTTTATTTGCAAGATCAGATCAGATCTGAAGCAAGTAAACAAGGCGCAGTGACAACACCTAGCTGCCTAACTCATGAACTTTTTACACGATTAACAAATCTTGAAAAGGCTTCCAAAACAGAAGTAGAGGAGGATGAGCCAATTTTACAAGAACAAAATGTAAACAAGGCGCAGTGACAACACCTGGCTGCCTAACTCATGAACTTTTTACACGACTAACAAATCTTGAAAAGGCTTCCAAAACAGAAGTAGAGGAGGTAGAGCCAATTTTACAAGAACAAAATGTTCAATCTCTTCCTCCTGCTACTGAGCCCACTGCTCTAGGTGATCAGAGCATTGCAACCTCTGCTCTGAAACCCACCCCTAAAATCACCAAAAAGAAACCAACAAAAATATCCAGAAAACCCACCAAACCCAAAAAGGGTCCTTTGGAAGATGAGATCCCAGAGATAAACCCTGTGACAACACCAATGTCACTAACCACTGCTGCTACTTCTTCACAGCAGATGGTTGAGAGATCTCCACCTGGCTATGAAACTCCTCATGCATCCTCACAAAAGGATCGGGTTGTAAACACAGGGACACCAAATTATGAAGCTCTATGACTACGTGATTCTATCTTCCACAGCCCATCTCCCAGGGCAATGTCTCTTTCTGCACCTATTCCTTCACCAATCAAATCACTACCACAAACCTTTATACCCTTGCTGAATGCAATAGAACTAGAGCAGACATTATCCAGCACTTCTCACCAACATGATGTTGGGTCTGATTCTCTATTCTTTGCTAGCCCATCAGCAAATGAAGAGGCTACATCCCTTGGGTTACATGTAACCCTTGGTGATAGTTCAGCTAGAGCAGCCACTACAATTGCAAACCTTCCTAGTTTTCCTTTGGACAGTGGTTACATTTCTAAGTCTCTGTTGAAGGCAACCACTGCTGAGGCTCCAAGGTAACCTCTGATGTTGTGGGAAGTCCCCAGTACCAAGAACAAGGGACATCTAAGTGTGAAGCTAGTGTTAAAACACATGCTAATGATCCCTTAGATATAACTACCACCTCATGTAGGAGTTCAGATGATCCTATTAAATTAGGTGATGATCTAAAATACAAAGATTTGACGGAGAGAATATCAACGCTGGAAACTTCTGTTGATGAGATCAAAAATCTTGTGAAACAGTTGTTAGCATAAAGAGCCAACCCTCTGTCTTAACCACTATTGATCTACAACAAGCCCTAGACCCTCTGTTTCAACAACAAAAGCACTTCTCTGATCAACAACACAACCACCAAATGCAGGAAGTAAGAAACATGGTTGAAGCTAGATTAATGGATACAAGGGCAGATATTAAAGCAATAAAAGCTCATCTTCTCCAAACCACTGGTACCGCTCCTCCTACAGTAATTTTTGTTAACACTGAAGATGATGCCAAAAAGGGGAGAAACCTTTAGGAAAGAAGATGCTTAAAATTGATGATCAAATGGCAAGGCCAACAGTGGATATTCCCAGGCCAGATGGTTCAAAGAAAAAGGATTTAACAGATGATGTCTTGGCCAGGGAAAATGAGAAGCAGAAGATAAAAGTGTATCTTGATGGCAAGGTTGTGGTTGAGCAAAAGATTAAACAGCAAAAAGAAAAGGAAGAGGTTGGTACCTCAACAAAGAGGAGACCTGCTAGACAAGTAAGGCAACCAACATCCACACCTTCCAAAACTAAGCATGTTGTAAATCTAGCCATTAAAACCTCTGCTCTCCAAAAATCAAGCACACCTACTTCAACTTCTATACCCATTGCCACCAAAGCAGATGTTACAGCAACTGATGTGTCAACATCTGTTGATACATCAGAGGTTGCAGCAGATGTAATCCCATCCACTGCCATGGTCATATTTAATACATCCACCCAACCTCTACCAACACCAACCAGAATACCAACTCATCCATCATCACCTGAGGTCAAATTTAAGAGGAGAAGAACTACAAAAGTTGTGAATGAAGAAGAGATCTTTCCTGCTCCTACTCCTTTATCATCACAACCACTGACCTCCACATCAATGCTTCCACCATCTACAAATCAAACATCTGATTCCCTTACAGTTATACCTGAAAAAAGAAAATATTCTCTTGATTTACCAGCAGTCAGGGAAAGAAATTCTAAGCTTCTATTCTGAGGAAGACCCTGACAAAAGAACTAATATCTCTTGATGGCTACCCAAGACCTGCAAATGTTGATGACTACCTGGAACTTAAAGTGAAACAAGCAGAGGATATAGCAAAGAGAGACTCAGTGGGTAAAAGTGATAGAGAGATACAAACATCGTGTCTTTTCAGCTAAGAAAATCTAGAACATTGCAAGATTTTGTCAAAGATCTGAGCAACAAGCTGTTAGAAAGGGAAGATCAATATCTTAAAAGTGAACTCATTGAACATATTATGAAGAACAAACAATATAGGCAACAAAGGCATAGTTCAAGGATTGGAGTATGATGAACTGAGAGAAGAAATTAAAAGAATGCAAGAAATGTTAAAAGATTCTCTCAAAAGCCAACTCTCCTAACTAGGAAAAACATAAGAAAGACATGCCTAAAAGAGCCTTGAAGCTTAAGAGGATGAAGGAAGAATGATAAGAATCACTATGGTTCAAGGAACCAAGTGATAAGGTGGGGAGAAGCCAGGGTGATTGATACTTACAAGATGTTAGAAGAGAGGAGGAAGAAAGATCCAAACATGCCTCTTAAACCAGTTTACCCTCCATCAGATGATGTTATAAAGCTCAACACTCCAAAAAATCTATCTCATCATCTGTCCCTTCCATCCTTGCTTTCAATCAACTAAAAAGGCAAGAAAAGATAGATGAATAAGACAAGAGAATGTTTGAACACATCAAAGAGGGAATTAAAATATGGTTGACTATCACACAGATGAAGCTAGTGAAAAGCTCAGAGCAGATTTTACAAAGATAGTGCAACAAAAAGCCCTTCAAACCTCAACAAATAAAAGTCATCCTAGAAAGCCAGAAGACCCAAAAATTCTAAAGTGGAAAGTCGAAAAAGGCTCCCACGAATTGGCACTGCTCAAGTCTAATGGTGATGCTGTCAAGATGAGCATGGAGGCTGCATATGAGCTAAATGCAGAAGACCTTCAAGATCTTTTGGATCTGACACTCAAAAAGGATAATGATGATGATGATGAAGTTTCTCTGAATTTTGAATTTAGGTTTAAAGGGCAAATCAGAAGAACTTCTGTTGAGAAATAAAAACCAAGAATAATCAAGTGTTTTGGCATCATATGTTCCAGGGGGAGATTGTTGGGATTTAAACCTAACAAAGGAACAGATGATATCAAAACCAAATACACTATCCGAGCTTTGGTTCAACTATCAGAGGTTACAACCTCTGATCTACCTTTACACTGCTTTCCCTAAACAACTGCTCTTATCATCTGATCGTTCAAGAGGCAAAGGTCTGATAGAAGAAACAAGATCAGAGGATAGAGATCAGTGCTTAGACTAGTTTTACTTTAATCAATGTAACAGTGCTATGCACTGATAGTATTAGTATAGTAGTGTTTTAGTTAGTTACAATTTTGTTAGAAGTCACTATCAACCATGACGTCACAAAAGATGCTCAGTGGTTAGATAGTTTGTATAAATAGGTGAACGTTGTAACTGTTAAACTTGTCTTCCTGAAAAAGATCATTTCACACTTTATCTTCTTCATTTATTATTATCAAACGATTGTAATTGGCTAAGGGGGAGTTTGTGAATCACATGCAAAGTTTATCAACTTGAAAGCATGATGGTGATGAAAACAAACGATCGATTGCTTGTAGTAAAATATTTCCATTAATTTCGCTGCATATCTTTCATATTCAATCCATTTTCATATTAGAAACAAAAAATACAAGTGATTCAAACCTAGATCCTGACAAAGTTTTTGTTTCTAAATATGAAAATGGATTGAATATGAAAGATATGCAGCGAAATTAATGGAGAACTTTTACTACAAGTAATCGGTCGTTTGTTTTCATCACCATCATGCTTTCAAGTTGATAAACTTTGCATTTGATTCACAAACTCCCCCTTAGCCAATTACAATCATTTGATAGTAAGAAATGAAGAAGATAAAGTGCGAAATGATCTTTTTCAGGAAGACAAGTTTAACACTTACAATGTTCACCTGTTTATACAAACTATCTAACCACTGAGCATCTTTTGTGACGTCATGGTTTATAGTGACTGCTAACAAAATTGTAACTAACTAAAACATTGCTATACTAATACTATCAGTGCGATGTAAACAATGCTTTTATTCACGGCATCTTAATGAATGTATTTATATGGAACAACCTCCTGGCTTTGTTAACTCTCAATTTCCTAACCACATATACAAGCTCAACAAAGCTTTATATGGCTTCAAACAAGCCCCTCATGCTTGGTTTCACCGCCTAAGCAACTTTCTAGTCAATAACGGTTTCTTGTGTAGCAAAGCTAATCCATCTCTCTTTGTATTTAAAAAGGCTCTTGTATAATGTACTTGTTGGTATATGTGGATGATTTCCTCTTAACAGGGAATCAAGACCACATGCTCAAGTCTTTCATCAAGTGCCTTCACAATGTGTTTGCCATCAAAGACTTGGGGAAGCCTAGTTATTTTCTTGGGCTGGAAGTTACCTACACCAACGATGGCTAGTTTTTAAATCAATCTAAATATGCAGGTGAAATATTGGAATGGGCTAAAATGGTGGATGCTAAACCCGTTCATACCCCTCTACCTTCAAATGTCTCATTTTCCTCTACAGGGGATCCTTATGATGACCCTAAACATTATCGGCTGATTGTAGGGCTTTACAATACTTAACTATCACTCGCCCCGACATATCCTATGCTGTATACTGGGTTAGCCAATTTTCCATGCTCCAACCACATCTCACTTTCAAGAAGTCAAGCGGATATTACGGTATATTAAACGCACAACAGCATATGGACTTCATTTTTATAAACCCACAACCACATCAACTATTGGGTTCTCTAATGCTGATTGGGCATGGTGTCTTGAGACTCGCTGCTCAACCTATGGGTATTCTATATTCTTAGGAGGTAACCTTGTATCCTGGAGTGCTAAGAAATAACCCACGGTCTCGCGCTCGAGTTGTGAATTTGAATATAGAGCTATGGCTAACACTACGACTGAAATTATTTAGATTACCCATCTACTTCAAGAACTTTATACGCTGGCTTCAGCGAGACCTATCTCTTATATGATAACCAAAATACTTTGTTTCTAACTCAAAATCCGGTCTCCCATAAACGTGTCAAACATCTTGAATTAGACTATCACTTTATCCGTGAGTTAGTATCTTCGGGGAGGCTTTACACTAAATTTATCCCATCCAAGCTCCAGGTGGCTAACATATTCACTAAAAGTCTTCCTCGGCCTCAATTTGAAGCTCTTCGGAAGATGCTCCGTCTTGGTCCCCCACCGTCGCTTGCAGGGGGATAGTAACATACCACTCACTTAATTACCTAATTATCTCTAGATAATTCTTGCATTTATTTCTTTCTATTCCAAACTGAAACAGAGATTGAACGAGAGGTATACGGTTGAAATCAAATCATCAATACCAGTTTGATAAAATCAAACTCTTCAAAAGGATATGGAAATCCTACTACAATTTAACCTTAATTTGAGTAATCTTACCTTAGATCTGAAGGAAGGCCAAGCCAAAACATCTGCTGGATAGATGAAACTGGTAGAAGATTGTGCAAAATTTTGAGAAAGTTTTCACTTGACTAGAAAGTTTCTTCTAAACATTTCTTTTAGAATACCTGTCTAGTTTTGCAGTAACAAAAATATAAGAACTTCATATTACCTTCTCAGGCAACCAAACCCCCGGAAAACATCCTACCAACACTGCCGCCCGTGCGTTTGCAAAGACCTGTCGGCGTTGTTTGAGATGATTGAATCATTGCAAACCCTAATTACTATCAACTCCCAATTAGAAAACCTGCTAGGTTTACATACCTGGTGGATTGTTTTGTCTGGATCATAGATGATTCAGTCAGAAGGAAACGTCGTCATCTTGTGGAACTGATGGAGGATCTTGGCTGTGGTGATAGGAGGGAGAGAGAGCTGTAACTTTGTTTTTTTAGGGTTTACGAATCAGTAAAAAATAGGGGAAGCAGATGCCATTTTTTGTGGTTGTGGAGATATGTGCTTCTAGGGTTTGAGTGTCGGAGACGACGTGGAGGAGAAATCCTTGGGTTAGATATAAAATTGATGATGCAATAATGACATAAGAATGACATTGTTGGATAGCTTAAATGGCTACCACGTCAGCATTGTGATGTCATCGTCATCTTTCCTTTTATTGATAGGGGAGATTAAGGCTAGAAAGATCAAATAAAGAGTTAAACAATCAGGAGTATTATGATCAGGAATGTGAAAATGGTAGGTTTTCGTTTATTATTTAAAACAAGTTTTATGTACTCTTATGTTTGAATCATCTATATAAACTGTATATACAACATACAAGGAAACAATTAACATATTGATACTAAATGATTTAAACTAGATGTTTTACCCGCCACACAGTGCCGTAAAAACATGGCATAGAGACTTTCAGTAACTTGATTGTGATTTGTTATATACGACACTCCTAAAAATTGTATTTATACTATGTCTAACTTAATTAAAAAACACTTTAGTGCCTAACCTCCGGGCTCGGTCTATGTACCTTAGGATATTAACAACGTAAGTCCCTTCAAATTATAGTCAAAGATATGTCAAGGTTATCCTTCATGCAAACTTCTACTTGCCCCTTTGTTGATAATATGGATAAGAACAAATATCACCCAAGTTCAAACGGATAATTGTCATTATATTGATACATTATAATTGACAACACAGTAACTAAAAGGCGTCACTTTACTTGGCCTGATTCTACAAACCAGCATTTCCATCCTCTTAAACGTGGGTCAATGATCGTACCTCAATCGAAGGTAGGACTAAATTAGCATCCACCTTCTCTTCTCCAACATATTTCAAATTATCTTTCAAATGCAATTTACCAAGACCACCGGTTCGGAAGCATTCATAGCTGTGTGTGCGCCTTTTTTGTTTCCTCTTCTACTTGATTTAACCTATAAAAATTATCCAACGCACTTCAACAATTTTTAATACACACACGTTTGGTGGTCATGATATTTAGCTTTCAACCTAAAGATTTTATCTTATAGAAGTCAGTTCTACTGAAAAGAGAATACTTGCAATCCAAACATTGGTTCGCACACATTGGAAAGAGCAAGAGCCAAGAAGCATTTGTATAATATAAGTAAAATTGACACATTCAAACAAACGCAATAAATACTCAACGGTGAACATAAAATCCAAGGGATGTACATACCTACCGGTGTAGAGCAAAAGTGGATCATAACGCACTGATAATTTGTCATTTAGGAATGTTGAAGTTCTATCATGACAATATGCAGTTGAGTATAGTCATTATTATACTCTTTCCTACCAACATCAACCAACAATAGCGAAAATACACGCATAATCATATAAATCTTTCCTCATGCACATAAGAAAAAGCCACCCCAAGGACGTACTGTACATCTACATGAGCTCAATAAAAACAATTTACTGCATTTCTATAATTCAGATACAGCTCCTCCATCAATTGAGCAACAGGTTGTAGTAGAGTTCCAGTTTCCATCTCCTTTTGAATTCCACAAAGCAGATATGCCAGCAATAAGACATTTAGATAATCAAACTTGAAGTTAAATAAAAAAAAGATCATGCCACATGCATCACAATAAAGAACACTTGAGAGGTGTGAGTATCGGTATAATATTTGACAAGTCGTAGTTAAATGTGGAAGTAAGACTGTCTCCAACGCAGTATCATTAACCCCGCCTGATATGATGTGGATTATATCCAAGTTTTCAGATGCATTGGAGCAGATCCAAAGGGAAGAGATCCGAAGGGGATATCCGACTGCAAGGGCACCAATTTGTTAGATAGTACAATAAGTGTATCTAAATTATATATATGTTGCTCTTGCACAACGATGAATAGTAATTTTTAATTTATAATAATATATACCTTTTTTATATTTTATTATTTTTATATTATAATACTTTCTTATTCTATTTACTTTTGACATATTTTTTTCTTTTTAAAATCATATTTCCTTTTGTCATTTTGTTTTAGTTTTTTCATAATTCTTTTTTTCTAAGTGATACTACCTTAATTAATTAATTTAATATTTCTTGAGTAAATTACTTTTTGAGTCCCTGTGTTTGAGTGGTTTTAACTATCTGAGTCCAAAATCAAAAAAGTTTAATGTTCTGAGTCCCTAACCGCTTATTTTATAACGTTTTGAGTCCCAATGTTTTAATGGTTTAAACCACTTGAGTCCAGAATAAAAAGTACAAAGTGTTAAAAATTGGACTTAAAATGTAATAAAATGAATGGATAGGCACTCAAGCCGTTCAACATTTTGATTTCGGATTCAAGTGGTTAAGGATGGAAGGGTCACCTTCGGTGACCCCTTCAGTACCCAGGATTACCGCACCTGAAGTTGCCGCCGGCCTTCAATCGGTGAGCGGGGAGGGGTTGTCGCGATGAGTATTCACCGAATGGAAAGGATTCGTTAAGGTGACCGTTGAGCAATTTAATGTCGTTGCCCCTTTTTTATAACTTAAAAAAATTACAACTTTCCTTTATAAACAACACCATTTTTAACTTCTCTTCTCCATCAAACACCATTTTTCACTTCTATTGAACCAAATCCTTTCTTTTACATTCCAAAAATTTTAACCCTATTTTCTAAATAATGGTGGATGACATACCACCGCTATTCATTCCATTTGATATTAGTGAAGACAGTGATTCTTTCTCAAGCGATAGTAGTTTAATTTTTTTCCAAAGTCTTATTAAGAAAGCCGCCGCACTAGAAGACATGGGTACTTCTAGAAAAAAAAAAGAAAGTTGTCCGGCGAGATCGAGAGAAAGGTCACGAAACCCTTATGGTAGATTATTTTGTCGAGGAACCCAAATTCAACGAAGATGTTTTCGTCATAGGTTTCGTATGTCGAAAACGTTGTTTTTAAAAATTGTGAGCGACGTGCAAGCAAATAATTCATGGTTTCAAGATGGCGTGGATGGGAGAATGAAGAAGAATTTTACACCGTTGCAGAAAGTTACATCGTCGATTAAGCAACCGGTAACCCTCCAGACGAGAACGATGAGTATTTAAATATGGCCGAAAGGACTTCCCGTGAGTGTCTAGAATATTTTTGCAAAACGGTATGTAATTTATACGCTTCCGAGTTCTTACGTAGACCATAAAGCCACGACGTTGCGCTCTTGTATTAGGCTCATGAGGATATACATCACCATCCTGGGATATTGGGTAGTCTTGATTGTACACATTTTGTTTGGAGAATGTGTCCAACAGAGTTGCAAGACCAATATATGGGGGGGATCATAGGTACCCAACAATTATGCTCGAAGCGGTGGTCTCTCAAGATTTGTGGATTTCGCATGCCTTTTGTTGTCCACCAGGTTCACAAAACGACATTAACATGCTCCAACAATCTCCGTTATTTCATACTCAATGAAATGGAACTGCACTAAAATGCACGTGAACAACCACTTGCAAAAGCGTGGATACTATCTTACCGATGGAATTTACCCTACTTGGTCCGTGTTTGTGAAATCATTTCCGTATCCTCACATTGTGAAAGAAAAGAAGTTCAAGAGTCCATATGAGGCTGCAAGAAAAGACGTGGAACGGGCTTTTGGTGTTTTAAAGGCAAAATGGGGTGTACTTAATCGACCAATGCGTGCTACGAGAGTAAAAAAGATTAGGAATGCTGTATATGTATGCATTATTATGCATAACATGATTCTAAAAGACGAAGGAAACGTACTTGCACCGGTACATATTCGGGATCCTCCAGTCGAGCCCGTTTACGATGATAATGTTTATAACGTTGATGAAGACGTTATAGACTAAAATATGATCTTATGGAGCATCTTGGAGAACAAGATTTAACCTATCTTTTGGAGGATTCCGACGACGAATAGGTGAATTAGTTTTAGTTTTAAAATTTCTTTTTATATTTTAATGTCATTTTATTTATTTTAATGTAATATTTTATTAATTAAAAATGTACTTTTATTTTGTTTAAAATATGCTTTATTTTTTAATACATAATTTCCAGAAATAAAAAATCTATATAAAAAAGAAATAGATTCCCCATGTGTTTGAGCACCCCTAGTGTTTGAGTGTAAATGATGAGTGAAGTGGAGAGTTGACATGACATGAGGAAAAGTTTACAACTTTCCATTTGTGGAGCACCCGTTCCCCCCTAAAACCAATAAAACATAGGGATTCAAAAAGTAATTTACCCATAATTCTTTATAACTTTCGCCTGCTATTTTTTTTTATAAAAACCATATTTCCTTTTCTCATTTACTTTTTTGTTTTTATAATGTTGCCTTAATCAACTAATTTAATATTTCTTTAATAACTTTCGTACGTTATTTTTTTATAAAAAAACTTAAGGCTGCTTATTTTTCCTCTAGACATTCCTATATAAGTATTGTTAAAAATGAAGTTGTATTTAAAATACAATATTTATTTGGTACTGTTTTTTATCATACGATGATAAACTAAACCGATTTTGCTGGTTTGGTTTTTGAAACAACATGCTACATTTCAAAAACGTTGTTTAACACTATCATTCACTCCGTTTTGCCACAACGCGCGACATCAATAAAACCTAGTTTAGAATTGTTGATGTGTGACTGAATCATTTATGGTTTTACGCCGGTTCTTGCCAAACTGAATCGCTTTTAACTTGGTTTAACGAAGGGGTTCCCAACATGATTATACGAACTCTCTTTATTAAGTTTCCAACCGGTTCTTGGCTTACTTTTTTAATAAACTTACGGTTCCCAAAGCGTTTTTATACATCTAACCAAACATGCTACTTTGTCAATCAACTCAAGCAAATAATTATTTCTAAAGCAACATAGCATTTCAACGCACTGTAGTATCTATTCGTCCAATCCAGATTATTTCAACCCAGCCCACTCAAAGCAAAAAACGACAACTGTGTATTAGTTTTGTATTCTTAATAAAGTATTTATACACCAAACTAAATTTTAAATGAAGCAACATGTTATGATTAATTAATTAATGTAACTAAATATGAAAGTTGTATGTTAAAGTAATATTTTAAAAAATTATAAGAAAAGAGTTATTACAGTGTTTTAAGAATATGCTTTTTATCTTCTTTTTTTTTGTTTTGAAAAAAAAAACCATAAAGAAGTTAAACAAAAAGTAACTAAATACCTGGTTTATTTTAAACATACTAAACATTTACTAAACAACATGACTTGTTAAGATACCTTTTGGTTTAATGTCACACTCCGATTTTCGATGGTCTCGGTCGATGAGTTTATGTGTGACGATTGATAACATTATCACAATTTGCAGTGGAAGATAGAACCATAAAGTATTAAATATAAAAGTTTGAAATTTAACTAATAAAATTATACAAGTTGTTCGATACAATTCCCACAAGGTAGGATTAGAAATAAAACAAGCTTAGGACATCATAGGCCTTTAAGCAGTGAAGTCGCAAATTCCAAAGCTTTTTCTTTGACCAAACCGATTCCATCCTACAATCAAGGTTCGTTATCTGCAGTTTAATCTTTTGAAAATACGCAAGTTCACTATTAAATACAATTAACAGACACTATTAAATACAATTAACAGACTCATTCTAAAAATCATTTAATATATATATATATATATATATTATATATATATATATATATATATATATATATATATATAGGGTAAGGTTCATGCGAGAACCACCTTTATTGTGAGAACTGCGAGAACCACTAAAATAACCCACTACATCACCACCCAAAGCCTAAAAAACCTACCCCCCAAGCTAAATGCTAATAACTACACCACCAAAAAATCTAAAAAAATCTAAAAACCACTCAATTTCTTTTTAACATTTTTTAACAAAAAATCTCTACTTTTCATCACAATTTTTTTGTGACAAAAAGTAGCGATTTTTTTTTGTAAAAAATGTTAAAAAGAATATTTTTGTTGGTTTTTAGATTTTTTTAGGTTCTCTTGGTTGTGTTCACATTGGTTCTCGCGGTTCTCGCAATAAAGGGTGGTTCCTAGGATCCTTCTCATATATATACATATAGGATAAAGATAAAATGAAAACCCTGAATTTTGAGAAAACCCTAAAAAAATCCAACCTTCCGACTTTTTTTTTGAAAAAAAAAAAATAATACATGTAATATACGTGTTTTTAAGAGTTTTGGGCCAAAAAAAAAAACAAAAAAGCGCCGAAGGAATATTTTTAAAAAATAAACAAAATTTCAGCAACTAACGTGTGTTAGACAAAGATGCTGAAACTTGTTTATTTTTTTTAAAACATCCCTTCGGCGCTTTTTTTATTTTTTTGGCCCAAAACTCTTAAAAACATGTATATTACATGTGTTATTTTTTTCAAAAAAAGTCGGGAGGTTGGGTTTTCTAGGGTTTTCTCAATTTTTAGGGTTTTCTATCTAGCCTTACCCAATATATATATATATATATATATATATATATAAGGGTGGGAGTTGGCTACAAAGTCTGTTTTTACTAAAATACCATATTTGTGGGTTTTGTATTGTGTTTTGGATGACAAGGCTTTGATTATCGAATGACTAACATCACTGTGTTTTATGTTGATTATCGTGTTGTGTTTTATATTTATAGTTCTATGATGGTGTGTTTTGTGACAACTGTGAAAAATCCCGGTAAACTTTGCTTGGAACAAGTCTGTGGCAATCGGACGTGATATGTGGATTACGATACTGTTGTGATTATATGTTATGATACGAATTCTGGAGCATGTTACACCGACCATAATAGGAGTATATGCCAAGTAATTACCAAAAACATTACATTGACGCTATGCGTCACCTACATGGCAAGACAAAGTCATGAATGGATTGACGACTCTGAGAACATGTCAGGGTTGACATGACACTATTAAGGGCCAACGATGTGAGGTTGGCGTCCTTAGTCTTTGACAACGTGTTAAACGAGAACTTGGCGTTTAACAGCGCATTAAACAGTCGACCATGATTATTAGGCCAACGTTAGGGCCCTTTAAGATTCTGAGTTCACGAAAGATCTTAGTTACGAGCCATAGACTATGACATAAGATTAGAAATAAACCGGAGCTCGGGCACGCAAAACGAGGCAGTCCCGGTTTGGGAAACACCTTTGCGTTAGGAGCAATGAAAGACAAACCAAACATGCAAGGAATGGTTAATCAAGCCTAAAAACACTTAAACTAACCTCAAACGAGGCTTTTATGATTAAAACATAACCGTGCTCGGGTTTCGAGACGGTTATGCTCGATTTTTAAAATCGAGTTATTTTACACTAAGAACGCAAAAAACAGAGTCCGTTTCGCAAATCGGGTACGCGTCTGATACCCGAAAACGAACCTAAACGCGCCACCTAAGATAAATATCATCTTTTAAAACGAAAAGACGAAGCACGACAAAGCACGGGTGGGGTAGGGGCACCCCACCTATGCCCCCCTTTATTTAAATGTTTTTTTTTTCCTTTTTAATCCATTTTTCTTTTAATTTTACATCAAAAATCTGGTCATCTTCACCAATTCTCAGCTGCTCCAGCAATTAACAACTTCAAATCAAAGGTATCAACCTTGGTTCTTATGGTTTTAATCATGTTTTCTTGACTATACATGATCTAGATCATGAAAACCCTTTCCAATCCATGATTTTTTGAAGGTTTTAACAAGTTTATGGGCTGAATGAGAACCCCTTGTGAATTCCCTGGTGTTATATGGCAGCCATGATCACAAATCTTTCAGTTTTGAAACCCTAATCAACACCTATTCGACCAAAATCGCATAACTATTCGATTAACCGAAAAACAATGAAACAAGGCTTGATTGACATGGGTTATGGCATGGTTGGATTGTCCTTGGTATATAGGTATTGAATATGTCTCAAAACCACTTCTGGACTCAAGAAAAACACTTGGTATCGAAGGAATCGCTAGGTATATCACCCGAAACTCGAATCTAGAATAGGCAAAATATTGTTTGGACCATAACTTGGTCCGTGTGTATTGGATTGAGCTGCAATTTAGTGTGGTGATGTAGGGTATTGACAGGAAGGTCCACGTACAATTTTAGAATTTTTGGAATTTTCTACCAATTTTGGTGAAATTTTGACTGTTTTTACCGAACAAAATTCGGAAAGAGTACCAAACAAAGTCAATAAATCACCAAATTTAACATGAACACTAAGGAACATATGTGAAAGGTTTTGGGAAGTTTTGGAGTCTATTGGTTGGATTTTGATACAGATTAAAAATCCACGTTTTTATGAGTTTTCGGTAGCCAGAAACGCACTGAAACGAAATCGGAAAAATCCCAAATTTTTGCAGAGAGATTCTGGACATGTAAGGAAGTTCCTGTAATATTTTAGGAATTTTTGGACATCGGATGATAAACAAAGTGAATTATTCGGGTAAATACTGTTTTACAAATAATTTATTTGAGAAGTTAAAATAACTTTATAAATTCCCAAAATAATTTTATTGGAATCTATATATTTTTACTGAGTTCTACAAAAATTTCCAGGATTTTATGAACTATGTAGATTAAATGGAATTTTTCAACTTTTAAAACGCTTATTTTAACTAAATTCGGCAGTTTACCGGACAACGAACCTGCCAAACCTGGGAACGGACTAAAACCTATTTTGACTATAATTGGAACACCGGGAGTATTTTGGGAGGTTCCAGGGTAGGCGGAACACTATGGGTGTGTTCCACCACCGTTCGGGAGAATCCCTGACGGCGAGAATGGAAACTCAAATTTGGGCAACCTAAACTCCCCAAACACCCAAACTCCCTTAATGAAAAGTTAATCTTTCTTAAATCACAACGCATTGGCAATATTGGTATTTCCGTACCATTATCCGAACATGTTAAACAACCGACTTTGGCTGGCACGCGAACCGGTGCTCAGGAGCCAAATGTGAAACTAATCCTACCCTAACATCCATCACCACATCAGGACACCATATGTACAACATGGACTGAAAATACCCACTTGGACCCGAGTTATAGGCGTTACCGACCTAGCGACTGATATTAGTAATTACTTGCATGATTGCTATTAAAGCCGAACAAGCTTACATATACTCCTATTGCTACCTGTGATACTACTATCTAGTGAGTTTCACTCCCCCACTTTTAAACTGTTTTACTGTTTTCTGGGGTGATTTGCATGTTACAAACTGTGATAATTGCACCAACTTGTGATGATGTGAATTATCTAACACACGAACAAACCTCCCCACTATAAGTGATTAACGTAAGCCTCATGGGGCAGTGGATAGTACTATTGGTCTGACAAACCCAGTTGCTCCGGACCAGTGCGGCCAGTAACAAGGCAACTTCACGCGTCCTAGCCTTGGTTATGTTGTTAGGCATAACTACTTTGGGGGACATTCAACTTCATGTGACGCAGTTGGTGGGCTAAAGTGTCTGTTAGGACATGGCCCGGTGCGATAATGTGTCTGTGTGACACGGTTCGGTTAAAATAGTCCAGGTTTCATTTGTGCTCTTCGTGTAATTCCATCGGTGACTGTGACCAGTGCAATTAAACTTGTTAACACATATTGTTCCACAACAACCAAACCAGTGGAACTCACCAGCAGCGTTTAGCTGACCCTTTTAAAACTAACATGCATTTCAGGTAACTTGAGACTGGTGTGATCTGTGTATGTTGTTAAGACATGTTTATAGGTGAACCCTGATATAGATGCATGTGGCTTAGAAGACTTATGTGGTTCATGGGAACACGCAGTTGTAACATACATGTTGTATGTAATCAACATTTTGTAAGTAATAACATGTAGTGTCTTTATAAACAATGTGCTTGTACCAGAGGTGTCTGTTATATCTCTTATTTTTTTTCTTCCGCTGCAAGTCGGGGTGTGACAAAAGATGGTATCAGAGCCTTTGGTTATAGAGAATTAGGTGCCTTTAAGGAAACCTAGACTATAACTACAGGCTCGGACTTGAGTGGACATCATTGGAAAAATTAACCTCTACTCAAGGTCGTTAGTGAACCCTGTAAAGTATCCTATTTGCAAGTACCGGGATGGCCTTGTGGGGCAAGTGGGTTATTATGGTCCGGAACGTAATAACAGACTTGCTCATACGAGGTAGTGTTGGGAAAGCCGCGGTAATAAACACACTTAAATACGTGGAATGATACATACGTGTACCAAGGTAATAGTGTGTGAATGTTTGTGCGTGAATTGATACATGAATTAGGATTGGAGGCAGAAAACTGACATTACAGTCCATTCCACATTCCTACTGACCACATGTTTAATATACACTAGAGTTGGATTCATATCACTCCCACAGTTGTTACATATACTTTATGATGGGAGAACCCAAGCCTTTATGCAAAACGATGTCACCAACTTTATTCTTATAGCTACTATAATGATGTTTATATACCAGAATGAGACTTCAATAAGAACATAGATACCCAAAGAACGTGCATGGTCGTTCATATAGACAGATAGACCGGGAGGATGTGTATGCATCCTTATCCACTTCTCGTAGCTTTATATTCGATGGTTATACAATCACAGAGTTCAAACATTTTACGAAACTTTTCATCCTTGAATTCTTGATTCATTTGATTATCCGTTGGATTCCTCTTTTGCTTACAATATTGGCTTTAGCTCTCACGTCATGTGATACTATGATACTTAGTGATACTCCTTAGCACATTTTCGATATATTTTATATCTGAATATGACGATCTCTGGGCTATGGAGATGTCATGGAATGCATGAATAAGTTACCCTTCCCATTGTCATTCTATTCCATGGGATATAAAGTTTGTGATGATACAGATTCCTTTGAAACGCTTTGCGTTGTGGAACATCATTTCGTGTGACCATCGGTTACATTGTGTTCTTTTACGATTACTGATTGTTTCGAATTTCAGTTGGTTATTTGCGGAAAGTAGTATGAGGCCCAATATCATGGAGAACGGAATATTGATCATGTATAGGGGTGTGGTGGATATGCTGCAGTACTTCCTATATATAAACACCCCGCTACATTATCAAGGTACCGTTACTCAGGACAGAGGGGCTTCATGTGGCGATCCGTTTGGTTATGTTTTGGCAATGCGGTGTTGGGACTTTGTCCTTGTTTGATGCGATAGATGATGCCATAGTTGTCATAACCACAATATCTACATATCTTCGCGGTGATTTTAAATGAAAGGTAGTTTGGGTCAACATATAACGACCCTTAGGGTTAATCCTGGGAAGGTCCTTCCTAGAATATGTAGTACGACTTTCTAGGGGTACTACACCTCGGTAGTACTCTGTACTTCACCATTTGGGTATAGCCGGTGATAGCTTACCCACATCGATTACCCAATGATTAATTCGGGATAAGTAACAATGTTCTGTCTTTGGTAAGACAATTCAGCGTAATTTATTTCTTTTGGCGGGATTTGCTAGAACGTATATCCATTTATTCAAAATCGTTACGTTGCGACGAACCAATTATACTTATGTCACCGACCATCGTCTAGGGAGCTATTCGGTTGAAGCGTATATTTCCTTTACTAGCTATTGTTCGCTAGTGATACAGTCTCTAATTCTTAGTAAGGACACGTAATTAGCATCGGTTTGGTAACCCAAGGGGATTTAGGGGTAACACATAAATGGAGAAACTTATTTGATGTAATCAAAGTTTGGCAAGGAGTTGTGTGGATGCGGATCTGATGGTAATAAGACTTGTGGAGGCAAGAACAATTTTGCCTATATTCCTCGTAACCGTTAATACTTCGTATTAACAGGACACTCATATGCATACGTTTATTTATAAATATACAACATTAACCGCGGTCCAATCAAAGTGTCAATTTGGTAAATTTCGGTTGAGGGTGACATAACCCCGGTGCGAAGTAAGAAAACTGTAATCATGAAGTGATCCGACTCACTGCTTCAAATCAAATCAATTCTCCTTACTAACACTATTGGAAAATGTTAAGGTCTGGTACATATAAATTACTAATTTGATGCGCCCTATCGATTTAGTTCAAACTAATACAAGATAAATCCCCAGTAACTCGAAGAAGTAGGGAATGAACGGTACGAAGGACCGTAACGAAGCTACCTTTTAATACATAATTAGGAAACAAAATGATACAAAACGAACTTTCATCGGACGATTATTTTATATATATATGTCTAATTCAAAGGACAGTACTTAAAAGAATCGTATAAAATTTTTATATATCAAACGATCCCTCGTTTTCAGCCTCGTATAACTTAGTGGAAAATATGTTCTAATGAAAGACGAGATCGCCTTCGAATAGTATTCGAGTACCGTAATACGATGATTAACCTATGTGACAACTCTTATTTACATCTTCAAACTCTAGACTACACGGGGTCCTGACCTGAATTCTTTCGGTAACCCTGAGATATTAAGTCTTGAATCCATATCACCCGTATGAGGGCGGTGCGTTCATACTAGAAATCGCATAAGGGGATACATGGTTCTTTAATTCCTTTCGATTAAGGCTTTTCACGTCACGATACCTACTACGACCCTGCGAGGGGCCCTGCGTAGGGACTAACTCAGATACTTCTATGCCTAAAAGACATATTGACTCCCCGATGCTACGATAATAATACCTGGAGAACACCATATGTCTCCTCCTCTTCCTTGAAACACCCGAGGAGTCCAAATTTTTTTTTATATAATGAATTCACGATTCACAGGGATGACCGAAATTCCCTTCGAGCCATTGTAAAGGTGTTATTTGGTGGTGGTCTCCTACATGAGTGGGAGAATGATGCATGAGATACACTGACGTTCATCCGTCAATTGGACCCAAAGTGAACGATACCCTACACTGACGTTCATCCGTCAATTGGACCCAAAGTGAACGATACCCTACGCTTGTGAGTAACCGCATTGGAGCACACTCTACCATTCCTGGTATATGGGAATTTTTATACGATTATCTCCCGGAGAATCACATCGATGTTATCGAAGCTACTAAGTTGTTTCCTTCTGGAGAAGACATAAACAGTTGTTCAACAGCTAGAGCCAAGCTCCCGAAACTTAACACAAACTAGAAGTATTATTATAGAAATTTCATATCCTTATGATGTAATCCGACTACTGGTAAGTAGTGCGAGCAAACTACTGATGTAAGTATGCAGATTCGTTATTACCCGTGTGCATGCTCGCCTTATGGCAGCCTTAGGCTCTTAAAAGCCTTTCTCTTTCTTATTTTCTACCAAAGAGCAGGGACTCTTGTGATCGGTTAGTATTAGCCGAAGATATTCACGTATACGACAACAAGGGAAGATTGCTGCGCACCACTCGATGAGACCAAATTTATTCCCTTAACACAAACATGCGGAGCACGATCTGCACCATTGCGACGTTCTCAACGAACCCTGGAAAGGTATCCATACTCCTCCTCTACAGGGGGTGTTCAATAACTAGTAACCGAAATCGTAAATAAAACTTATGGTGTATGAATAGTGAAGATAATGAATGCGAAGAAAACGCAATAATTGCAGTTATCTGCAAACTGAATACGAGACTCCTATTCTACTGTGAGTCTAACAACACTCTCACTTTCAGATTGGAAGTAATGAGAAACGTTACTTTAGCAATACGTAGGAATTGTGGATGGGCAGATTACATAGCTACTATGCAGCACAATTATCATCTCCGTACAATGATGATACTAAAAAAAGCGAAAACAGACTTGTCTGTCAGATGACTGACACGAATATAAATGTTGAGCTTTCCAATGGACTACTAAATGAAATTTCGAGGACATAATGCTTTTAACTGGGGGAGACTGTGACAACTGTGAAAAATCCCGTAAACTTTGCTTGGTACAAGTTCGTGGCAATCGGACCTGATATGTGGATCATGATATTGTTGTGATTATGTGTTATGATACGAATTCTGGAGCATGTTACACCGACCATAATAGGAGTATATGCCAAGTAATTACCAAAAACATTACATTGACGCTATGCGACACCTACATGGCAAGACAAAGTCGTGAATGGATTGACGACTCTGAGAACAGTCAGGGTTGACATGACACTATTAAGGGCCAATGATTTGAGGTTGGTGTCCTTAGTCTTTGACAACGTGTTAAACGGGAACTTGACGTTTAACAACGCATTAAACAGTCGACCATGATTATTAGGCCAACGTTAGGGCCCTTTAAGATTCCGAGTTCACGAAACATCTTAGTTACGAGCCATAGACTATGACATAAGATTAGAAACAAATCGGAGCTCGGGCACGCAATACGAGGCAGTGCCGGTTAGGGAAACGCCTTTGCGTTAGGAGCAGTGAAAGACAAACCAAACATGCAAGAAATGGTTAATCAAGCCTAAAAACACTTAAACTAACCTTAAACGAGGCTTTTATGATTAAAACATAACCGTGCTCGGGTTTCGAGATGGTTATGCTCGATTTTTAAAACCGAGTCTTTTGACACTAAGAACGCGAAAAACGGAGTCCGTTTCGCAAATCGGGTACGCGTCTGAGACCGGAAACGAAGCTAAACGCGCCACCGAAGATAAACATCATCTTTTAACACGAAAAGACGAAGCACGACAAAGCGCGGGTGGGGTAGGGGCACCCCACCTATCCCGCCCCCCTTTATTTAAATGTTTCTTTTTTTCTTTTTTAATCCATTTTTCTTTTAATTTTACATCAAAAATCTTGTCATCTTCACCAATTCTCAGCTGCTCCAGCCATTAACAACTTAAAATCAAAGTATCAACCTTGGTTCTTATGGTTTTAATCATGTTTTCTTGATTATACATGGTCTAGATACATGAAAACCCTTTCTAATCCATGATTTTTGAAGGTTTAAACAAGTTTATGGGCTGAATAAGAACATCTTGTGAATTCCCTGGTGTTCTATGGCATCCATGATCACAAATCTTTGGGTTTTGATACCTTAATCAACACATATTCGACCAAAACCGCATAACTATTTGATTAACCAAAAAACAATGAAACAGGGCTTGATTGACATGGGCTATGGCATGTTGGATTGTTCTTGGTATATAGGTACTGAATATGGCTCACAACCACTTCTGGACTCAAGAAAAACATTTGGTATCGAAGGAATCGCTAGGTATATCACTCGAAACTCGAATCTAGAATAGGCAGAATATTATTTGGACCATAATTTGGTCCGTGGTATTAGAGTGAGCTGAAATTTGGTGTGGTGATGTAGGGTATTGACATGAAGGTCCACGTAAAATGTTAGAATTTTTGGAATATTCTATGATTTTTGGTGAATGTTTGACTGTTTTACAGAACGAAATTGGCAAAAGTACCAAACGAAGTGAATAAGTCACTAAACTTCACATGAACACTAAGGAACATATGTGAAAGGTTTTGGGAAGTTTTGGAGTCTATTGGTTGGATTTTGATACGGATTAAAAATCCGCGTTTTTATGAGTTTTCGGTAGCCGGAAATGCATTGAAACGAAATCAGAAAAATCCCAAATTTTTGCAGGGAGTTTCTGGACAGGTAAGGAAGTTCCTAGAATATTTTGAGAATTTTTGGACATCGGATGATATACAAAGTGAATTATTCGGGTAAATACTATTTAACACATTGATTTATTTTAGAAGTTAAAATAGCTTTATAAATTACTAAAATAATTTTATTGGAATCTATATATTTTTACTGAGTTCTACAAAAATTTCCAGGATTTTATGAACTATGTAGATTAAATGGAATTTTTCACTTTTAAAACGCTTATTTTAACTAATTTCGGCAGTTTACCGGACAACGAACCTGCCAAACCTGGGAACGGACCAAAACCTATTTTGACTATAATTGAAACACCGGGAGTATTTTGGGAGGTTCCGGGTAAGGCGGAACACTATGGGTGTGTTCCACCACCGTTCGGGAGAATCCCTGACGGCGAGAATGGAAACTCAAATTTGGGCAACCTAAACTCCCCAAACACCCAAACTCCCTTAATGAAAAGTTAATCTTTCTTAAATCACAACGCATTGGCAATATTGGTATTTCCGTACCATTATCCGAACATGTTAAACAACCGACTTTGGCTGGCACGCGAACCGGTGCTCAGGAGCCAAATGTGAAACTAATCCTACCCTAACATCCATCACCACATCAGGACACCATATGTACAACATGGACTGAAAATACCCACTTGGACCCGAGTTATAGGCGTTACCGACCTAGCGACTGATATTAGTAATTACTTGCATGATTGCTATTAAAGCCGAACAAGCTTACATATACTCCTATTGCTACCTGTGATACTACTATCTAGTGAGTTTCACTCCCCCACTTTTAAACTGTTTTACTGTTTTCTGGGGTGATTTGCATGTTACAAACTGTGATAATTGCACCAACTTGTGATGATGTGAATTATCTAACACACGAACAAACCTCCCCACTATAAGTGATTAACGTAAGCCTCATGGGGCAGTGGATAGTACTATTGGTCTGACAAACCCAGTTGCTCCGGACCAGTGCGGCCAGTAACAAGGCAACTTCACGCGTCCTAGCCTTGGTTATGTTGTTAGGCATAACTACTTTGGGGGACATTCAACTTCATGTGACGCAGTTGGTGGGCTAAAGTGTCTGTTAGGACATGGCCCGGTGCGATGATGTGTCTGTGTGACACGGTTCGGTTAAAATAGTCCAGGTTTCATTTGTGCTCTTCGTGTAATTCCATCGGTGACTGTGACCAGTGCAATTAAACTTGTTAACACATATTGTTCCACAACAACCAAACCAGTGGAACTCACCAGCAGCGTTTAGCTGACCCTTTTAAAACTAACATGCATTTCAGGTAACTTGAGACTGGTGTGATCTGTGTTGTTGTTCAAGACATGTTTATAAGCGAACCCTGATATAGACGCATGTGGCTTAGAAGACTTATGTGGTTCATGGTAACACGCAGTTGTAACATACATGTTGTATGTAATCAACATTTTATAAGTAATAAAATGTAGTGTCTTTATAAACAATGTGCTTGTACCAGAGGTGTCTGTTGCATCCCGTATTTTTTTTTTCTTTCGCTCAAGTCGGGGTGTGACATGTTTGAAGTTTTTATGAACTGTCAGGGTTTGAATATTGTGTTTTCGTGATCTTCACCCTGTTATTTGTGAGTTTTGGGTGTGTTGTATGGCTGAAATTGTGGTGTTTTATGACTTTGTACACTTTGTAGAAAAAATGGACTTTGTAGCTGAACCCAACCCATATATATATATATATGTGTGTGTGTGTGTGAAAGATAAAACGAATACTCACTTGAGTTAAGAAAACTAAAGAAAACCCTATCTAACTTTTTTATTTTTTTCTAAAAATAATAGGGAATGTAACATAAGTGTAGTTGAACATTTTTATTAAAAAACGTAACATAACTTTTTTATTTGTATGTTACATTTTTTGGACGTATATATTATGTAACATGGAACTTTTAACATTTTTTTAAAAAACTACTCGGTTTTTTTTGTTTTCCTTTTACAAAAATGTTCAAATATATGTGTTTTACGTTCCTTATTTTTTTAGAAAACAAATAAAAATGTTACATGGGCTTTTTAGAAGGGTTTCTTGAGTATTTTCAACTTAAGTGGTTTTTTTATTTTATCCTTCCCCTATATATATTATATATATACACACACGGTTAGGATTATGTGAGAAGCACTAGACTAATTGAGACACTTGAGAAGAATTTTGGACCACACATTTTCTTTAAGCTTTTCGCAATATATATATATGTATAGTTTGAAATTGACTATATACATGTGTATATTACGAAAAGCTTAGAAAAATATGTGATCTAGAATGTTTCTCAAGTTCTCAAATATGGTGGACTTCTCTTAGGATCTTTACTATATATATATACATATATATATATGTGTGTGTGTATATTGGAAGGGCAAGTTTGGTCATTTGACACTTCCCTTAAAATTAAGTTAATGCATATGTACAAGCCTTCAAGCACATTAAAACACAACACACGGATCGCAATCTCTACAGTCCGTTTTTATGCACACAACACACGGATCAGAATCTCTACCATCCATTTTGAATTAAGAGATTTGGCTCCAACTTTTCTCCTGGACTTTTGAATTTTTAAATATTTTGAAACTAGCATTTGGCTCATCTGCATTTCATTTTTATATTCAGGTCTTTTGTTCTCTACTCTTTCTCTCTCTCTCTCTCATCTTCTTTCAAATTAGTGGTAACAACTTTGTTGCCATCTCTATTCTACCTGAAACGAATGAAAAAGCGACGACAGTTGCGGAAGCAAAATCCGCCTTTTGATAGTTCAAACGAACGAACAAGCGATGGTGTAGGTTCAGAAGCATGGTCGGAGACCTGCTGTGCGTTATTGGTGTCTAGGGTTGGCGAATCGACTTTCCGACGAAGACGGCTAGGGTTCAGACCGAGATTACGGCTACACAGGTAAGCCCAACATGAAATATTTCATTTTTGGATGCTTCGATTTCGTTCAGATTGTTCGTATGTGACACTTTTTCAGTTAAATCTGTTGTTGACCTGATATCATTTTAGATTCCGACCAGACCTAGGGTAGTTCTGTTAGATTTCGGTTAGATCTGTTGTTCAGTGTGTAACTACATCTTTACTTTTGTTTCCATAGGACGTTGGCTTGATTTGTACGTCGGGAACTAACATCTGCAAGACTGCAATTTTTGACATTTTAACTTGACAGCGACAAATCTACACTTCCTTGAATCACCAGCTGTAGTTGGTCTATTCATATTCAAGAACTTTATCAGATTTGTACATTGTCGGTGATGCAAAAGCTGGTAATTTCGGCAAAAGATTCACCTTTTTCTGTTAGGTAGCGTAGAGTTCTATTCTTTAAGTTTAAAGTTTGTTCATTTATACTTATTTTTTGTGTAGTGGAACATTGTTTGTGTTTCTTGTCAATTTTTTCGAGAGATATCCTAAATATAAGCAAAAAAGTTTTTTACATTACTGGAGAAGTAACCCAGGTACCCATACGGAAACTCTATCTCATTGGAACAAAAGGTTCCTTTACTATTGGTTAAGAGGCAAGCCTTTAATGTGATATGTATGTGTGTGTGTAATATAAGTTTGATAGCTTTCTTTTTTCAATTTTTGGCTTTCATTTCCTTTTGTCAGGCTCATTACCACATGCCTGAGACCAGATGGCTCTTTCTTTCTTCCTGAGGCACAAATTTTCAGCACAGTAAGGATTTCTGAATCGTTGTAAATTCTAAGAATGATGTTTTTATGTTTTTTGAATGTTATTATTTGGTAGTTTTCAAGGTAACCACGGATTAGGATGGGAAATCGTACCCCTAACAAAGAATTTGATCCAACCACTGCTCCGAGTTGATGGCTATTCTCATTTCATTTGGCCTTTTGAGGTATTGTTTATGTGTTCTTTCGTGTATACTTTACATAAAAAGCTGAGAAGATTGTTAGGTCAATTTATTTTCCATGCCGGTCAGAACAGGTTGATTTGGTGAAAAATGGTTAAAATTGTATTTTGTGACGTGGAATGTTTGGAAAAAGTTGTCTCTTTTATTAAAATATATAAAAAGAGAGCCAATGTTTGGTTTGGAATGATTTTGATTTTGTTAGTGTCTTGTTTTGTATCATGCTTCTTATTCGTTTTGTAAACCAGTAATTATGTTTTTGTTGTTATCCCCAACTACTATAAGAAAATAAAATAAGAATTATTTTTGTTGGTGGTGTCATAGCTCTTGTTGTAGATTGAATGGTCAATTTCCGCATAATTATGCTAAAGTGGGTTGTCTTTTTGCATCAAAACTCAAAAGTTGAAAATTCATGTTTTAGAATTAATGTTATAAATTTCTTGAAGCAAACTAATATATTATAGTTGCTGATTTTGAAAATGTGAAATTGATTTTGGATTATCTTTTGGCAGCTACTATAATGACGCATACAACATATTATGCAAAAGTGGGAGAATTGCTACAGGCATAACAAGGCGGAGTGTCTGCCGAGGAGCCTTCCAAAAGGGTATCAGATTCACTAAACTTAGCCTTTATATCATGCTCTTAAACACATGGTGTGGTGGTGACACGACTTGTGATGACTGCTGTGAGTAACCTACTCTTTACATGTACCTTTTAGCTTTACTTTTTACATATATGTTGATTCTGCGGTAGCTTAGAATTGGCAAAATGAGTGGGTTGGGTAACGAGTCAAAAATGGAGGTGGGTTCCTTTTTTGTTAAAAGTTGGCTTGCCACAAGTAAAACTCACCATGATCTCAACGACACATGCTGAGGTGGAAGATGAAAATGGCGGTCGAGGACGAAGATAAAACAACATTTGTAACAAACGAAGGAATCTACTGTTTTACCAAAATGCCTTTCGGCCTGAAGAACGCCGGAGCAACTTATCAACGATTAATGAACAAAGCTTCCAAGAGCCAAATAGAGCGGAATTTGGAGGTATACGTTGATGATATCGTAATCAAAAGTGATTCTGAAGACTTTATGCTAAAAGACATCCATGAAACTTTTACCCGATTGCGAAGCATTAACATGAAGCTTAACCCTAAAAAGTGCACGTTCGGCGTAGAGGAAGGAAAGTTTCTAGAAGTAATGGTGGATCAAACGACCTGAGAGCCAATCCGGATAAAGTCGATGCTGTACTAACCATGAAACCACCTACTTCAATAAAAGAAATGACAAATTACAAGTTTTGTCCTTTATCTTGATACTCTTTTACAGGCGGTGTCATTTTCAACGAATCTTGACAGGTTTTGCCCTTTATAGGGAAAATTGTTGCACGTCCTGTCTTTAGCCCTAATCCAGTTAGATTTTATTGTTAAATCTGGTTACCCAAGGGTATTTTAGTCTTTTTATTTTCCTTTTCTTTTTACATTATTTATAAATCTTACTCTATTACTCTATTTTTATTAAGCAAAATATTTTTTTTGATATAAAACCCACCTAACCATTTTCTTCTCTCTCTCATCTCTCTTCAATCTCTCTATACAATCCCAGCATCTCCACCACCACGACCACCACCGTGCCCCGCCACCAAACACCACCGCGTTACAGATCCACCCCCATCTCCACCTCTTTCTATAAGCATTCTCCATTTTAAACCCGTAAGAGATTTGTCGGGTTGCATCGATTAATTGGGTTTTCACGGTGCTTCGTCTGCTGATTTTGTGTGGGAATCGAAATTACTGGAGAATTATGGCTCTGTTTTTAAATGGATCTTTAAGGATTATATTTTTTTTGAGTTTATGTAAAAAGGATGTTTATGCTAGATTGTCTCGAGCTAATTCCATTGATGGAGACACAACGGTATGGTTTTTGTGAGTGATTGGATGTATGACTCTGTTTTGATTTGGCTTTTTAATTAATTATATGATGTTTGAAATATTGTGACTTTTCAAGATTTTTGTTGAATCTGCTGCTTGTTATGTATCATTCATCATTTGGAATCTGTAATGACTTGATTGAAGATTGCAACTTGTTTTATGGCCTTTTTTTTGTTTGTTGGACCTTGAGAATTGAGAAACACATTGTCACACCTCAAAACTGATGGCGGAATCATCAGGGCGTGGCACTAAGAGGTTCAGATTGCTCGAGAGAATCCATAACGACTATTTTAAATGACAATATTTAGGTGTTAATTTCCCATACAATCAACATAAAATCATTCATAATCATTACGAATTCAAATATTTCTCAAACAATTCAAATGTCGATAACTATTTATTACAAGTTTCTAAAGCGGAACCTTAAGTCCGATTTGCAGCGATAACATCCTCATCCTGTTACATACGTTAAAATACAAGTCAATACAATAAAGTAAAGGTGAGTACACAGGTTTAATAGCATAATAATAGAGATAAAGCGTTTATGCATAACCAGCATGTAACACGTAGATAAAGTGAATTTAAGTAACAGACCTAACCAACACGATGGAGGTGGAGTATGTCCGATACGTGTTCACAACAGCGAACACGCACGTAAAGTGAATATGCGAGCCTTAACAACCCCCGAACCAATCGGGTGCTGAGTCCAAACTATAGTACTATCGTTGCTAAGGGTGGTCTGCAAGTCCTCATTATTCACACATAGCAAGCAAACATTCAGCGATTCATGTATAACATGTAAGAACGGGTAGCGTTAAAAGAGTTTAGCGTGTGTGTAGCGTGTTTTGATATAGTGAACGTATGTAACACCCAAAAGTGCGTTTTAAGCGAAAAAGGGTTCAAGTATATTCACAGTCGGTGCTCAGCGAAGAAACACGAACTGCTGTGGATTGAAGGGAGCGCCGGTTCAGCCTGTAAACGCGAACAGAAGTGCATCATTCTTTCGAAGTGCTGAAACGGTCGAAGTATGGAGGGACAGTGAACAAGTTCGGGCGAACTTGGCATGTTTGTTTTACAGTTTTTACAAGTTCGGGCGAACCTGACTGATTTTCTTGAAATTTGAACAAGTTCGGGCGAAGTTGGTCATCAATCTGGTGACAACTTCGAGCGAACTTGCTCTTTTTGGAGCGAACTTGACTGTTTTGGTCACCAAATCATGCAATTTCGTGTCGTTTGCTGAGGAAATCGAGTGTCCATCCCTCCAACCTTGAGCTACTGAGCAAAACATAGGCTGGAGAGGTCTTTTGAAGCGAGTTTTAGCCATTTTACAGAAATTCAGGCTAATCCGGGCGAACTTGTCGGTTCCTACGGGTTAGTCCAGTTTGTGCAAAGTGACGATATCGTCCTTGTGCTTCCGGATATGAGATCTTGCTTGACAAACGCCTCGTTCCACTTCATAATGAACGAAACGTACGTCATCTAGTCCGTATTTTGTGTAAAAATCAATGTTTTAAACAGTTTTTCTTAGATCTAACACTTGGTGAGTCGAAATCATCAAGATTTCTAGCTTGGAGAGCCAAGGCTAAGTCCAAATAACCTTCGTTTAGTGTAGATCTAAGTGAAAAGAAGAAGTTTTGTGAAAAAAGATGAATGTTTTCATAAACAGAGAAGTTTAGACGAAATCGAAAGTAAACCTTGTGTGAAATCATAGTAGAGACGTTGTTGTTTGCATAAAACGGGTTGATTCTTACTTGGAAATCAAAGGTTTTCGGTTTGGGAGCTCCGGGGCAAAGTTAGCAGCAAGGAATGAGAGAATGAGGGTGCTTGGTATATATAGGTGAAGAGAAAAGGAGCTGGCTGACATCAAGTTCGGGCGAACTTGTCACAAGCTCGAGCGAACTTGTCACAAGTTCGGGCGAACTTGGCCAGTTCAGCTTGAACTTGTGCAAGTTCGAGCGAACTTGCTGATTATTGGGGTTTCTGGTGGCCTGGTCAAGTTCGGGCGAAGTTGGTCATAACCAACTTCGAGCGAACTTGGCCCTTAGGTCATGTTTTTGTTTCCCATTCGTTCGTTGACTGATTGTTCGGTGATTCATTCGCGTTAGATAGTTATATTAAGCGTTTTAGCGAGGCGTTAAGCGTTGTGTTATTAAATAAATGCGATTTAGCGATTTGTGTAAGCGAGAGCGTGTGTGATGGCGAGTATAACTATAAATTATGGAGCACACATAACATATACATAACGTAATGTAACATAATTAACCGCGATTTGAGTTTGCGTTGAGAGTTGCAAGTATTAAGCGATTAAATGCGTCAAATAGGCGATATAACATGCGTTTAAAAGTAGTTTAACCCTTATAATGAAACTAAGAGTACAATAACGAGTTCGAAGTTGAAATAAATAGAAATAACGGAATTCGGATAACAATCCGAAAGATCGGGTTGTTACAGTCTTTTCGCCCCGAAATTCAGGTGGCGGCCGTAACGAAGAGATGAGGATATTTAGTTTTCATATCACTTTCGAGTTCCCAAGTGAACTCGGCGCCGCGTTTGCCTTCCCATCCGACTTTCTCAATAGGAATGCGAGAGCGTCGAAGTTTCTTGATCTCTCGATCCATGATTTCTACTAGCTTTTCCACGAAATGCAGCGTTTCATTTACTTGCAAATCTTCAAGTGGCATATGAAGATTTCCTTCAGCTAAACACTTTTTGAGGTTTGAGACATGGAAAGTTGGATATACGTTGTTGAGTGCTTTCGGTAATTCGAGTCGGTAGGCCACTTTTGCCACTTCTTTCCAGAATCTTAAAAGGACCCACGTATCGTGGCGCTAGTTTCCCTTTCTCCCCGAAACGGATCACTCCTTTCCAAGGTGAAACCTTTAAGAGAACGTGATCTCCCACTTCAAATTGTAGGGGCTTGAAGCGTTTATCGGCATAACTCTTTTGACGACTTCGAGCTTTCAGGAGATTGTCTCTAATTTGGAGGATTTTGTCTGTCGTTTCTTGTATTAACTCGGGACCGATGATCTGAGCGTCTCCAATCTCGTGCCATACAATAGGCGATCGACATTTCCTATCGTATAATGCCTCAGAAGGTGCCATTTGAATACTAGTATGATAACTGTTATTGTCCGAAAATTCTATTAAAGGTAAATGCGTATCCCAATTACCACCGAAATCTATAACTCACGAACGAAGCATGTCTTCAAGGGTGCGAACCGTGCGCTCGGTCTGCCCGTCGATTTGAGGATGGAACGCGGTACTACGGTTAAGCTTTATACCGAGTGCAGATTGGAAAGTTTTCCAGAGACGTGAAGTAAAGCGACCGTCGCGATCAAAGATGATGTCACGAGGCGTCCCGTGTCGACAAATGACTTCGTCGGTATAGATTTGTACTAATTTTTCTACCTTATAGTCTTCTCTATGGCAATGAAATGAGCAGACTTCGTAAGACGATCGACGATAACCCAAATGCTATCGTTTTCAGAAGAGGTGCGAGGGAGTTTCGTAACAAAATCCATAGCTATACTCTCCCACTTCCACGTCGGGATATCGGGTTGTTCGAGTAAGCCAGAGGGGTGTTGGTGTTCGGCTTTAACTTTCGCACAAGTTAAGCATTTCAAAATATACAGAGCGATATCCTTTTTCATGCTCGGCCACCAATACCTGGAATGGAGGTCCTGTTTCATTTTGTCGGCACCGGGGTTATTGGAATATCGAGATTTATGGGCTTCGGTCAATAGCAACTCTTGAAGGTTATTGTGGCTAGGGATCCAAATGCGATTCAGAAAGTAATAGATCCCGTTAGACTTATTCTCCAGCTGGGTTTCGGCACCACATTTCATCTCGTCAAACAAAGTGTTCTCAATGAAACATGCGTGATGGGTTTCGCGAATCAGGGTTTCGAGTTTATTCTCGGCTTGAACGTCCTGAATGCTATACACATAGCTTCGTCGACTAAGAGCATCGGCTATGACGTTTGCTTTGCCGGGATGGTAGCGTATCTCATAATCATAGTCGTTGAGAAGTTGAACCCATTTACGTTGGTGCATGTTTAGTTCTTTCTGGTTAAAGATATGTTGTAAGCTCTTATGGTCGGTAAAGACCATACACTTTGTACCATAAAGGTAGTGTCGCCATATCTTTAACGCAAAAACAACTGCACCGAGTTCGAGATCGTGGGTAGTGTAGTTCTTCTCGTGGATTTTGAGTTGTCGAGAAGCATACGCGATAACCTTGTCTTGTTGCATGAGAACACAACCGAGACCTAGGTTAGAGGCATCGCAATAAACAACAAAATCGTCGTCTCCGTCGAGAAGTACGAGAACGGGAGCGTCGCAAAGCATACGCCTGAGAGTCTGAAAGGCTTCCACCTGTTCGGAACCCCAAACAAAAGGTTTATCATTATGGTTTCAAAGAGGTAAGAGGCACAACGATTTTCGAAAAGTCGGCGATGAATCGGCGGTAGTAACCCTCCAATCCGAGGAAAGAACGGATTTCTGACGGATTCTATTCCAACTCTTTACAACTTCAATTTTGGTGGGATCGACGTGGATTCCTTGGTCATTGACGACGTGACCGAGAAATTGAACTTCATTAAGCCAAAATTCACACTTGGAGAATTTGGCGTAGAGACGGTTTCCTTGGATAAGTTCGAGAACTAAACGTAGATGTCGCAGGCGAAATGATCCAAGAAGGCTTTGCACACACGGTTCATCAAATCCATGAACACCGCAAGCGCATTTGTAAGACCGAAGCGCATGACCACGAATTCAAAATGGCCACTGCGAGTACGAAAGGCAGTTTTCGGAACGTCTTGCTCACGAACATGTAGCTGGTGATATCCGGAACGTAAATCGATCTTGGAAAAACAAGTAGTACCTTAGAGTTGGTCAAATAATTCATCGATTCGTGGAAGAGGGTAGCAGTTCTTAATTGTGAGCTTGTTAAACTCACGATAATCGATGCACATTCAGAACGATCCATCCTTCTTTTTCACAAAAAGGACGGGTGCGCCCCAAGGTCATGTGCTCGGGCGTATAAAGCTTTTATCAAGAAGTTCTTGGAGTTGGCTAGATAGCTCGCGCATTTCGGATGGTGCAAGGCGATAGGGAGCTTTAGCGACAGGTGTAGCACCGGGGATTAGATCAATACGGAATTCGACATCACAAGTAGGAGGTAAACCAGGTAAATCGTCAGGAAACACTTTAGGAAATTCACAATCAACTGGTACGTCTTTCAAGGTGTTCTTTTCCTTCTCCGGGTTCATGATATGGGCTAGGAAAACAATGCACTGCTTGCGCAAATGCTTGTTCGCTTGGGTACATGACAAAAGCATCAACTCAGTTGATAACCGTTTGGAAGAGGAAAACGAATCATTTATCCAAACAAACAACTTCAGCACGATTCTTGCGAAGAAAATCCATGCCTATTATGACATCAAAGCTACCTAATTGCATAGGTATGAGGTCGATCGAGAAGTTGTGATTATTGAGTTCGAGAGTACAATCACGTATAACGGAAGTCACGATAATGGTTCTACCGGTGACGATTTCGACGTCGAAGGTACTTGGGAGATTAGTGCGTTTACATTTAAAAGCTTTTCGAATTCTAACGATACAAAACAGTTATCGGCTCCAATATCAAATAAGGAAGAAGCATAGATACCATTTATGAGGAACGTACCATTGACAACATTGTTGTCATTCTGAGCCTGGCGGTGATTGATGTTGAAAGACTTTCTACGCACAGCCTGTGGTTTTTGCTGCTGCGGCGGCTGTGGTGGCTGTTGCTAAAGCTGCTGCTGCGGTGGTTCTTGTTTCGCGGCACGGTTTGGGCAGACATTGCTGAAATGGTTCGGGTCTCCACAAGTGTAGCAAGCACGTGCCTGAACTGCTGGTGCTTGTGGTGCCTGGTTGAGGGGAGCAACGTTGAGAGGAGCTGGCGTTGCTGCGAGAGCGGGAGGAGCTTGCTGACTAGGACCAGTGCGACAGTGCGCTGTGAAGTGCCCATAGATGTTGCAGTTGGCTCAAAAACGATAGTTTCCTCCAACCGCATGATGGTATGTGCACTTGGAGCACAGAGGGTGAGGTCCAGTATACGCATGCTTAGCAGCTGGTGCGTTGGGAGCAGCAGCTTGGCGAGACTGGGAGTTCGGAGCGCGGACTACTGCGCAGTTCTTGTTGTTACCCTTTCGCTTGCGTTTCTGGTTACTTGACTTGGAGGCTTGAGATGGAGCAGTATCGGTGCTTGGCTCAACAGTAGCTTGGTTGAGGTTCTTGGTTGAGACTTTGAAAGCTCCAGCCAAGACTCGCTTGTCGTTGATCTCGGCTGCGAGTTGGTAAGTCTCATCGATCGTAGTTGGTCTTGCAACTTGAACAAAGTCGGCGACACAGTCGAGGAGAGCACGGAGATACTTCTTGATAGCTTTCTTGGTAGTGTCCACTTGACCTGGACAGATGATGCTGAGCTGCTTAAAACGAGCGGTGAGACCAGCATTGTAACCACCGATTTGCTTGATACTCAAAAATTCATTTTCCAACTTCTGGATTTCGTGCGGTGGGCAGAACTCTTTGATCATGAGCTCCTTAAGTTCTTCCCACGTGAGAGCATAAGCTTCATCATTACCGCACCTGTTGCGCTCGACAGTCTACCAGTCAAGTGCCCTTGAGTGAAAGACTCTAGTGGCGTTGACAGTTCGGAGGTTTTCAGGGCATCCCATTTGACTGAAAGTGACTTCGATCGAGTCGAACCAGTGAAACAACTTGGTTGGTCCATCTTCGCCTGTGAAACTTAGAGGACCACATGCTTTGAACTGTTTGAAACTGAACCGAGATTTCGAAGCATCGTTCTTGGAATCAACTGACGAGTTGCTGCTGACCGCTTGTATTTCGCTGACAAATTGCGGGATCACCTTAGCCATTTCCTTGGCTACGAGAGAGGCGATGCGTTTGTCAGCGTTGTTGCTTTGAGCGGTGCGGCGAGTGTGAGATCTGATGTATTCAAAATGCAACATATAAATTACATCAATTGAGGCATAAAACTAACCCTTTTTGAATCCTCCAGCTGGACTCAAGAACTCTGTCTTCGAGCCAGTCAGCCCTCAGCTGCTCAGCACGAAGATCTTTAGCTAAAATGTTACGAGCTATCTTATTCTCATATTGCTCTTCCTCGAGCTCTCCAGTCTTACCCGTTAATTGACGTATCATCCATCCTTGTGCTTTGATAGTTTCCTGCATTCTCTCTAGTTGTTCCTGTTGTTTTCTTATCATATCCCTAAGTAGGTCGTCCCTTACCTCTAACGAATTGACCGGTTCGACCGGCATAGCGGTGGTCGGACGGGAGGACGACTCCTCTCCTAGAGCGAGTCTTTTCCTAGCAGCTGAGCGTGTCTCCACGCCATGAGGTGGTGAGGGTTCGACCATAGGTGCCTTCCCCGGCGCCCTTGGTTGTAAAGGTTTGTCGGATGATAATGATGACATTGCCTGTTGGGTTGTGTAGTTAGTTACGAGTTGCGTTCATCACAATATACATTTATATTTTACATAACACAGTTGTAGTACAACACATAACAAGATATCACAGTTCGGTGCCAACTAAGTCTAGTGTCGTGTAATCAGCTATAGTTTAGGTCTACTTTTAATGCAAACCTGGTTCTCTATAGCTAGAGGCTCTGATACCAATTTGTCACACCCTCAATTTCCACTTGCAGAGTTTTACCACGAGGCGTGTGAACAAACCAGAATCTGAGACACTAGTAACTTCGAACGACTCTATATGATTCGTTTATACGTTTTCCAAAAACATTTGTTTAACCATTCATAGTTATTTTCAAATTGTCTTAGTTTGGTTTCAAAGTTTAGCAGAAGCATTAGTTTCAAAGTTGAGCGGAAGCATTAAAGTAAAGTAAAGTAACGGGCGCCAACATAAACGCCAAAACTAAAGAAAAACCCAGCAATATTCGTAAATGAGACTCGATAAAAAGATGTCTTGATCAATGCAAGTGAGTGCACCTAGAGCTCCTAGCGTCCTGAGAAACATGTAAAGAAACAAGTGTCAACATTAAAGAAGAGTGAGTTCACAGGTTTTTATAAGTTCATTAGTTCGGTTAAAAGTTTGTGGTTATCCCTAACCCGGGATAACGATTTAGTTCCATTATTCCTAACCCGGAATAATAATGATGGTTCCATTATTCCTAACCCGGAATAATAATGATGTTCCATTATTCCTAACCCGGAATAATAATGATGTCGGTTCGAAATTAAGTTCAATGTTAACATGTAGGTAGCGAGCCTAAAGTTATGTCACATAAGTGTTCGCGATCGAAGCTGACTGTTTTGCCTCCATGTTGCCAGGCCTATCACTGACCATGGCGAAAGTTAGGCCAAATTAATCACCCGTTGACCATACCCAGTCGGCTAGCGCGACTAGCTCGGGTGGGGCTTGTCGGGCCCAGTAGTACTACTTATAATTTCCCCGCTATCTAACTCAATACTAACGATCCGAGAGTTTGTCGAGGACTTCCGTGATATAGCTGCTTAGTGACCATAACGTACATTAACATTAACTTAGTTACCGAGTAGTTTAACGACGTTAATTTCGCATAATGTAAAAAGATAGAGTTATAGAATGTATACATGTTTCTCCCCTTGTTGTTTAAAACCGGATAAAATAGGGGCCGTGAACTCACCTTTAATTGCTCGGTTAGTGTAACACAAAAGTAGCAATTGATGGGACCGCTAATTGCGTCCTAACATGTCAACCGATTTAAAGTTAGTGTGTGAACACACGGATACAAAACCCTACGCATAACTAACACACAATGCGGCACACATAATAACAAATTCGAAAACACAATCATGCATGCAAAGTATTATCATACCAAAATAGTGATCAAACCAACTTGTCATAAACACAACTCAACTCATACAACACTTTGGTACACACATTCGCAAGTTATCAAGTTTCAGCTTGTACGCTCATAACTAGGCTGTTTTCGAGGGTTTTTATAAAATAGTTCCAACGTTCTAAAAGTTCCAATTTTTTTACAGAAGGTGTCAACTAAACTGTATAATTGTATGTAAATTTTTCAAGTCCTAACACTTTACCAATTATTCATAAACATTTATATACTAGGCTGCAGTCAGATTCGTCGCTTTCTGACTGCAGTCCACGGGAGAAATTATTTAAAAATCGTCGTTCATCCAATTAACAAAATCCATTGGGAGTTTCCCGGAAATTCCCTTCTATACAAATTTCGTGACCCAACCCTCTACAGATTATGAGATCCGACTCGATAAACAACTAACAAATTTTCAGAATTTACACAGCTTCAGTTACTGCACTTAAATGACCACTTTAAAAAAATATCAAACGACCTCAGAAAATATGAATCCAGCGCCATTAGAAGCGTTTTTCAAAAATATACGTTTTAGGCTTCAGAAAATCCACTTTTCGATAAATAATGACCAGGTTACAGTCAACTGAAGTTGGCTGTAAATACCATTCAGCAACCTGTTTTCGACTTTCATCGCAATTGAACACGCTTAAATGATCAAGACTCTAATTAACAATGATCAAGAACAGGTTTATTTGTCATATATCATTATGTACATCAATACCCATGCAAACCCTAATCATATGATATGATTTTTATCACAAAAACGCAGCCTATGATTTTTGTATTCATCCAAGCATCACAATCGCAAAAACTCACACAATCAACCGAACTAAACATAAATCATAACACTTTTCATAACAATGATTCAAACAATACACACAATCATGATCAAGATTTCATAAACCCTAATGTGATTTGCAAAACAATTAAAATCCTAACCTTGATACGATGAAGATTAGCGAATCGGGAACGAGATTGGAATCAATCCGGGGATCGAAGAAGTTGCGACCGTGAGAGAGGGGGGGGGGGGGCTGCCGTCGGTTTCCTTGAGCTAGGGTTTGTGTTTGTTGTTTTTTTTTTTTGAAACATAACACATGCATGCCTCATTTATATAAAACAAAGGAAAGAAAAGAAAGGGGGTGGGGGTGGGCTTGCGGCCGCAAAAAAGGGGGGGGGTTTGGTTGGGTAACTTGGGCCTCAAGTTTAGGCTAGTTACTTGGGCCACAAGGAAGTGAGGTCGACACATTTCGCGGCTCGGTTCGGTTCGGCTATTTATTTAATATATATTTTTTTTATAAACTAATAATCGCGAAATCAAAACATGATATAATAATTCACAAAACTTATAAACGTCTAATAACACATAGTACGTAATTCACTCGATGAGTTCACAAAGTTAGCGTAGTTATTGCGAGCGTGTAATTTAAATTCTCCGAATCAAATTTGCGCAGGAATGAATAACCGTGAAGTAGTGCGTTTAAGATACCTGAAAAACCGGGATGTCATAGATTCTTACTTGGAAATCATAGGTTTCGGTTTTGAGAGCTCCGGGGCGAAGTTAGCAGCAAGGAATGAGAGAATGAGGGTGCTTGGTATTTTTAGGTGAAGAGAAAAGGAGCTGGCCGACATCAAGTTCGGGCGAACTTGTCACAAGTTTGAGCGAACTTGCTGATTATTGGGGTTACTGGTGGCCTAGTCAAGTTTGGGCGAAGTTGGTCATAACCAACTTCGAGCGAACTTGGCCCTTAGGTCATGTTTTTATTTCCCATTCGTTGACTTATTGTTCGGTGATTCATTCGCGTTAGATAGTTATATTAAGCATTAGCGAGGCGTTAAGCGTTGTGTTATTAAATAAATGCGATTTAGCGATTTGTGTAAGCGAGAGCGTTGTGATAGCGAGTATACCCATAAATTTTAAAGCACACATAATACATAAATAACGTAATGTAACATAATTAACCGCGATTTGAGTTTGCGTTGAGAGTTGCGAGTATTAAGCGATTTAAATGCAACGAATAGGCGATATAACATGCGTTTAAAAGTAGTTTAACCCTTATAATGAATCTCAGAGTACAATAACGAGTTCGAAATTGAAATAAACAGAAAATAACGGAATTCGGATAACAATCTGAAAGATCGGGTTGTTACAGTCTCCCCTACTTTGAGGAATTTTGTCCCGAAATTCAGGTTGCGACCGTAACGAAGAGATGAGGATATTTAGTTTTCATATCACTTTCGAGTTCCCAAGTGAACTCGGCGCCGCATTTGCCTTCCCATCGGACTTTCACAATAGGAATGCGAGAGCGTCGAAGTTTCTTGATCTCTCGATCCATGATTTCTACTGGCTTTTCCACGAAATGCTGCGTTTCGCTTACTTGCAAATCTTCAAGTGGCATATGAAGATTTCCTTCAGCTAAACACTTTTTGAGGTTTGAGACATGGAAAGTTGGATGTACGTTGTTGAGTGCTTTCGGTAATTCGAGTGGGTAGGCCACTTTGCCACTTCTTTCCAGAATCTTAAAGGGACCCACGTATCGTGGCGCTAGTTTCCCTTTCTTTCTGAAACGGATCACTCCTTTCCAAGGTGAAATCTTTAAGAGAACATGATTTCCCACTTTGAATTGTAGGGGCTTGCGGCGTTTATCGTCATAACTCTTTTGACGACTTCGAGCTTTCAGGAGATTGTCTCTAATTTGGAGGATTTTGTCTGTCGTTTCTTGTATTAACTCGGGACCGATGATCTGAGCGTCTCCAATCTCGTGCCATACTATAGGCGATCGACATTTCTTACCGTATAATGCCTCAAAAGGTGCCATTTGAATACTAGTATGATAACTGTTATTTTCCGAAAATTCTATTAAAGGTAAATGCGTATCCCAATTACCACCGAAATCTATAACGCACGAACGAAGCATGTCTTCAAGGGTGCGAATCGTGCGCTCGGTCTGACCGTCGGTTTGAGGATGGAACGCGGTACTAAGGTTAAGCTTTGTACCGAGTACGGATTGGAAAGTCTCCCAGAGACGTGAAGTAAAGCGACCGTCACGATCAGAGATGATGTTACGAGGCGTCCCGTGTCGACAAATGACTTCGTCGGTATAGATTTGTGCTAACCGTTCTACCTTATAGTCTTCTCGTATGGCAATGAAATGAGCAAACTTCGTAAGACGATCAACGATAACCCAAATGCTATCGTGACTAGAAGAGGTGCGAGGGAGTTTCGTAACAAAATCCATAGTTATACTCTCCCACTTCCACGTTGGGATATCCGGTTGCTCGAGTAAGCCAGAGGGGCATTGGTGTTCGGCTTTAACTTTCACACAAGTTAAGAATTTTGAAACATACAAAGCGATATCCTTTTTCATGCCCGGCCACCAATTCCTGGAACAGAGGTCCTGGTTCATTTTGTCGGCACTAGGGTGAATGGAATATCGAGATCTATGGGCTTCGGTCAATAGAAACTCTCGAAGGTTATTGCGGCTAGGGATCCAAATGCGATTCAGAAAGTAATAGATCCCGTTAGACTTATTCTCCAGCTGGTTTTCGGCACAACATCAGGGTTTCGAGTTTATTCTGGGCTTGAATGTCATGAATGCTATACACGTAGCTTCGTCGACTAAGAGCATCGGCTACGACGTTTGCTTTCTTGGGATGGTAGCGTATCTCACAATTATAGTCGTTGAGAAGTTCAACCCATCTACGTTGGCGCATGTTTAGTTATTTCTGGATAAAATATGTTGTAAGCTCTTATGGTCGGTAAGGACCGTACACTTTGTACCATAAAGGTAGTGTCGCCATAACTTTAACGCAAAAATAACTGCACCGAGTTCGAGATCATGGGTAGTGTAGTTCTTCTCGTGGATTTTGAGTTGTCGAGAAGCATACGCGATAACCTTGTCTCGTTGCATGAAAACACAACCGAGACCTAGCTTAGAGGAATCGCAATAAACAACAAAATCGTCGTCTCCGTCGAGAAGTGCGAGAACGGGAGCGTCGCAAAGCATACGCTTGAGAGTCTAAAAGGCTTCCTCCTGTTCGGAACTCCAAAAAAAAGGTTTATCCTTATGGGTCAAAGAGGTAAGAGGCACGGCGATTTTCGAAAAGTCGGCGATGAATCGGCGGTTGTAACCCACCAATCCGAGCAAAGAATGGATTTCGGACGGATTCTTCGGAGTATTCCAACTCTTTACAACTTCAATTTTCGCGGGATCGACGTGGATTCCTTGGTCATTGACGACATGACCGAGAAATTGAACTTCATTAAGCCAAAATTCACACTTGGAGAATTTGGCGTAGAGACGGTTTCCTTGGAGAAGTTCGAGAACTAAACGTAGATGTCACGCGTGTTTGGCTCTCGACTTCGAGTAAATAAGAATATCGTCGATGAAAAAAATGACGAAATGATCCAAGAAGGCTTTGCACACACGGTTGATCAAATCCATGAAGACCGCAGGCGTATTTGTAAGACCGAAGGGCATGACCACGAATTCAAAGGACACCGCCTGCAAAACCTGTCAAGATTCGTTGAAAAGGACACCGCCTGTAAAAGGGTATCAAGATAAAGGACAAAACTTGTAATTTTTCCTAAAAGTAATCAGTCCTTAAATGGGCGATTAGCAGCCCTACACCGTTTCTTATCCAAAGCTTCGGATAAATCCTTCCCGTTCATGAATGTACTCCGAAAGAGTTTCAAGACAGATTTTAAGTGGTCCGTCGAAGCCACTCAAGCTTTTGAAGATTTGAAAGTATGTTTAACCTCGTTTCCAGCTCTCACAATCCCAAAAGAAAAGGAAGTCCTCACGGTTTACTTAGCCGCATCACAAGGGGCAATCAGTGTCGTATTGGTGGCGCACCAAACAGGGTCCCAGATCCCAATCTACCATGTCAGCCGAACTCTACGAGATTATGAAACAAGATACCCTAATTTAGAGAAGTTGGCTCTAGCCCTCGTGCACGCCTCCCGAAGGTTACGAAGGTATTTTCAAGCACATCCGATCGAAGTACGAACATATCAGCAAATTCAACATGTTCTGCGAAAGCCGGAAGTATCTGGTCGAATGGCAAAATGGGCCATAGAACTTGGTGCATTTGATATCACCTTCCGAACAAAGGGCTCCCTAAAAGGACAAGTCATCGCTGATTTTCTGGTCGAAATGCCGGAAGAAGAAAGCGAAACTATAACTCCATAGTCAAGCAAGAATATAATCTGGAAACTCTATACCGACGGAGGTTCGATTACCGAAGGAGCGGGAGCAGGCCTGATATTAACCGATCCTGACAGCTTCGATATCACCTACGCGCTACAGCTTGAATTTAAAAGTTCGAATAACGAGGCCGAGTACGAAGCATTACTGGCAGGACTCCGGGTCGCAGCAAAAGTAGGAGCCAAGAACATAATCGCTCATGTCGAGTCTTTGCTTTTTGTTAATCAGGTGAATGGAGAGTACGAAGCAAGAGAGCCTAGCATGATTAAATATCTAGAGCAAGTCAAAAAAGCAATCGATGTCTTTGATTCATGCGAAGTTCAACACGTACCCCGGAGCCGGAACAAAAAGGTTGATGCCTTGAGCAAAGTAGCCTCCGTTTCGTTCAGTCACCTCGCCAAGGATGTTCGAATTGAAGTTTTTAATGAACCATCAATAAACATTCCAGAAGTACTTCAAATCGAGCCACAGGCTCCTACCTGGATGACTCCCATCACGAATTACTTACTGCACGACATCCTCCTAAAGGACAAGTCCCAGGCCAGAAAGATTCGGATAAACTCCCTCCAGTACCAAATGCAAGATGGTGCCCTATACCGAAAAACCTTCTTTGGGGTTACTGAAATGTCTTAATCCTGAAGAAGCTAGTTACATTATAAGAGAAATCCATTATGAGATGTGGGATCCATGCCGGACCAAAAATGGTAGTAACTAAGATAAAAAAATGCAGGCTATTACTGGCTGGGAATGCACGAAAGCGCCGTAAAAGAGCTTCAGCAATGCGAAGAATGTCAGCGGCATGCAGCAAAAAGCCTCCGAGCAAAGAATGAGATGATTCCAGTTACGGAAGCTTGGCCTTTTCAAAAATGGGGAGTGGATATTGTTGGTCCATTCCCAAGGTCAAGCGGAAGCGTCCAATACCTTCTGGTGGCAGTCGACTACTTCACTAAGTGGGTCAAAGCGAAGCCCTTTACGGTAATCTCCGGACACAATGTAACCAGGTTCTTTTGGGAACAGATTGTATGCTGTTTCGGTCTGCCCCTTTACATCGTTAGCGACAATGCTAAGCAATTCGCAGACAATCCTTTTAAGAAGTGGTGCGAAAATCTCCAAATTACTCAGGTGTTCTCATCTGTAGCCCATCCACAGAGAAACGGACAATTGGAACAAATCAATCGGCGAACAGTTGATGGAATTAAGCGAAGGCTCGGATCAGAAGGAAAAGGATGGGCCAATAAACTGCCTAATGTTTTATGGGCACACCAAACGATGCATAAAACAAGTAATGGCGAAAATCCGTTTAGCTTAACCTACGGAATCGAAGCAGTCATACCGGCCGAAATAGGCCTGCAAATCAGCGAATCAAAGACGAAGAGGAAAACAACAAAGAACTACGTTCAAATCTAGATATATTAGAAGAGCGCATGCATATTGCGGCAATTAAAGAAGCCCAATACAAAGAAAAGCTTGAGAAATTCTATAACGCCCGAGCCAAATGATACAAGTTTAAAGTTGGCGAATATGTGCTCCGAAGTAATGAAGCAAGCCGAACGAAATCCCCTAGCAAATTAACGCCAACCTGGGAAGGGTCATATCGCATCAAACAGGCCAGCGAAAAAGGTTCTTACGTCTTGGAAACCATAGCAGGAGCTCTGGTCCTACGAACTTGGAATAGAGTCCACTTGAAGCGATGTTTCATGTAATTCTTGTCTATCACCATCAAAAGATCACTATTTCCTATTTCTATCAAGACCCGAGAGGGATTGCCTCGACCACGTCTAGAATAAGTCTTTGTATAAGCTCCGAGAGGGTGCCTCGGAAGCTAAAAAAAGATTGTATTTTCTTTCCAGTATTAATAAAGTGATCAAGCATTTGAATGGTGACACGATTGTTGATTGTTTAATCTGTTTATTAAAAACACATATACCTATATTCAATAAACTGCACTACGGGCCTCGACCCATGCCTCGCGCCGATCGAGAGGATTCATTTAATTAAAAATTATCGAATAAATGCCTTCAAGGTTTACGCAAAATATCGAACAAATCTAAGAATGTCTGATCAAACATTCTAAGGTATCATCACTTACAATCTATGAGACTTTTTACATATTAACAAGATTACGAATCATTTGTGGACACGCGATGAGAGTAAATTAGTTATATGGAAACAAGCATAAAGAGCTAAGGTTAATTCATCGAATGACACGATGAAAATCAGCAAAATTAAAAAAAAATAAGTCTGAGCAAACATATTACATCATAACTGGTTATGTTAAAAAATACGAGGCTTCAATAAAAACCCTAACTCTCCTCGCCTATAACGTCACATTTGCTCAGCTCTTGAAGCTTCGACAAAGGCTTGTTGGCAAGAGTTGCAACCTTGGAAAGACAGGAGATGTTGAGCTTATCGAACGCATCAATGGCCGCATCAAGAGCATCCTTGGCGTACGGGTCATAACCCGTTACATCTGTGACCGCGGCATTAGATGTCTTCGCAGCGTGGTAGCCCTGTTGATTCCCTCGTTACACCGTAGGCATTGACGGAATTAGTCAAATCCGCAACCACTTTTGTCAACTATGGGCTCTTGTGTACTAATCGAACCATCCATTTGGCACCTTCATAAAGAAGCCATTGCTTTGTTAAGAACAGCTCGGATATCAACCCATACAACTCTTGAGTTTCATTTTCATAACGAGTTATCAGATCTATCAACCGAGCCAGAGTATCCTGTTGGGCTTTAGAGATCCGATCTCTAGACCGCGCCACCTTATCCCTATCTGAAAAAAGTAAACACAGAGTGTTAAATGGATAACGGTCAAAGTTGATCGAATGAAGAAAAGTAAATAATAAAGGGTCACCATTCTCCATCTTCACATAATCAGCAAGCAATTGGTCATGAGCCTTCTGCATCTCCGATCGCTCAGTCTTCCGTTTCAAATCGGCTTCAGCAAGTTTAGGCTCCGATTCAGCAAGTTTCAGATTTGCCACTTCTAAGTCTTGAAGAGCCTTGTCTCTTGCTTCAAATGCAGCGAGAGCTGATGCCTGTGAAGACTTGTTGAGATCTTTAGTTTCAACAACTTGATTTTGCAACTTGCTTACAGTAATATTCAGCAGAACAATTTTTTCCTTTACTTGAGGACTTACCATCTCTTGTTTCTTCAACAATGACACCTCCTTCTCAAGCTTCCTACAGTTGGATTCGACCATAACCCATCGACCATAAGCTTCGACCTTCAAGAATTTCGATTGAGCTTGATTAATCACTAGAGCATTGCCAAGTTCGGGACCACTCATCTTCCGTTAGTGAAGGCGATCGGCGGGTGTAGCAATATGAAATAACGACATTTTCGATGAGAGGGCATCAATTACTCTATCTTTTTCATGAAGAGACTAACGAGGAACATACTTCACTGCCCCAGTTGCATCAACGTCCATGGGCTCTCCTAAATCACCCAAACCACAAACGACAAAGTTTGATTCAGCTTCATACCAAGAAGGATAGGAAGAAGCGCTATCCCCACCCTTGTTTTGTTGAGGGCTGGGGTGAGATGCAATGGAAGAGGTAAAAGCTGTGGTCTTCTTATCTGGTAGAACCTGAGCAGACTTCTGAGAGATGAAGATTGGACCGCATCAGCATCATCACTAGCTATCAGTTTTGTATCAGCGTGGCCAAAGGAAAGAGGACTCGAAGATTTAAAAGGCTGATCTCTTTGAGTCTTACCCCGGTTAAGTGCGCCAAAAGATTCTCTAACAAACCCCCAGAAGCCAAAAACCTGCACCTTCATCATCAAAAATGTCTAGGGTCTTCACTGGACGGGACCCAGACCCCGATTTCGCTCTCTTGGCATGTTTAGGTTTGGGATCACTATAAGGCTCACCTCACGATGCCGTTTAAGTGAGCCTGAAGAAATATTCGTCAACTCCACACCTTCATCCTCAACACCTTCGTCTTGAATCGAGAGGTGTTCACTGCCGACCAAAACCACCTTGCTAACCGAATCACTTCCTTTTGAACCCTGACCACCCGCAGACTCGATCTTTTTTCCTTTGTCTCCAAGAGCGATTGGAACCTCTTCAGTAGGAGACAAGACCACGACACCCTCAGCCGGACCGGAACCAAAACCTCCTTGGACGTCAGTCGTAGCAGGATCACGGATTTGAAACAGATTTTCATTGACAAGATCAAGGTACGGAGGACCCTGCTTGGTCTTGGTTGCGACAGTCTCGACCTCCCCAACGTCAAAAGACTTTAATCTTAAAGCATCTTTTAAACCCATAGCTGCGAACACAAAAAGAAGTAAAGCAAAATAAATGCGTAAAAAGTAAACGGAAGCGTAATCACACTGAACGAGCAAAGGAAAGAAAAGCTTAAACAAATATCAATATAAAGGCAAGTACACACCCTGTTCCATAATGTACTAACCCTTGCCGTTCCGTTGGAGTGTTGGATGATAATTTGGCTCGGGCAAGATCGTGCTAATTTTCCCCATGATGAGAAGGTGTTCCGGTAACTTCTGAATGCGTCCAGCTTCTTTGATTAAGGAAGCATATAAAGTTTGATCATATTCAAAGTCACCCGGGAGGGCTCCGGGAAGTGTAGATCTTTTGAACCTCCATGACATCTCAGAAGGAATACATCGATCATCAATAAGCAAAAACCGATCTTTCCAATCTTTCATGCTGGAAGTAATCCAAGAAAAACATTTCGCGTTCTTGTTTCGTACCTCGAAGGTATACGAGCTCCCGCTCCGGTTAAGTTTGTAAAAGGCCCGGAACACGTTCAAGTCAGGGTCCGACCCAAGCGCTCGGCACGACAACTCAAATTGGTTCACCTTGGCAAGGCCGAAGGGATTCATTTGAGATATAGCACTTGATGGAGCATTAGGACATCAATCAGAAACTTGGTAAATGGGATTCTATAGTTGCAATACTCAAAAAACCTGGTATATAAAGAGATTTTTCCGGCAACAATGGGGTAAGCCGGAGTATCTTTCTCCGGAAGAACAGGATTAAGGGATCAAGGTATCTGTACTTATCAATAACCCAATCCAAACCAGACTGAGTCAAAACATTAAAACTAGAAGGAAGATTGTCTTTGTTCGCCATAAACAAAGAAGAAAGAACGAACCTGGTACGTGATCGGAGTAAGCTCGAAGAACAATAAGTAAGGGAGATAAAGGAAGATGACAACAAGAAGAAGTTCTTTTTTTATTGTTCATTGGAAAATAGAACTCCTTTTTATATAAAAAGGGGGAGGCGAAGTGATTGACGCGACGGTTAAAACACCGACTTAAACGAGCCAATCGTAATTGGACACGTCGACATAAGCCACGTGATAAATGACATCAGCAAAGAGAAAAAGCTACGATGACATGGCCGTCACCAGGATAAAGGACAAACAAAACCATATTCAAAATTCAAAATGAAAGTACCCCGCCAAGGTTAAGGAAGTTTCCACTTAGCCCGTAGCATTGCAAGCAATAGCACGGACTAGGGGGACTTGAAGAGGCAACGTATATCGTGCCGAACCGAACCAGTAAACTCCGACCTCCAAAGAGTCGTCCAATCTCCCGAAAGAATCTTTATAACTAACTCAGGGGCCCACATCAGTTAATGTCTGACAATGATTGGTCCGGTTGTAACTAACCATGCCATGTCAGCATACCTAAAACTATAAATACAACGCCCCCAACTCCAAACCAGGTAATGCGCACTTTATCCTTTCTCTCTCTCTCTCATTACTTAACTGTCCACTCTCCAAATACTTATTCCCACGCCCGAGCTTGGTCACAGAGAGGCCCCCCTTCTTGTGACGAGGCTAACGGTGTGCTTTGCTCTTACTTGTGCAGGAATCTTCACCTTCTCTGAGACTCAGTTTACCGGATCATCTGTGGAAACGATCTTTGAGTCTTCACTTGACAAATTCAAAGTTTGCACTTTCAATTCCTCTCTCTACCCCAGCTATGTTGCATAACTCAAAAGGCCTATCCATTAGACCGGTAATGCATTTTCATATGTCTTAAGCCCCAAACTTAGCAAAGCATCACCAGCGTCGTAGTCCTATTTTGGGGCCCAAATTTCATAACTGGATTATGCTGCAGATTTCTGTGGTGTCTAAATTTGGCTTGCTTTAGATCCTAATTGCATCTGGGTGGGCCTTAAGCTGATGCTGGTTAAGGTTTTTAATGGTCTTTCACTTGGTTGTTAGAAAAAACATATTAAGGTAACCATTTTTTTCTAGGTTATAAAGAAATAACAAAGTTTCAGCTTTTTTTTCTGGTCTCATGTCATCACTATGATAGCCCAATGTCAGAATATAAGGTTTTGATCCTGGTTAAGTTAGGGCCTAGGGGTACTCACATGTGATCAGCTTGAATTCTTTCAGGGGGGTTTACGTTGGTGATCCATCAAAGCTTATAATGAAAGCCTCATTTGGTAAAGTTTGGAAGCTAAAGAAGAATGGTGGTAGCATTGGTAAAGTTTGGAAGCTAAAGAAGAATGATGGTAGCATTATTGGTGCAGCAATCAAAGCAATTTAAACGAAGAAAAATTGTACCAGTTCATAGCTCTCTTATAGATTAAAAACCGCGCGAAAAGGCGAGATTTGGAATGGGAGGAGTGGTGTTCCTTTAATATTTGAAGTGTTTTAAGTTGTATGATAGATGATAGATTAGCTGATGTAAGAATGGGGTGTAATATTTGGAAGGGGGTTCTCTTCTAGCAGCTTGCTGGAATAAGTGATTATATATTCTTTTGTGATAAATGAAATTTTTATCCGTTCAAAAAAATTGAGTAGTTTTGTTGTATTTTAAAATGCAATGAGATGCATTGAAATAAAAAATTGAGTGGGTTTGTTGTTATTTTAAAAGGCAATGAGATGCACTGAAATTGAAAACTTAAAAAGTTACACTATCTTAATATTGAGTAGTTGCTGGAATAAGTGATTATATATTCTTTTGTGATAAATGAAACTTTTAGCCGTTCAAAAATGGAGTAGTTTTGTTGTTATTTTAAAATGCAATGAGATGCATTGAAATAAAAAAATTGTTATTTTAAAATGCAATGAGATGCATTGAAATAAAAAATTGAGTGGTTTTGTTGTTATTTTAAAAGGCAATGAGATGTACTGAAATTGAAAACTTAAAAAGTTACACACTCTTAATATTAAACCATAACATTGTTTTTTTGTTGTTGCTTGTATATTTTTGCTGATTATATCAACTCGTACTTTGTCATGATAAGTTAATATAGTTTTGGTGATGTTCAGGTCTAAAGCCTACATGCATACCAACAATCAATAGCAAAGACTGATCATAAGTATCATCCGATGCTATAATTACATGTAAACTTAGACTTTACCCAATATACATACCAACAATCAATAGCAAAGACTCATCATAAGTATCATCCGATGCTATAATTACACGTAAACTTAAACTTTAGCCAATTTCAGAAAATTTTACATATCTAAAACTTATTTTTTGAAAAGCCAACAAATCAGTTCCGGGTACTTTCGGAGCACCCACCAGACAAACGAAGTACTCCGAGAGCAACCCGAGTCGTCCACCACCACTTCTGGGGAAACCCGGTAACCCATCCGCCCGTAGACACGACGGTGAAATTACCAATAAAACCCGTTTGGCTCAAGGATCGAACATGGGTTTCCCAGATTCTCCTATCATTGCCCACCAGTGCATCACTCATTTTTTTGCACCAAATAGGAATTGAACTTGAGTCTTCACAAAAGAACTTAAGTCCTCCTACCACTTGAGCCGGAGTTCATTGGCTATATATATATATATATATATATATATATATAGGACAAGGATCATTAGGAACCACCCTTTATTGCGAGAACCGTGAGAACCAGTGTGAACACAAACAGTAATACCTAAAAAAATAAAATAAAAACCATTTTTTTTGTTTTTTTTAATATTTTTTCGAAAAAGTCGCTATATTTACTCAACAATAAAAAAATTTCGAAAAAAAAGATAAATTTTGAGTACCAACTATCCGTGCATATGTGCATTTTCGTCATTTGTTTGACAAAATCCGTAATACATTACAAACATTAGATAATTGTACTTTCATTTATACTACCATGTGTAACACACTACTTTTTACGTTATCAATATTAGCAATGCACATGTGCATCTATATATATCAACATGAAATAAGGTGTTTTGGTACACCAATTTGAATACATTTTCTCTTTCATCTATCATACCATCCATAATAAACTATCATGCACATGTGCATTTTCATCATTTCTTTGACAAATTCCATAATACATTACAAACATTAGACAATTGTACTTTCATTTACACTACCATGTGTAATACACTACTTTTTACGTTACCAATATAAGAAATGCACATGTGCATCTATATGTATCAACATGAAATAAGGTGTTTTGATACACTACTTTGAATACACTTTCTCTTTCATCTATCATACCATCCATAATACACTTCCATTACCTCCTACCATCCACAATACAATACCATTACCTCCTACAATTTATAATACAATACCAATACCAATATTTTCACTTTATCACATGTATATCAACACCGTTTATACCATCCATCAACATATTACATCATAAAGTGACAACTACAATGAACCCATCAACCACTAGATATAACTAACCAAAAAACATATATATGAGCCTACTTCATCATTCAAAATCACAAACTTTTTGTGCCAAAACACGGTATATAATTGTTATACATAATGATGCACATGTGCATTTAATGTAAAATTGAGTGTATTATGAATGATATTGTAAATTAAAGTGCATTTGTCTACTAGTGATAACGTCTTACTGAATTTGTCAAAGTTATGATACATATGCAGATGTGCATGGATAACTGTTACTAAAAAAAAGTTTTTTTTTAATAAAGGTGGTTCTCGCATGAACTTTACCCTATATATATATATATATAACTAAACTGACATTATCACACTTGCCTGGCAACCTTACCGGAGGAATACAACTACTTTTTTTACTTCAGCGTTAAAACTGATTTTGGCTAGAGGGTACATCCCCATTTCTAGATTTTTGTGAATGTCTTGGTTTAGAAGTTATTTTGTGTCTAGAAGTGCTGATCCTTGTAACTTTTGTAGCGGTTTATCTTGATTTTACACGCGGAATTTATAATAATTAGTACTAACATCTAGATAATGTTACTAACTCAAATTTTTTTTATCAATGGGTGGTGGTACGTTAGCTAAGGCAAAACCTTTAAACAACTTTAGAAGGGAGGTCTTGGGTTCAAGTCTTATAAACAATAAGGAATAAAAAAATTTTGCCCGTTCTAAAAAAAGTAACTCAAAAATTTCAAGAAAAATAAAACAACAAATACATGAACTTTTGTAAAATATTACAAGAATACGAAAACTAATAGAAGTATCCTATAATATATCATGAAAAGATTGATAAACTAATAAAAAATTATGGTGTTGTAAATTGTCGCCCCCGCAGCATCGCGCGGGTTCATTACTAGTGTGTGTATATATATATATAGGAAGCAATATGGAGGTGATATGTGGCTTTTAGTTTTTTTATTTAAAAGGGCATGATGGTAATTTGTTTATTAATCTAATTTTGAAATATTATATATCCTAACTAACTATCCAGATATTTATGGAAACGTATATCTCTTTGACAATTTCAAATCATTTCGATTTCTTCAGGTTGTGTTTTATACTGGGTTCATCACACTGTGTTTTAGCAGTTACTCGTTTCAGGTACTGTTTCGTCACACTGTGTTTTAGCAGTTACTGGTTTCAGATACTGTTTCATCCAACTGTGTTTTAGCAGTTACTCATCACATTGTGTTTTAGTAGTTACTCGTTTCAGGTACTGTTTCATTACACAGGTACTGTTTCATTACACTGTGTTTTAGAAGTTACTTGTTTCAGGTACTATTTCATCACACTGTGTTTTAGCAGTTAATGGTTTCAGGTACTGTTTAATCACACTGTGTTTTAGCAGTTACTTGTTTCAGGTACTGTTTAATCACACTGTGTTTTAGCAGTCAGTCAGTCACTAGTTCGTCACATTGTATGTTTATCGATAAAACACACTACGATGAACACATCTAGATCTGATTTATCGTTATTTTTTTTGTGTGATTAGGTGGTTTCAAATGTGAGTGATTGGAGAGAGAGAAAAAATTTGCGACATTTTTGAAGGTGGTTTTATGATTTATAGTTATTTCCTTATTTAAAACAACTTAAATGACACATTTACCCCCAATCAATTAAATATCCTATTTTTAAGACACACATATTACCAAAATGCCATCAATATGATATCAACCATTAAACACACCTATCGGATGGCTCAGATCACTTCCTAGACTTTCTAGGAAAAAACACACTTTGCTCAGGATCCTCATCCTATATAGAGTGGGAGTTAGTTAGGATATATAATATTTCAAAATTAAAAATCTAATTACCATCATGCCCTTTTAAATAAAAAAACTAAAAACCACATGTCGCCTCGATGTTGCTTCCTACACTTTCTAGAAAACATAGGCTTTCTAGCCAACTCCGACTATATATATATATATATATATATATATATATATATATATATATAGGGGAATGATAAAATGAAAACCCACTTGAGTTGAGAAAACTCAAGAAAACCCCATGTAACATTTTTATTTTTTTCTAAAAAAAAATAGGGAATGTAAGTTACATCTTAATGAACGTTTTGTAACAAAAAATAAATAAATAAAAAAACGCCGAGCGGATTTTTTATAAAAAAATTACAAAAATTCAGTTTTTTAGCATTTTTTGTGAACAGTGAAATTTTAAAAAAAATTTATAAAAAACCATCCGGCGCTTTTTATTTTTTTTTGTTACAAAATGTTCACTAACATGTAACTTACATTCCCTATTTTTTATAGAAAAAAATAAAAATATTACATAGGGTTTTCTTGAGTTTTCTCAACTCAAGTGAGTTTTCTCTCTATACTTCACCTCTCTCTCTCTCTCTCTATATATATATATATAAGTAATTCTATAAACAATGATACAACCACACATGCATCACCAATAAAAATTGGAGAAATAATGGTTAAAAGTTAAAACAGACTTAGCAGCTCCAATTGAAAATCAAAATCAGAGATTATATACATTAACACAATAAAGCTTTATCATGTGTGTTATCTATTTATCTTAATAATAATATATATAATAATAATAATAATAATAATAATAATAATAATAATAATAATAATAATAATAATAATAATTCAATACCATAAAAAATATTAATATGATGAGTTGAGTTATCGTGTATTGGGCTTTCAAAGAGCATATTCAATGGGACAACCTATCAAAGCAATCTATACAGGTAAAATGTAGAAATTAAAATCAACTTTGTGCTGGCCATGTTATTACCCTTTCTGGTTAGTTAAAACCTGTCAACTCTAATTTTTAAAAACAACAAACAAATCTCGGATACAAAGCTAATTTAATGGCAACCCCTTATTATTTTATAGTCTTTAAGCTATAACAAAATAAAACCTAGCTATTACAACATTTTGTGATCCTTCAAACTTCCTCAACAATGTCTTGCTCACTGTGGTTTTCCCTTGGAGAGTTTGCAGCCATGGACATAGTCGTGGGGGTAGTCACAGTGGCTAAGGTGTTTGAGGCAGCATTCACATCTTTTGAGGTGCACGAAGGGGTTGGCTTAGACAATCTCTTAGTCTCTTTACCTTTGCCCCATAACACCAAGTACAAACCCGCTATGACTATTATAGATCCTACGAGACTGCATGTAATATGATGTTTCAATTCATTGTTTGATCACCATTGAGCAAAATATCATACATAAAATATTAGGAGTAAACTGCAATTTACTTAGGGTCGGTGTACACTTGAGTCCCCGCAATTAGATTTTGGATGATTGAGTCCTTGTACTCTGAAAAGCACTATACTTTCAGTCCTTGAACCCAACTCTCCTAGTTAAGTTAACTTAAAAAACCATTTTACCCCTTATCCTCAATGTGAAAAGTCTTTTTTACCTCTTATCTTTATTATTTATTTTATTATTGGTAGTATTAATTAAAAATCATACACCAGACACTGAATCACTGTCGATATCATTGTCATCCCCATCACCGGAGTGAATGGGGTTGCTGGTTTGGGTCGTGGCGTCGGAGGTTGTTGGTTTTGTTGAGGTAAATAGGGTTGTTGGTTGGGGTCATCTACGTCGGAGGTTGCTGCAGGAACTTATAGATGCAAATACAAGTCTTAATTTTTATTTGTATTTGTATTTGTTTTCTTTTGTTTTGCATTTTGTTTCAAGATTTTTAGATTTTATTTCAACAATGAACTATTTAAACAAGATAGAACTTGAGTGAAGTTGAATTATTTTGTTGCAAAAAGCGGTACAACAGAATACGTTGCAGGTTTCTCAAAATATTAAATTAGTGGTCCAAATAATTCAATTTTGATATTATACCGATTTTAACTCACTAGATGCGATTCGATGATATTGGATTTGTTTTATGTATTGATGGGTTTGGGGGTTTTAAAGTTGCATTTGTGATAGGATGATCTGTATGGATGTAGGTGTAAGAACCCGGTTATTCTCGACAAAATTCTAAGTCGCATGTGTCCTAAAACTAACTAAGTTAAATTGAGGGGTTAGAATTAACAAAAGACCAAAGAAATAAGTTGAGGGATGAAACTGTTAAAAATCAAAATTTGGTTTTGCTGAAGGCCATGTGGACCGCCTGGCTTTCCCCTTGTTGTCCGCAAGGGGTGCCAAACAACTGCAAATTTGCTAGCAGCTGCAGTTCTGATGCATTTTTGCCACCTTTCAGCATTCTTGACCCATTTCTTCTAGTTTTGACATATGGGTGGACACTAATCACTCATATAAAAACTCTTACTCATATAAAAACTCTTGGACACTTGTCCTAACCTCATGACTCTCCATTTGCTATAAATAGGTCCTTTAAGTCTATAATTTTGTTGTTGCTTTTCAAGCTCCTCATTTGGTTTTCTAAAACAATCACAACTTATTCAAACTCAGATCCTAACAATCGTCATCTAGAATTAGTGAGTTCCTTTTAGCAAGCTCTTTCTGTAGAAATTAGTTTCGAAGCTCAATTGCGTCCGAGTTGTTGAGAACTTCAAACAGTTTGACCAAACAGTTTGACTTTCAAATCTGGCCACTTTGGTCACTGAATTTCAAATCAAAATCACCCAAATGATCTACATAATTTAGGGAATAACACCTTACACATATATCTCGTGATCATCAAGTTTAAAAATGGGTCAAAATAACAAGTCAAACCTAAATTTTTGAAAAGTTAAACGCAGCTTTATGAAATTACCAAAGAATAACCTTTAAGCATATGTAATATGATATTTTGACATCAAAACAGTTTGTACAACATAACAAAATATATTCTAACATGTTTGACTTGTCACAAACCCGCTTCCCGTCCAAACACGTACTTACGCTTACGACTCGTTAAAAATGGCTTAAACCATATAAACAAGTCATAACGGGTCAAAACTTTTTCAAAACACTTTCAACTCAGAATGTAAAGGTTAACAAACCATATCACATGAGACTCATCACTTGCATGGTTATAACGAACATTTTGTCTGCTCAACGCCTAATCTAGCGGAACCGTGCTTAAATCCACGTTAACAGGTCAAGTCTTAATGAATTATTATGCCCCGTAAAATGTTAGACTGTCCTCCTCAGCTCGGGAACCTAAATTTGTATCTAATGTCCATATAAGCGGAAATTATATGACATGTTAACCAAATACAGAAGAATTGTTGTTTAATTGTCAGTTTATTGGTGTCCAAAAGTATTACAACTGAGTTTCCAAACTGACAGAGCTTCGTCGTAGAAGTCGCAAAGTTGTTACAATGAGAATCCATGACTCACCTATATATAGACACCTAAGTTCGCTCGAAGTGAGTACTAGCTAGACTTGTTAGGACCGTCCTCCTCATCCACTTGATCGTAATCCCCAGCAGTCATTTCTGGATTTCCAATCTTCCCAGCCACTAAACTCTCATAAGATTCCAGCACTGTAGCAAGAAGTGCCATATGCTGTTTAGCCACTTGGTCAGAGAAGACGTTGTTTAGGTTGACTTCGATGTCGCATCTAAACAAGTTTGGATCAGAATTCGATTGATTATTCTGATTCGTCTGATTCTGAAAGGGTGAGTTAGAACTCGTGCTCAAATATGATGCATTCAGAGGACTCTGATCATAATTAGGATATGATTGAGTATTCTGTGACGTATGATTTGAGTAATTCATATTCGCACTGAAAGCTGTCTGGATCTTCAGACTCATAATTTCTTGAGCTCCACTCTTGTAATAAAGTCCAACATCTTGAACCACATTCGCATTCTTTGACTTGGCAATTTTCAATAATTCCATCTCATGCCCTTCTAACTTGTCAATAAAAGTGGATAGCTTGAAAAATTCCCAGCTTGGACTTTCCTACAACACCATTAGATACGTTGTCCATTCACCTTCCGGTAGTGCATCGGCCAGCTTATCGATATATTCTGCATCTGACTTAAGAAGATCATATCTTCTCATCTGAACTTTCAAATGACAGAAGCTTTCTATTATTGTTTCATCGACTCGCCTTTCATCGTTGTGAAAATGTCAAACTCTTTCATGATAAGAGCCTTCTTGCTCTTGATCATCTCAGCACTCCCCGAGTATTTCGCACCCAAAGACTTCCAAAGTTGTTGTGCAGTTGTATACTCTGGTAGTAAGATCAGTATATCTTCTTTCACAGACTGCTGAATCAGACTGATCATCTTCTTTTCAGCAACATAAGCTTCCTTTTGCTGGGTTGAGAATTTCTCCATTCCAATATCATTCTCATGCTCATCCTTTGGCCAGGTGTATCCTATTTCAACCGTAACCCAACTATAGAAAAAGTTAGCCTGAACCCAGTTCGGGAATTTCTCTTTCCACCCCTCGTACTCATCCATGCTCATAAGCTTTGGTGGCTTCACCGGCGTTCCCATTTCATTATCCAGATTAACTTGATTCACCATATTGGCATTTGATGTTGAAGCCACAGCTGTCATATACGCTTTGTGTAGATCTTGATCCATAACGAAAAGCAGACGAGTATAACTGAAAACACGTTCAAAAACTTGAAAACTTGATTAGTGCACTGACAAGTTTGGTCGAACTTGTGAAGAAAACAAATTTCAAATTCAATTTCAACAAGTTCGGAGGAACTTGTATGAAATTTTCAAGATTCTTCACAATTAATCAAGTTCGGGCGAACTTGAGTTAGATTTTGAAAAATTTCCAAGTTTTGTTCCAAGTTCGGTCGAACTTGATGAGAATTTCAATAATAGTTGACAAGTTCGAGCGAACTTAGTGAAAAATCACTGAAAAACAAGCATGTTCGAGCGAAAATGTCTAAAATCAACAAAATTGATGATTTTAGAACAAGTTCGAGCGAACTTGTTGGATGAGTTCGGCCGAAGTTTGTTTACAAAACATGATTTTTTGACAATTTTGGCATGAATTCGATTGTTTTTGATTCTCAAACTTTCAGGGGTTTGTAATTATGTGATTTTGTATGACATGTTCGATTTTTAGCCATTTTTGTCAATGAATTCTTCAATTATGTGAAAAATTTAAGAAAAATGGTAGAAATGAATAGAAATAGAATTATTCTTGTGTTGATTCCAGCAAATTTAGGTATCCAGGCTCTGATACCACTTGTTAGGACCGTCCTCCTCAGCTCGGGAACCTAAATTTATATCTAATGTCCATATAAGCGGAAATTATATGACATGTTAACCAAATACACAAGAATTACTGTTTAATTGTTAGTTTATTGATGTCCAAAAGTATTACAACTGAGTATCCAAACTGACAGAGCTTCGCCATAGAAGTCGCAAAGTTGTTACAATGAGAATCCATGACTCACCTATATATAGACACCTAAGTTCGCTCGAAGTGAGTACTAGCTAGATCAAGTTCGGCCGAACTTGATCAGCCTACTACAACTTCGGCTGAACTTGGTTGTTACAACATAAATACTTCATGAAATCTAACGATTCAAGCTCTAAACATACAGACTCGATCCAAGACCTAGATAATAGACATTATGCATCAACAAACAATTCTCATGGATATTACACTCTGAACTATAAAGCCCTCTAGCAATCACACCATAAGCAATAAACTTTGAATCCGGCTGTACTACGAACTGAATACGTTGTGTTCTACACTAGTACAGGTAAATACTTTTTAACTACTTTTATCAAAACTTGGGATAGAGTATAAAACCCCTTGGTTCGGGTATTTTCACGGGATAAATGCCTTCGTAATGAAATAATCGATCTAATCCGTATTGTTTGATTAACATAAATGATTGGGGGTTAATAGTGTATCCGGATTCCCCGATTCATTATTAAAACGACAATAAGTGTGGGTTGTAGGCATAGACCTGACAGTCACATAATATGGTGTGTATATCAGTTGAATACTTGCTTCTATCCAAGTTCACATAATAGGATAGTTGTCCCAGTGAAAATTAAATGCATAAAATTGAGTCTGTTAATTGTATTTACTAGCGAAAGTTGATGTATTTTTAAAGTTGGTGGTGAACCTCAATAGTAGGTTGGATATGGTTCGATCTATAGCTTTAGAATTTGCGACTCCAATGGTTGAGACCCATAATGTCCCAAAGTCCAATTTAAATTTCGATCCACCTTTGGGTTACTATTGTATCAGATATTGATACTTCAAGTTTTTAATATATCTTGGGATTTTGTGATACCTTAACTTGATACTTCAAGTTTTTAATATATCTTGGGATTTTGTGATACTCGAACTTTATTATTACTCTTATCTCTGATGCGCTGTGAAACTGGTATACAATCGTCACGCCAATCCCCCAACGCCTGGACCTGCTGAAGCGGGAAAAATCGAGGTGCGACAGCAGGTGACGTTTTAAATTTGCAGATACATTGCAGGTTTCAAAGTATTCAACTATTAATTTGTACCGATATGAACTAAACTAAAGAAGTACCTTGAATCTGTTTAGACAAAGTATTGTGTGTAGGTATGAAGAACCCAACTTGAAATTTCATTTTTTGAGATTGAATCTAAATTTATGTACCGAAGTTGGTTGTGACGGGATGGTGTCAACAGGTGGTGGTGTTGGTGGGTGGTGGGAGGGGGGGGGGGCTCATAGTGTAGGGACAACCAAACCCTAAGGATGTGGTTTTTTATATTAGTGAAAAGACTATTTTTTCATTGCTACAGTATATTCCTTTACCCACTTAACGGTAAAATCTAATAGAATCAAAATATCATTGGATTGACTCAAGTGTACACTGCCCCCAAACCTCAGGGATGGAAATTGCAGTTTACTCTGTAGAAACTAGCATTGAATTACTTCATTTGGTGTAAATGAGTTCATTTCTAATTTCTTTAATTTACTATGCACAAAGGCGTAAGTTAAGTTATCCGTTACTATGTATAAAAAAGATCATTCTTATTGGTGTATTTTGTATACTTACCTTCCCTATACAACTTTTCGTCAAGTACAAGAAAGCCAGTTATCACCACAAAAACAAGCTCCGATGGGTTAAAGACTGACGCAAACAATGGGCCTTGGAGATGCACAGCTGCCATGATAAGAAAAAGAGCTAGTATCGAAAATATTCCCTGTGATGCATACACTTGAATCAAAACTTAATGTGTTCAAGTATGATATCATATATCATGTATACCCAATGAGGGAATTAGAGGTGGCTAATCACCTAAAAAAATGCGGAAAATAGCCTAATGCTCGAACTGAGCTTCTATTCACTCCAAGATCTCTCAATTGGAACAACACACACAACAGATGTATGAATCCAATCACGCTATATAAAAATGTGTTCGAGTAATGACATGGATAATTCACACTTAATTTACTCTGTAAATAAAAATTCAAATCATCAAAAATATAATCAACATATAATGTCATTTAATACCTAATATAAGCAAAATGAATTTATTGTTGAATCTTCCATCAAAAGGTAAAAAACTATGTAACCCAACACAAAACCAGTGTTAACCTGTTTTCTCAAACTATATCATGAATCTTGCTGATAAAATGGGTTTGCGCGTTTGTACATTATACCAAGATATGCCTCATGAGTCAAGTGGTTGTGGATTAACGTCTAAGATAGTTGTGAAGTGTGTGTTAGTTGGTCATTAATATATATATATATATATATATTAACATAACATATTTCTTGTAGTTTCCAAATGGTATTGACAAAAACTATCAAAGACTAGCAATGATATAGAATATAACATAACCAATTCCAGTATTGTAGCCCAGCTATGGTCCTTTAGTTTTAATGTTTTGAGGACTGTTGTGTGAGTAAGGAGAGCTGAACTGAAAGATGTAATAAAAGGCAATAGAGAGAGAATAACCCAATGCCAATATGGAGCCAAAGATATGTAGGACCGATCCGCAATGCATAGGAACCTAGATTTGATCTCTATTGTCCATAATAGTGGAAATATTATGACAAGTTTACCAAATAACAAGAATTAGTCAATTAAACGTCAATTTTATTGATATAATGTCGAGTCTCCAAATTGGCAGAGCTTCGCCTCAGAATTGCCAAAGTTATAAATGAGGATGACAAGCTAGCTATTTATAGGAATTGAAGTTCGCTAGAGGATGAGATGAGTTCGGGCGAACTTGCCTAAGCAAGTTCGGCCGAACTTGACAATCTAAGTAACTCAAGCGAACTTTCCCCAACTATACATAAATACTTCGTTTCGCTAGCCTATTCAACTCTAATCTATACAGACTCGATATAAGACTAAAACATAGACATTCTGCACCAACAGACTCCCTCTTAGATATCGTCTTCGTCTTGTATCAGTCTTCAAAAACTCTGTCTTCAAATAAACATTAACGAACACGACTGAAGAAGTTCTTGAATGGCTTCTTTCATCGTTCTTGTTTCGAATCCGGCGTCTGATCTGTAGGAGGCACTTTGTTCATATACTGTAACCTTCTAAGCCTTGCCGCCCTACCTTTCTCGTGTATTTCCTCGAGACGCTTCTCTTCTTTTAGAAATTCAACCCGTTCTAGCTCCCTCTAGCTTGTCTGCCACATCTTTCCTGAATTCACTTCACGTGCATAGCAAACGTTCACAACTCTTTGATATTGCATAGCCTGTTCTTTTTCACATTCCTCGAACACTATTTTGCTGTAGAACAAGCACTTGATATCTTCTCTTGAACAGTTGACAAGCCACATTGGATCTAGAATCCTGATCGTCCTCCATAATCCTCTCATACCTCGTAACCCCAATATCTCAACTCTTTCCTTCGTGATATCCAAATGTTCTACAAATCGTTAAAACAATAACAGCTTCACATGTGGTTGGATCTATCTGCCACCACTTGAACACCGGATAGAAGTTTTGTTCTATAGGCATCAACGGCATGTTTCTCATTGATCTCGGTCGTTTCATTATCAATGTTATATCCTTTTCCCATGTCTTCTTATTCGTTTTGATTCGGCGACCTAGAATAAATGGCTTCCAATACTTGAATCCCTTTGTCGCTTCAAACTTAATCATCTTCCACAATAACTAATCAATATACTTCATATGATATGTGACATTCACAGTTTGAACAAGCTCTTCCACATCCCAATACGGTAAAGTCTTGAAATCAGCCATATATTTGAAGTATTGCACTCCAAATTCCTTTTTGATTGCATATACGTTCAACTCCTTGAACCACCCCCAACTTAGGATATCCCCCAATGACACGTCTTTATCTCTGGTAAAGAATGCTAGAGGACGTCGAAACTTACGTTCACACGGCATTTCTTTAAACCAAGATTTCTTTGCTTGAGCTATTTCTTCCTTTGTCATCGGTTTCGGAACTTTGCCTTCTCATATCGATTCTTCAATTTTCTCTTCAGCATGTCTTCGTCTAATTGCTTGTACATCTCCTCAAATGTAGGAAAACTTTCAGTGTTAGGACCGACGTACTTCGCAGTTTAATCTGTTTCATCATCCGAAGACCAATCCTCTACAATCACTCTGTTATACTCATTAGCTTCAAACCTTCGTATATACTGATAATCATTCGGCTCAAACGTGTTAACATTCATCACTTGTTCCTCAAAATCAAAGTCAAGTGATTCAGCATCTACTTCGATCAACTTAGCCAAATCTTCCTTAGTATAGTTGTGCACGTACTCGCCTTCTTCTACGTTATGTTCCAACATCAAAATCAAAGGCTTTGTGGGTACGACAGCAACAGGCTTTGCAAACCTATCAATATCAATCATATCAACATCATCAGTTGGCCCTTTCTATCCTGACTCCCCCTCAATTTGATCATCCATCTTATTCGATTCATCATCCATCAGAGAAGAAAAATCAAATTCATCAGAGAATTTTGCTTCACTAATTTTCATACCAACTCCTCCCTAATCATCATCATCATCAGTATTATTCAATCTTCATAATCAGAATCATCTTTCTTGTCGTCATCATCTTTATCCTCATCTTCTGCTTCTTCATCGTCCTTTTCTTTAGAAACAATTACAGGATCAGAAGGATTGACAGATTCATCAACCTTAGCAATATCGGACTCAGAAGCTTTTTCAACATTCTCTTCAACGAATTTTTCTGCAGCTTCAGATGATTTAGGTGCTTCACCTTCAACACCTTTGCCTTTGCCACTCGCTGCAATTTCTTTCTCTGCTCTCTCTTTTGCTTCTTGTCTATCTAGACGATCATACTCAGCAATGAAATCAATACTCAGAGCATTAGATAATACTTTCAGCATCCTTGTAAACCTTCGATCGTTTAGGGCTTGAATTGCTTTTAGATCAGCAATCTCTGTTTGTAGCTTCTCATTAGCGTCTTGCACACTTTCAATTAGGGCTTTGAAGAATTCTCTTTTGTTTTCCAACACTTTGACCTTATCATCTAACATTTCTTTCTCCACGGAGCTTTGATTCACTTTCTTTATCAGCTCTGCTTTCTCATCTTCATTTTGTTGAACTTTTTCTTCTAAAACCTTCACACGCTTTTCAAGAAGATCAACATTTGTCTCTGGAAGAAATCGTTCAGCTCTTGAAGACTAATTGGCTCATTCTGCATATCAGCAAACAGATTTGGCCCTGGAGTTTTTGGTGTTGACTTTGGAGTAGCAGCCTGTGGTGTAGACTTCTTTGGAGTAGAACTTTCAAAATGAGAATTCGTTGGAGGAACCGGAGATTGAATAACAGGAACTTCGAGTAATCCAGTCTCAGGAGGTTCTTATGTAACTCCTGGACGTTCAGCTTCAGTAGAAATAACAACAGGAGGTTCATGTGTAGGAGGTTCTTGTGTGACTCCTTTCTCCTGTGTGCCAGAAGGTTCTTGTGTAACTTCTGCGCTTTTCAGCTTTCCCTTGTATCTTCTGCTTGCTGGCTTCTGGGCTTTCTTTTATCTTTTTGCCCTTAGTCTGTGGAGATCCTGTGGTTTTTGTTATAGAAACCACTGCAGATTTTGCGCGTTTAGTTTTTTCTTCGGCCTCTCCTCGTTAGACTCTTTTTCCTGATTTGGATCAAAGTCAGCATCAAATTCTTTTTCTTTTTCAGCTTCTATTTCTGCTGTTAACTTTACAGGTTCTTTCTCTGGTGCTTTATCAGAATCTTCATCATTCTGAGAAGTAGCTGATATAACATCATCTTCCTGAGTTGCTTTTTCTGTTTCTTGGCTTTCTATAACAACTGTTGCGCTAGCACCAGCTTCAGGTTGAACATTAACCGGTTCTTCATCATCAATGAGCATCGTTTCAACTTTCTTTGCTGCTTGTTTCTTTTTAGGCTTTTCAACTTCAACTTTAAGGAACCAATCGCTGCGAACTTTCGGCTTGAAAGCCGTAAACCATTCTTTCTCATCATTCAACTCTTTCTCGTCACCGCTACCGTCTTTCCTCCACTTGTTGTCAGCCAGCGCAATATAGTTTTCATCTTTAATTGCCCCAAAAACTGGCTTTGCCACCGATGCTGAATCTTGTTTATGGAATTTTAACAACTTTTTCACCGTGGTATCATCAAGGTGACTGAGATATAGAACATCGTTGGGATCACGTGAATTGTTAGAAAACTTTTCATCAATTAGCATCTGCACAAATCATTGGATATAAGCATAATCTCGAATCATCCATATTCTTCGACATATGTGTAAACACAAGCTTTGAATAGTTGAACGGCTTCTTCAGAATTAACGCTGTTGCCATGCAGGCCATGTAATCTTGAACATCGTCAAGACCCGCTTTACGGTGACTGAACGTGTGAATAATCGCGTGCATAAGGAGCTTGTTGGGATTAGGCACTTCCCCTTTCTTTAATGTCGGCTTATTAACGCTCCCTTCATAGCCCATCCTATAGAAACAACCTCGAACCATCTTCTCATCTAAGAATATCGGATCATCTTTGTCATCGTTGAATTGCAAGATCCGTCGTATATCATCTTCAGTGACTGTAATTTCTTTGACCTTTATTCCGACTTGCACAGATGAAATAATGGTCTTCTTATCTTCGCTGAGACTCACATTCATCCAGAAATGATAAGTGTGAGATCTATAAGAAACTGTACACTTAGTGATAGCTCGATGTATAGGGCAATCCTTTAAAAACTTCAATATGCTCTTGTGCTCCTTCAGCGACGGACATGTCGCCTTATCAAGTGTAATACACGTATTATGAAACTTAGAAAAGTCCATAGTGATTACCCGAGCTGGTGCTTGAACCTAAAAAACGACACAAAACACTTAGCACGCATTACAAAAAAAATCATCAAAAAATTTTCAACATTTTCATCAAGTTCCGGCGAACTTGATGTGAATATAACTATCTTATTTTGACAAGTTCGCCCGAAAATGCATAACTATCATGTTTGAGAGTCCGTTGTACGGATCGTTTGGGCACTAATTTGGCAAACCTAAGGTAAACGTGCGAAATCCGTTTGCATAGGCGACATTGGATACAAGTTATTCACTGATTAATCACTGTTTCATTAATGTGTAGACGTTACAGATCCTGGAAACACTTGGACAGAGCTTTGCCTATGTCGTGACAAAATCTCTGAATGTTACAAATGAAATCCCAAGACACCTATTTATAGGTTTAGAAGTTCGCTGGTGAGAGGCTAAGTTCGGGCGAACTTGACCTAGTCAAGTTTGGCCGAACTTGACATCAACACCATCATGACCAGCGAACTTGCCCTCTATCTCACTTAAATACGCCTAGTTTCTAACAGATTAAACCCTAATTGGTCAGACTCGATACTTAATGACGTAGACAACAGACATATGCATCAACAGACTCCCCCTTGGATGTTGCCGTAGTCATCATTCTTCAGTTAAAATTCCTGAGTCTTTAATTTTTCTTGATCTTTATTTCTTGAATAACTTTAAGTTCCATGATCTTCATATCGTCTGCAATCCTTTCCTTTTTTCTTGAGCTTGTCTTGATAGAACTTTAATCACCATGCTCCCCCTTGCTATGAGCTTTCTAGAATCTTCAATCAACATGTTTTATCCAGCTCCCCCTTAAAATCAACTTCCTCTTTCAAAGTTCCTCAAACATTCAAATGAACATTTCAGATTCAAACTTTGAAATTTTCATAACACAAATATTTCAAATTTTAATCTTTTATCGGTTTTTAAACCCTTTCAGTTAATCAAGTCCAAATTAATGACCTTGAATATCTGATTTATGTATCAAGTTCAACTTAATGATCTTGATTAAAGGATTTGACACTAAACTGACATATTTATTCAAATGTAAGTTTCAACTTAATGAACTTTTAAACTTTTCAGATCAATTTGAAATTTTCAAACTTTTGATCCGCAGCTTTAGATTTTGAAAATCAGCATTTCATCATCGGTGGTCAAAACTAAAAGATAATATAATCTTTTTGTTTTTATGTAATGAATATCAAACTCTAAGTATGTACAAACATATTTACAAACATATTTTTGTTGAGTTTGTGTTTAAGGATCATATCAGTTTTTGAGAACATATCACAAGTACCATTGACCTCTTCATGACACTAAGTTTTAAACAAATTTACCTAGATTGCCGATATATTTGTCCACTTAAACTTCAACACATTTCTCAATTGTTCCAAGATATCTTAGTTAGACTTATGAAACTTGACTTAACTATGGTTTCCATCTCAGAATATACTCCCGCATCAAGATTCCCTAGATTTAATCTTACAGGTGAGTATAGCGTAATTGATATCTGTATCTGGGTTGTGTGAGACCTTGAGAGCTCAGGTTAGTACCACCGTACCGACAAAGAGATGAAGGCTCGACTTAGTAGGTAGTGTTCCAAAATGGAATCTTTTTGTACTGCAATTGTAGTATCTTTTGATATTTTCAACTGAATGCAGTTTTAGAGGATTTTTGCAAAAGCATTATAGAAGTTCTAGGCCATTGCTTACGCAAAATCAGAAGAACTTGTATAATACCCCAGATATCAATCATTTATAAAGACCTCGTATCTCAGAATCAGGCAATCTCTCCAACAAAATTTCAAAGTACTAAGTCCATATATCCGAGAGATGTTAATCCACAAGTTTAAGCAGTTGTAAAATTTAGTTTATACCTCAGAAACAATTTACTGAACATGTAAAGCCTATCGACACATCCACAGTAAGACTTGTTTATACCTTTTTCAACTTTACAATTCCTTAGCATACTGTGATAGTCCACTGATGTACTGTCATTTCCTTTTATCCACAAAACTCTTTTTGCCTTTTCAATGTTTTTGTACTTTTCACTATTAATATGTTTTTGAATTTTCTGAAAATTTTTTCTCCCCTAAAATCAAAAACATATTTTTGTGTTTTAGATTTTAAGAAAAACATTGACCAACTGATGAGAATCACTTCAATTCGCCATCCATTACTGCTTCACAATTTTACTTTTAAGACCTCTCCCCATCATAATGACAAAAACCTTAACACTTTTGAGTTTGTAACAATTTATATCCATGAGTTTTGTCTTTTCAACAGTGAGGGTGCTGTGAAATTTTTCAAATTTTCTTAAAAAATTTGTAAAATTTTGAAGTAAACGTTATTGGAACATGTTTTCGAAAAATTTTCTCCAAAATTTTTTCAAAAATTGTAAAGTAAACGTTGTTTGAATATGTAATAAGGCCGTTATATAGAACTTGATACCCGGCCCATTTTGATTGTGTGCCACTGAACTCCATTCTCAGAAATTTGCTTTTATCTCAGAAGTTCCTGAACAAAAATTCAAACAATTAGTTGAATAGAGATACCCAAGCCTTTGCAGTCTTAGGCGTTGTTTCTTCAACCTTAATTTTGATTTTCTTTACACAATCAGATTTATTTTGGACTTTCTCAGTTTTGGAAAGTCCTCTAACCTTTCAATTTTCACTGATTGTGTAACTTTTTTTCTTTTACCAACCATGATATATTTTTCGTTAAAGCTTTCTTGAAATACAATGTAGAAGCTTTTTGTTCATTACAACTCGAGGATTCACCAGTTTCAAGATTTGAAATCTTAGTAATAACTGGTTTCACCTTGTTTGTAGTTTCTGTACATTGTTTCAAAACTTGAGTTGGTATTTTCAAATCTTCAGAATTTTCCTTATCAATATGAACAGGTTTAGGATTAATTTGTAGACATTTTTTAGCAATGTGTCCAGTTACCCCACAAATATGGCACACCCTGTTATCATATCGTTTTCTATCAAATCATACACTCAAATCATAACACTGATTGACGTGTGGTAGCCATCTTTCCTGCTTCTTCTGTAACTTTGATTTGACGTTGAAGCACCGTGGTTCGACCTGCACCACTTATTCACAAAATTTTGTGAGTTTTGATTTACAAATTTTTGTGAGTTTCTATTTTGATTGGATGATCGTACCGATGAGCTTCTATTTTTCTTTTGAAAAATTTCAGAATTTTTAAAACTTTGTTTTTCTTTATGTTTTCATTCTCCATTCTGCTTAGAAGGTTTTTGTTTGAGCATTCACCTTTCTCAGTAGATTGTAGAACAGTTTCCTAAAATTTTTCTTTTAGTTTTAAAAATATTCCATTTTTCTCTTTTTTAGTACTTTCATCATCGGTATTATCATCACAATTTTAAATTATGACATCGTCATAATTTGTAACAATGTTACTTATTGGAATTTCCTTTTTATTATTATTGATTGGTTTTGGACATATATGATCTAACTTTAATGAGGAGGTCACAAAACCTTTCAATAATTTTTCTGAATCACCAGCTTTATTTTTAACAGTCTCAACTTCTTTTTCAAGTTGAGCAATTTTTTCAATATGGGAATTTATTGTTTTTTGATTTTCTATATTTACTTTTTTAAAAACATTTTTTTCATTTTTAAACATTTTTATTTCATTTTGAAAATCTACTACCATTTGTAATTTTTCATTTTCTAAAATTTTTATTTTGTTTTCAAAATTCTTTTCATATTCTTTTAATTTTTTATTTTCTAATGTTAAACTCTCAATCTCACTCAAGAGTTTTGCATTATCTGCCCGATAGATATCTACATCATAAACTGGGCAGATTGGTTTAGAACTTGGAGACTCATTTGGGGATATACTTGAAACTAGAACGTTATAGTTCTTAACCACTACACTCTCTTGAAACTTATTCTTCAGAGATGTCCATAATTCTTTCGCAGTCTTGTATTCTGGTAAAAGTATCAGGATGTCTTCCTTAACCGATTGCTGGATAAGACTAATCATTTTCTTTTCAGCAAAAAATCATCTTTCTGTTGAGTAGAATATTTGCACTTCTCCAGAATTTTCTAATTCTAATCTCTAGGAACGACATGACCTGTCTCAATCGCGACCCAACTGCGGAAATGCATATCTTGGACCCAGTTGGTAAATTTTTCATTCCAGGCTTCATACTCTTCTAATCTCATCAACATTGGCGGCTTCACAGACCCATTTCGTTTTCCAAACTAATATGTCGTTTAATACACTTGAAAAATGATTAGCAAACAGACAATTTTAGTAAAAATTTGACTTTTTAACCGACAATATTAACGTATCGGTTTGCTAAAAAAACGTTAAATTTTTTTTTTTGAAAAACTGTTTTTACCAGATTTGAGCTTTAAAGTCGTCTCGTCGATACGATTCTAACGATATATAATGTCCGAGACGTTTTTCGGGATTTTCATTCCTTGTTAAGATCAGCTTATTAACAAGTTCGGTCGAACTTGTTATAGATTTTATGAAAATTTCCCTGAAGGTTAAGTTCGGGCGAACTTATGTTGGATTTCAAGAAAAATTGCAAGTTCGGGCGAACTTGTAGTAGATTTTAACAAAATTTGATCAAGTTCGGGCGAACTTGATTAGTTTTGATGAAAAATTATAAGTTCGAGCAAACTTATACAAAAATAACTGAAAAACCAATCAAGTTCGGGCTAACTTGATGAAAAATCACTGAAAAAGTGAGTTTTTTCAATCAAGTTCGAGCGAACTTGAAGCTATGTTCGAGCGAACTTGAGTTACAAAACATGAATTTTTTAATTTTCGACATGAATTCGTTTGTTTTAAGCTCTGATCTTTTCAAGGGTTTAACTATTATGGATTTTACGTATTATACTTGAAAATCAGTCCATTGTTTCCGTGAATTGTCCAAGAAAAGTTAAAAATGAAAGAAATGAGTAGAAGATGAGATGTTTAATGTCCAGTGTCTTCAAATTAGACCAATCCTACTCTGATACCAATTGAGGGTCCGTTGTACAGATCTTTCTGGTCCTAATTTGGCAAACCTTAGGTAAACGTGTGGAATCCGTTTGCATAGGCGACATTGGATACAAGTTATTCACTGATTAATCATTGTTTCATTAATGCGTAGACGTTACAGATCCTAGAAACACTTGGACAGAGCTTCGCCTCTGTCGTGACAAAATCTCTGAATGTTACAAATGAAATCCCAAGGCACCTATTTATAGGTTTAGAAGTTCGCTGGTGAGATGCTAAGTTCGGGCGAACTTGACCTAGTCAAGTTTGGCCGAACTTGACATCAACACCATCATGACCAGCGAACTTGCCCTCTATCTCACTTAAATACGCCTAGTTTCTAACAGATTAAACCCTAATCACTCAGACTCGATACATAATGACGTAGGCAACAGACATATGCATCAACAATGTTTACTATCCTTTTGTAAGTTCGGGCGAACTTACATTTAACAAATATCAAACTTTTCAAACTAAGTTCGAGCGAACTTCCCATACACATTTCTTTTTTCAGATTTAACTTGAAGTCCGGTCGAACGTGAGGTTTTATCAGTTTTAACAATGTTTTGATTAGCAAGTTCGGTCGAACTTGATAACAAGTTCGGACGAACTTGTTATCATCTTCAACAAACATGCAAGTACAATTCATGATCATCTGATCAAATTTAAAAATTATTCAAGGTAGATTGGTTATCATTATTTTAGATTCAATTTGGTCCAATGTAACCTAGATCTATCGTATTTATCAAGTTCCGATCTTAGATGATCGATTATCGTTCAATCCATGGTTCAATCAACAATTTCTCACCTCTTCCATTGATAATGGTGTGCAAATAACCAAGTTCAACTAAAATTTCGGCAGTATAATGACCCTAAATTGCCAATTTCACACGAACGCTTGAATATGGCTAAGTGCGCTTCAGAGAGTTCTTGGGTGCAAGTAATGAGTTCGGCCGAACTTGCAAGGTATCTATACCTTGGCAAGTTCGGGCGAACTTGATAAGCCCAATAATAAAATCCCAATCAAGTCCGGGCGAACTTATACTATCACAACCAACCATCAACGCAAGTTCGGTCAAACTTGCTGTCAGATAAACTTTTAAGCAGTTAAGCAAGTTTGGCCGAACTTGCCTAACCTCAAATTCAAAATTTTTCAAATTTTTTCAATTAAGACCCTGAACTTTCCACTTTTTACCAGTTATGAAAATCCACTCAGTTGACCAAGTCCAAGCTAATGACCTTGGTTAACCGATTTGTCTGCCGAGTCCAAGTTAATGACCCCGGTTTGACCCGTTGCGAACAAACTGTTGATATTTTCAAAAACAAAGTTTCAAATTAATGAACTTTTCATCGTTTTGGCTTTTCAGATTTAACAGATTAGCTCCTAGCCCGTTATGAATGAGATTCCCACCAGTTTTGCACCTTACCAGACTTCGAAGACCCGTTTTCCAACATTGGTTTGCTGAAAAACAATGTAGAAACAAAATCTTTTTGTATTTTTGTAAGTTCATGCTAAAACACATTGAAAATCTTTTTGATTTTAATTTGTAAAGCTGATAAACTATGTACAGAACAATGTAAACCATGTACAAACATATTTACAGACATATTTTTGTGAATTCGTGTCTAAGGATCATATCAGTTAACTAAGTCATATCACCAGTACCGTTGACCTTTATATGACTTTTAAGTTTTAAACTTGTTTACCTAGATTGTCGATATCTTTGTCCACTTAAACTTTACCACATTTCCAACTGTTTCAAGATACGTTAAGGTATGAATTATGAAACTTGACTTATCTGCGGTTCCCACTTCTTGAATATACTCCCGTATCAAGATTTCCTAGATTTCATACTAAAGGTGAATATAGCATAATTGATATCTGTATCTGGGTTATGCGAGACCTTGAGAGCTCAGGTTAGTACTACCGAACATACACAGAGATGAAGGCTCGACTTTAGGTGTGTTCCACTTAAGGAATTTTTCAGCACTGCAAATGATTATATCTTTCGATACTTTTCAAGTTTGCATGCAGTTTTAGGGGTTTATAGCGAAAGTATTATAGAAGTTCTAGGCTATTGCTTCCGCAAAATCAGAAGAACTTGTATAATACCCCTAATATCAACTATCTATAAAGACCTCGTATCTCAGAATCAGGCAATCTCTCAAACGAAATTTCGGAGTACTAAGTCCATATATCCAAGATATGTTAATCCACAAGAAAGCAGTTGTAAAATTTAGTTTATATCTCGAAAACAGTTTACTGAACGTGTTAAGCCTATCGACGCATCCATAGTAAGACTTGTTTATCACTTTTTAAACTATCCATTTCTTTAGCATACTGTGATAGTCCACTGATGTACTATCATTTCCTTTTTATGACACTTAATTCTTTTTGTCTTTTACAATGTTTTTGTACTTTTTTTTGAAATTTTCTATGTTTTTGTATTTTTCCCAAATATTTCTCCCCCTAAAATCAAAAACATATTTTTGGATTTTTTAGATTTTAAGAAATACTAAACTATAAAGATATATACAAACCATACAAACCAATACAGATTACGTGAACTCATCGTCTGATCCGTATTCAACCTCACCTTCCGCACCTACAAGCAAATTTTTAAACCATTAAGCCTCATTAGATATTTAAATCTTGTTAAAGGAAATGCTTTGGTATAAAAATCAATCTTTTGTTCGTCGGTGTAGATTTTTTCTATTCGCACCAATTTCTTTTCGTAACAATCACGAATGAAATGGTAACGAATTTCAATATGTTTAGTACGTGAGTGATGAACCAGATTTTTGGTTATATCGATGGCTGCTTTGTTATCTACGAATAAAGGTGTATCAAGAAACTGCAGACCATAATCCCTCATCTGTTGCTGAATCCAGAGGATTTGAGAGCAACAGCTGGAAAATGTATTCTGCCTCACAGGTAGAGAGAGTGACCGTGGTCTGTTTCTTACACTGCCACTTTACCAAACGCGTTCCGAAGAACTGGCATCTTGCCGTTGTAGATTTCGAGTTAAGTTTGTCCACTCCGAAGTCTGAGTCAGTGTATCCCGTTAGGTCGAAATTGTCGTTCTTAGGATACTATAGGCCTGTGCTAGGACATCCCTTTAAGTAATGAAAGATTCGCTTGACTATCTGCATGTGTGACACTCGAGGATGGACAGATATCTCGAACATAAGCAGGTAGGATACATGATGTCTGGGCGAGATGCCGTCAGATACATCACGATCCTATCATCGATCGATAGAGTGGGTCATCAACTTTTGTTCCCGTCTCGTCTACGCAAATCCCATGGTTCAGTGCCAGCGGTGTCGAAAGCGGCTTCGAGCTATCCATTTTAAACTTTTTGAGATTGTCGTGAACATACTTAGTCTGATGAATGAATATCCCGTCTGGAAGCTGATCCACTTGTAAACCTAAGAAGAACTTCATTTCGCCCATTGAGGACATCTCGAACTTCTTCTTCATGATATTTTCAAACTCTTTGCACAGACTGTCATCCGTAGAACCGAAAATGATGTCATCCACATAGATTTGTACAATTATTAGATGAGATCCAACTTCTCTGGTAAACAAAGTGTTGTCCACTGTTCCTCTAGTAAAGCCGTTTCCAACAAGATGTTGCGATAACGTCTCGTACCAAGCTCTTGGGGCTTGGTGTAATTCGTACAAGGCTTTATCCAGGAGATATGCCTTCTTCTTGTTTAGTGGATCGACAAAACCCGGTGGTTGGCTGACGTACACTTGTTCACGAATTTTACCGTAGAGAAATGCAGATTTTACATCCAATTGGTACACCTTAAATCCCTTCCAAGCTGCGAATGCGAGGAAAATGCGGATAGACTCTAATCGTGCAATCGGTGCATATACCTCTGTATAATTAATACCCTCTTGCTAGTGGAATCCCTTGACAACCAGCCGAGCTTTGTTTCTAACTATTACACCCCGATCGTCTCTTTTGCACTTGAAGTCCCACCTTGTATCAATAGCTTTTTTCTTTCGGTGGCAAGTCTACAAGCTTCCAAACACCCAACTTCTCAAACCGTAACAGTTCCTCTTGCAATGCTATCACCCATTTCTCGTCATCCAGAGCTTCATTAACTGTTTTTGGCTCTATTTGAGAAATGAAACATGAGTAGTAGCAGTAGTTCTGAGTTTGAGCAACTCGGTTGTTGTAACATTACGTGTTTTACGTCCTATAATTATCTTACACATGTCCCGGGAATCCTAAATATGACGTATGTCAAACCAGGAGGGACCTAAAGTCGTTAAATCGCTTATCTTATCCTCAATGTGCTTTGAAATGAAGTTGAGGGGCCATATATGCTTAAATAAAAGTTTTAGAATGTTCAGGGACTGAAATTGCCAAGTTGAAAACTTGGCTGGCTGACCTGAAGCACGGTCGCAGGCCGCGACTAGGCTAGGCTTGCACCTCTCGCACCCGCAAGAGGGTGCCAGCGATAGAAAAATTTTAAATAGATGGCAGCTTGCATGCTCTACACATTTACACGAGTTTGCCACCTCTCAGCACCTCAACACACGTCCTTGGACACTCGTTGATGCCCTTGAACACCTGGCAACATCTCTGGAACCCCCTTGCTACATATGTGTTGAGATTTTTGAAGTTGCAACATACTTTTTATCACTAAGTGCATCAAGTTCTTGCTTGAGGAGGTTCTAATCAAATCCAGGCATTCCAACTCATTTCCAAGCTTTCCATTTCGTTCTTAGCACACTCTTGGACCAATTTTAAGTGTTCAATCTTGTGCTAAGTCGATTCCTCATAGTTTAGAGCTTAGAACGAAGTCTTGACGTAATTACGCCTTGAATTTGCTCTAAATCTGTGTATACTCCGTTATTGTGCGTAACGAAAGTTCCTACATGCTCATAATAATGGAGGTAATAAACCCTCAAGAGGGCATTTTCAGATTTTCACAGATTCATGGCCAATTGACGAGTCAACCGAAAAGTCAATAAAAGTCAAACTGAGCAGTTTTTGTAAAATTCATAACTAACGATCCAGATGTTATAAAATATGTTTTAAAGCATTAATAACCTTAAAATAAGTATTTGAACATATGTCAACAGGTTCGGTTCGTCAATTTTTGGTCTAGGCTCGGTTTGTAACCGAAAGTCTCAAACAGTTGACTTTCAGTTCTGACCCGTTTTGAGCCATTCTTGATACTAAGTTATGGTCATTTTATGACCATGTTATGTTTAGAATATTTTCCTAAAGGTTTGTGACTCGATTCCTAAGAAATCTGAGTTTTTACATAAGTTCCATAAAAGTCTTTAAAACCTTGCAAAAAGGTCCTTTTGTGCAAGATTAAGATTTTAAACACTTATAACCTACATTTGAAGTTGTTACTGATTTGTAATTTTAAACTAATTTTATTGATGTTATAATCTGATCAAAACTTAATTTTTATAAAGAAATGTGTTTACGACATAAAGGACTAAAATGCCCTTTTCGGCATTTTAGAAAGAAAACTTGATGTTATGAAAAAGATGAAATATTTTCTGATGTAATATGGTAAGTAGGACCAATTGGGATATTTATTCAGTTTAATACCTGGATAACTTGCGAACTTCAATTCAGGTAAATACTCTTAACTTATTTTCCCTATACGGGCTTGAGATACGGTAGACTACTACCGCTTGGTCGGGTATGAGATAATGTTTTATCCAGTTGTGATAATTAAATGAAATCTTACATAACCCGGTTTTGATCTGTTTTGACTGAAACTAAAACATTTGGGGTGGGCTTGACCGTGTCCGGGATATACTTGGCTCACTAAATTGGTAGTGGCCACGACAATATAGCATGGCGTGTAGGCATACACTGGGAATTGCTATCTTGCTTTGTTTATGAAAGTTCAGAGTGGTGTGTCAGTCGATCATGTCTCGATTTTTGTACTCGGCCTCATATGTGAAAGCCAGCATGTAAATCTGTATACAAGGTCATTTGTACTGTCCCAAGTTATTTATGAAAATGTGCCTTGTGCACTTAAAACCATTTTCGAAAAGGTTTTCAAAATGAGTCGATTGAGCGTATTTACCAGTGTAAACTGACTTATTTTCAAAAGCTTAAGTTACAGGTTGCAAGTACGGAATAGGCCGGGAGCTGCGGGGCGAATAACCAAGGAGTTGTGACCTTAGGAAATTGCCTGTTTATAGTCTGTTATCATTTTGTATGTATTTTGATCCGCCTGTGGATCTAGTTACAACCATGTCTGTATATATTTATTTTGGACGCTAGACATTATCGGTTGTAATAGTTTATTTATTCCAAGCCTTCCGCTGTGTTATGCTTATTTGGTTATGATGATATCAACTATACGTCATGATACTCCCCACCGGGCCCACCGGTAGACACGTGGAAGTCAGGGTGTGACAGGTTGGTATCAGAGCCAACGTTTGAGGGAATTCGACACTTGTGATTAGTGTCTGATCTCAAGCGACATAAGAAAACACATTCCTTAGACTCTCCAGTCTAGGCTTTGACCTAGGATTATTCGTTCCCTTATTTTGTTATTTTACTTGCCTTTGTTTTTAATTTGTTTTGTAATAGGAATTGTCGAAGATGCCTCCAAAATTTTCTAGAGGAGCGAAGGGAAAAGGCCTCATGAGAGGCAAAGCTGCGGGACAAGGACCTTCGAATCCACATAACTACAACCCTTACGAGGGGTCAAGAGACTCCTCATCACCATGGGAACCGTACCCTCATCGTCACTCTATATCCCACGAGTATTCCCCACCACTAGATTCACTGCCACCACAACCTACCCAATCCCATCACTCACACTCCCATTCTTTCCATGGAAATTATAACCTTGATATTCAATTTCATCACCTTCAGTAACCCCACCTGAAGATTCCCCGAACCTATGGAAGAAGACTCTGACCCAGAAAGGCCGGCAACGGGATCAATGGGTCATCCCATTTACTAATCCAGCGGATCCAATTCATATGCTGGAACGCCCCAGCACTATACGGATGAATTTCAGGAAAAGTTTTCACAATATATTTTCTACGACACCCCATCTTACCATAGCACACCATCCCACCACACTCCATCCTACCATACACCTATACACCATACTCCTCCACCTGAAGAACAACAGATGGAACAGTCACAACTACCACCTCGTCCACCTAGGAAGAGGAACGCACGTATGTCCGTGCGAATGGGGCCCAGGGTTGGGACACTATCTCCCCAGCCTTCATCCTACCCCACTATCAAGAAGATCCACAAATGGGTGGACCTTCTTATGCCTCGCCTTTCAACAAGCAACCACCTTCTACTGTTGAGCCTGAGCCTCAACCACCCCTACCATTTGGCGAACCTTTTCAACCACCTCCGCCACCGGGTTTTGATAACCCCATACCTACCTACCAACAATTGCCAGAATATAATCCTCTTAATCCCTCTACCTGGCCAGAGCGCCATAGGCATCACATATCTCATCCTGACCCTTACCTAGAAATGGCCATGAATGCACATTACCATATCCCTACCAACCAGACGGATATCCCTACTATGAGTACCAACATCCGATTGCACCGCCTCAACCCCAAACTCAACCGCAACCACAACAGCCGCCACCAACTATGAACGTTCTGAACGAAGCAATAGAACGAGTAAAAGAGCTACAAGAGAAATCAGCCAAGGACGCTAAGAAGAACCAAAAACTATTAAAAAGGCTGATGAAAAAGTTAACGGGGAAGAAGGATTAAGCTCCGTATTATCCTTATGTACTATGTTTAATTTAAATTAAGTCCTTGCATGGACAAGTATTTAATTTTAACACCCCTGTGAGGGTATGTTTCTTATTTTAGTCCCTGCGAGGACAATCTATCTTATTTTCTTGTAAAAGACCCGTTTAGGGCAATTGTAATTGTAATTTTAATATTAATAAAAAATTCCTTATGGATTAATGTTATATGTACTATTATAATATCAACTGTTCAAGCCAACGTCTCGATATTGATTCGAAATTTGTGATCTACGAAACATTTCCAAGAAATCTCCTTGATGGTTTACACCTGCCAAGTGATTAGGTCACATATATTGGCAAAACGGTAGTTAATTATATGGTGTTCCACCCTGATAGTTAAGGTTGAGAAATCCAATAAGGAGTCCCTTCTATCCAGAAGTGATGAACTACGTTCTACACTTCACTAGTCCGCCTGATCTGGACTAGCTACTTAAACCATTTCAAGGAATTGCTATTCTAAAAGGTTAATATATTCAAGGTATTAATGTCCTGGCAGTGTGACCTAAGGAACCACACAAGCCGTCAAGGCAAAGGACTACGTCCAAGCCTATATAATCTATTTTGATCTTGATCAGAAATCATCAGTGCGATGATTACTTTAATTAAACACCCATTAGTGATGTAATGCACCCCGGCTATGTTATGTCCATTAGTGACAATGACAGTTGTAGTCTACGACTCTCTGTCTCGAGGTAGTAAAACTATGTTCGAACCTCGAAGCTATTTGATCCATTGGTGATCTTGATTTTATAATTCAAGCCCTTAGTGCTACTCTAAAATTGTCCTTGTGACAGGCCTATTTGTGCCACCTTTTAACACCCCCCTTATTAAGGCCGTTTGTGCCGTTATCAATCAAATCAAACAAGTATAATTAATTAATTCCACGTAATTGCTTCAGCGTCAAAGTACAAGGATGGTCAATTCAGATGAAGCAGATAGCCACCGTGGGGATGGAGGTGCCAACGAACATATTGTAATTACTAGAGGTGAACTGCAGGCATTAATTGCCACCAAAGTAGAAATTAAAGATCGTGACGAGAAGAACGGTGAATCCAGTGCTTCACATACCAAGCATACTTCTAAGCACACATCCAGGCATACATCTTCACACCATTCGAAGCACTCATCACAAAAGAAATCTGAACATCCCTCTGACGAGAAAGACGACTCTGAGCATTCGTCGAATATTGAAAGGAAAAGAAAGGAGTACCGCAGAAAGACTCAATTTAAAAAGGAAGGTTGCTCCTATAAATACTTTGTGTCTTGCAAACCACGTGACTTCACTGGTGAAAAAGGAGCTGTGGAAACGCTCCGATGGTTAGACGAGATCGAAACTATTGTAGAAGTCAGTGGGTGCGCTGAGAGAGACGTAGTGCAGTATGTAGCGCAATCATTCAAGGGCGATGCCCTCACATGGTGGAAATCGATGATTCAGTCGTCTGGGAAGGTTCATCTGTATAATTTGAGCTGGGAAAAGTTTGTTGAATTGGTAAAGGATGCCTATTGTCCACCTCATGAGCTGGAAAGGATCGAAACAGAATTTATTGGGCTAACCATGAAGAATCTCGACTGTGGGAAGTATGTATCAGAATTTAACTCCATGTCGAGATTGGCGCCATATTTGATCACTCCCGAATTTAAACGCATCTCACGTTTTATTGGCGGATTAGAACCGGAGATTAAGGGTGATGTCGGTCACTAGGCCCGTGACATTTAGGTCTGCTATAGACCTTTCCATGGTCTTAACTCAGGATTTGAAGAGACAGAGGTCTCTTAGTTCTGAAGGTGGTGAGAAAAGGAAGAGAGATGATGACAGGTTTCACCGCTTCAACAAGAACAGGAAGTTCGGGTCAAACAAGAACCATCAAAGGTCTAGCAATAGGCCTAAAGCAGAAAGTGCAACAAGCGACACTTTGGTGCGTGTCGGGATGAGCTTCAGACAAAGCCTTGTGGGATTTGTAAGAGACATGGGCACAAGGTTCTGGAATGTAAGGATTTAAAGGAGTTCACCTGTTATAATTGTGGCGAGAAAGGACATATCAAACCCAACTGTCCTAAGTACAAGAAAGATGTCACTGCTAAGGACGATGGGGCAAAGAAAGGAAAGCTCGTGCTTTCCAGATGAAAGCCAAGGAGGCTGTGAACGATGACAATGTGATAACAGGTACGTTCCTTTTTAATGATGTCTATGCTAGAGTTCTTTTCGATTCAGGGGCTGATAAATCATTTGTAGATCATAAGTTTAGTGCCTTATTAAACTTGCTCATGAGAACTCTAGACATAACATACGACGTAGAACTTGCTGAAGGAAGGATAGAAACCGCTTCTACAATTCTTGATGGATGTTTCGTTTCCATTAAGGATCACTCTATTCCTGTTTCGCTATTGCCAATGAAGTTGGCAGGTTTCGATGTAGTTCTTGGTATGGACTGGTTGTCTAGTAACCATGCCCATATAGCCTGTAACAAGAAGCTCATCGAAATTAAAACTTCGACCGGTGAATTGCTGCCTATCCAAGGTGATGTACGTTATGGTTTGTCCGAAAAGGATGTGTTACTTAAATCTTCGAAATGCCTGAAAAAGAATTGTGTCATTTACATGGCACAAGTAACCATTGATGGAGCTAAAGCCAAAGATCGAAGACCTACCCGTTATCTCAGAATTTGCTGACGTGTTTCCTGAAGACTTGCCTGGTCTACCTCCAGATAGGCAAGTAGAATTTAGAATTGATATCATACCTGGTGCAGCTCCAGTTGCTAGAGCCCCGTATAGACTTGCACCTACAGAAATGAAAGAGTTGAGGACACAACTTGAGGAATTGTTGGAAAAAGGATTCATTCAGCAAAGTTCTTCCCCTTGGGGAGCTCCAATACTGTTTGTGAAAAAGAAAGATGGTTCAATGCGAATGTGCATTGACTACCGCGAGCTGAATAAGTTAACAATTAAGAACCATTATCCATTGCCCAGAATTGATGATTTATTTGACCAGCTTCAGGGAGCAAGCTACTTCTCGAAGATTGATTTGAGGTCAGGTACCATCAACTCAAAGTTCATACTGAAGACGTTCCAAAGACGGCGTTTAGAACGAGATATGGTCATTATGAGTTCTTAGTGATGCCTTTTGGGCTCACTAATGCACCTGCAGCTTTTATGGATTTGATGAATAGAGTCTGCAAGCCTTATCTAGATAAGTTTGTCATCGTAATCATAGATGACATACTTATATACTCTCGTAGTCAGGCAGACCACGAGAAACATCTGAGGTGTATTTTGAAGCTGTTGAGACAAGAGAAACTTTATGCAAAGTTTTCTAAGTGTGAATTTTGGTTACGTGAAGTACAATTCTTAGGCCACGTGGTTAGTGAACGTGGGATATAAGTTGACCCTGCCAAAGTCGAGGCAGTAATGAATTGGCAAGCCCCCAAGACACCATCCAAAATCCGAAGTTTTCTGGGTTTGGCCGGTTATTATAGAAGATTTATAGAAAACTTTTCAAGGATAGCTACTCCATTGACGACCCTGACCCGTAAGATGTTAAATTTGTTTGGGGTCCGAAACAGCAGGAAGCCTTTGATGTATTGAAGCAAAAATTAAGTAATGCTCTATGTTGACTCTACCAGAAGGAATTGAAGATTTTGTGGTATATTGTGATGCTTCACACACCGGCATGGGGTGTGTACTCATGCAAAGAGGAAAGGTAATTGCCTACGCTTCAAGGCAATTGAAGATACACGAAAGAAACTACACCACGCATGATTTGGAACTAGGTGTCATGGTGATTTGCGCTCAAACTATGGAGACATTATTTATATGGAACAAAGTGTGTTATATACAACCGACCACAAAAGTATCCAACATTTATTCAATCAAAAGGATTTAAATACGCGATAGCATCGGTGGAGGGAGACGCTGAACGACTATGATTGCGAGATCCGTTACCACCCAGGCAAGGCAAACGTGGTTGCCTATGCTTTGAGCTGCAAGGAAAGGATTAAACCCATACGGATCAATGCTAAAAGTATTGAAGTAAAGAATGATCTGAAAGATAAGATTTTGGAAGCTCAAAAGCAAGCTTTGTTAAAAGCGAATCTACCTAAGGAAGAACTGGGAAAGTTGGCAGAACAACTTACCCCGGAAATGATGGAATCCTAAGGTTTTGTGAACGACTTTTGATTCCAGTCTTCGGAGGACTTGGAGACTTGATCCTCCAAGAAGCACATAGTTCCAGGTATTTGATTCACCCGGTCCTTGACAAAATGTATAAGAATTTGAGACCCGATTATTGGTGGTACGGATTGAAGAAATCCATAGCGGCCTATGTAGCTAAATGTTTGACGTGCTCACAAATTAAAGCTGAACATCAAAAGCCGTCAGGCCTATTGCAGCCATTGGAAATTCCCATGTGGAAATGGGAATGCGTAACTATGTATTTCATTACCAAGTTACCAAAAACAAAGCGAGGGAATGACGCAATATGGGTGATCGTGGACAGACTAACTAAGTCAGCTCATTTCCTGCCGATCAGTGAAACTTACAGCTCTGACAAATTGGCAAAACTCTATGTTGATGAGATTGTGTCATTGCATGGTGTGCCAGTATCCATTGTATCAGATAGAGACACAAGATATACCTCTCATTTCTGGAAAAGCTTTCAACAAGCCTTGGGCACTCGATTAAATTTTAGCACATCATATCATCCTCAAACGGATGGGCAAAGCGAGCGCACTATACAGACCTTAGAAGATATGCTATGCACTTGTGTGATTGATCTAGGTGGAAGTTAGGATATCCACTTGCCACTTGTTGAATTCTCCTACAATAACAGCTACCACGCAAGTATTCAAGCAGCCCCGTTTGAAGCGCTATACAGGAGAAAGTGTAGGACGCTCGTTTGTTGGGCAGAAGTTGGTGAAGCACAACTATCAGGACCGAAAATAGTCCTGGAGACGACGGACAAAATTTTACAAATTTGGGATCATCTCAAGGCTGCCAAGGATAGGCAGAAATGTTATGCGGATCGAAGACGCAAACCTCTTGAGTTCCAGATTGGGGACAAAGTCTTACTTAAAGTGTCGCCTTGGAAAGGCGTCATGCGCTTCGGAAAGAAAAGCAAATTAAGTCCAGGTACGTTGGACCATTTGAAATTGTTGAGCGAATTGGAGCTGTTGCTTATAGATTAAAGCTTCCGGAAAAGTTCAATGGAATCCATGATGTATTCCACATTTCTAACTTGAAGAAGTGCTTGGCAAATGAGTCGTTGGCTATGCCACACGACGAGGTTCATATTGATAAGAACCTACGTTTTATTGAGCAACCAGTGGCAATCGAGGATCGCCAGGTCAAGAAGCTTCGTAGGAAGCATGTGCCTATTGTAAAGGTTAAATGGGACACTCTTCGAGGTTCCGAATACACTTGGGAAGTTGAGTCTGTCATGCGACAGAAGTACCCACAATTGTTTGATTGAAATCTCGGGTTGAGATTATTTTAAGGGGATGAGGATGTAACATACGTGTTTTACGTCCTATAATTATCTTACACGTGTCCCGGGAATCCTAAATATGACGTATGTCAAACAAGGAGGGACCTAAAGTCGTTAAATCGCTTATCTTATCCTCAATGTGCTTTGAAATGAAGTTGAGGGCCATATATGCATAAATAAAAGTTTTAGAACGTTCAGGGACTGAAACTGCCAAGTTGAAAACTTGGCTGGCTGTCCTGAAGCACGGTCGCGGGCTGCGACCAGACTAGGCTTGCACCTCTCGTGCCCCGCGAGAGGGTGCCAACGATAGAAAAATTTTAAATAGATGGCAGCTTGCATGCTCTACACATTTACACGAGTTTGCCACCTCTCAGCACCTCAACACACGTCCTTGGACACTCGTTGATGCCCTTGAACACCTGGCAACATCTCTGGAACCCCCTTGCTACATATGTGTTGAGATTTTTGAAGTTGCAACATACTTTTTATCACTAAGTGCATCAAGTTCTTGCTTGAGGAGGTTCTAAGCAAATCCAGGCATTCCAACTCATTTCCAAGCTTTCCATTTCGTTCTTAGCACACTCTTGGACCAATTTTAAGTGTTCAATCTTTTGCTAAGTCGATTCCTCATAGTTTAGAGCTTAGAACGAAGTCTTGACGTAATTACGCCTTGAATTTTCTCTAAATCTGTGTATACTCCGTTATTGTGCGTAACGAAAGTTCCTACATGCTCATAATAATGGAGGTAATAAACCCTCAAGAGGGCATTTTCAGATTTTCACGGATTCATGGCCAATTGACGAGTCAACCGAAAAGTCAATAAAAGTCAAACTGAGCAGTTTTTGTAAAATTCATAACTAACGATCAGGATGTTATAAATATGTTTTAAAGCATTAATAACCTTAAAATAAGTATTTGAACATATGTTAACAGGTTCGGTTCGTCAATTTTTGGTCTAGGCTCGGTTTGTAACCGAAAGTCTCAAACAGTTGACTTTCTGTTGACTTTCAGTTCTGACCCGTTTTGAGCCATTCTTGATACTAAGTTATGGTCATTTTATGACCATGATTATGTTTAGAATATTCTTATAAAGCTTCGTGACTCGATTCCTAAGAAATCCGAGTTTTTACATAAGTTCCATAAAAGTCTTTAAAACCTTGCAAAAAGGTCCTTTTGTGCAAGATTAAGATTTTAAACACTTATAAACCTACTTTGAAGTTGTTACTGATTGGTAATTTAAACTAATTTTATTGATGTTATAATCTGATCAAAACTTAATTTTTATAAATAAATGTGTTTACGACACATAAAGGACTAAAATGCCCTTTTCGGCATTTTAGAAAGATTAAACTTGATGTTATGAAAAAGATGAAATATTTTCTGATGTAATATGGTAAGTAGGACCAATTGGGATATTTGTTCAGTTTAATACCTGGATAAAAGTCTAAAGATCGCTAATCGCCGCAAAATGACGAAACTACCCTTTCTACGGAAAATCACTTTAATCCATTTTTTTGTAATCAAAACTTGAACTTACTAATATAATAAGTTTTATGGCATGATTTTGATATATATAAAAAAGGGTCCTAACTTCTATTTAATTCAAATTATCGGTTTAACGACGTATTAGCGACTTTTACGCCTTTTTGGCACATAGTATGATTTAAAACCATAACTATGAACCGAGACTTGTTACCTACTGATTTATAAACATATTTTCATCATATAAACAGTAAGTATAAGTCCCGAACTCAGAATCCCAAATTTGGCTTCAAAGCTATGTGTGAAATGACTAAAATGCCCCTACGGGACATAGTTTATTTCAAAACCGTCAAACACACATATATTTGATATCCTACTGTTATAACATTAAAAAATAAGTATTTTTGCTGATTTATAAGAGTCATTACATCAGATTCATAGTTAACATCTTTTATAAACTTAAACATGACCGAATTGCTCTTTTGAGGCATAAAACAGATTTTAATTTAACTCGGGCCTATCTTTGCAAATGTTACTGATTTTATAACGTATATTAAACATGATTTCTTATGGAACTTATATATGACTCATACGGTTACCCGGCTTCGGTATTAAGCATACGGTTAAGCATACGTAGCTTGTTTATGTATTTTAACCGTAACGGGTTTAACCTTGTCCATTCCTTATCAAAATCCAGAATGTTATTGGTCTTCCCATATTACACAAGTCTATGTACTTGTCGGGTCCAATTAACATTCTATTCCGGTCACCGCTTATCTAGCGTATCGTACCGTATCACAATTTAGCGTTAGACTAACTGGTCCAAGTCTAGGACTTAACTAAGGACCCGTTAGCATTCTAATATTGGTTATTAATTACCATCACTCCAGACTGAACGCCTCCTGGTAGATTGCTCCTGTACTTGCTCTAGAATACCGCTGAATTTGGATTACTTGCGAACTTCAATTCAGGTAAATACTCTTAACTTATTTTTCCTATACGGGCTTGGGATACGGTAGACTACAATTGCTTGGTCGGTATGGATATGTTATCAGTTGGATATAACGAAATCTTACATAACCCGGTTTTGATCTGTTTTGACTGAAACTAAAACATTGGGGTGTGCTTGACCGTGTCCGGGATATCCTTGGCTCACTAAATTGGTAGTGGCCATGACAATATAGCATGGCGTGTAGGCATACACTGGGAAATTGCTATCTTGCTTTGTTTATGAAAGTTCAGAGTGGTGTGTCAGTCGATCATGTCTCGGTTTTTGTACTCGGCCTCATATGTGAAAGCCAGCATGTAAATCTGTATACAAGGTCATTTGTAATGTCCCAAGTTATTTATGAAAATGTTCCTTGTGCACTTAAAACCATTTTCGAAAAGGTTTTCAAAATGAGTCGATTGAGCGTATTTACCAGTGTAAACTGACTTATTTTCAAAAGCTTAAGTTACAGGTTGCAAGTACGGAATAGGCCGGGAGCTGCGGGCGAATTAACCAAGGAGTTGCGACCTTAGGAAATTGCCTGTTTATAGTCTGTTATCATTTTGTATATATTTCGATCCGCCTGTGGATCTAGTTACAACCATGTCTGTATATATTTATTTTGGACGCTAGACATTATCGGTTGTAATAGTTTATTTATTCCAAGCCTTCCGCTGTGTTATGCTTATTTGGTTATGATGATATCAACTATACGTCATGATACTCCCCACCGGGCCCACCGGTAGACACGTGGATGTCAGGGTGTGACAGGTTGGTATCAGAGCCAACTTTGAGGGAATTCGACACTTGTGATTAGTGTCTGATCTCAAGCGACATAAGAAAACACATTCCTTAGACTCTCCAGTCTAGGCTTTGACCTAGGATTATTCGTTCCCTTATTTTGTTATTTTACTTGCCTTTGTTTTTAATTTGTTTTGTAATAGGAATTGTCGAAGATGCCTCCAAAATTTTCTAGAGGAGCGAAGGGAAAAGGCCTCATGAGAGGCAAAGCTACGGGACAAGGACCTTCGAATCCACATAACTACAACCCTTACGAGGGGTCAGAGACTCCTCATCACCATGGGAACCGTACCCTCATCGTCACTCTATATCCCACGAGTATTCCCCACCACCAGATTCACTGCCACCACAACCTACCCAATCCCATCACTCACACTCCCATTCTTTCCATGGAAATTATAACCTTGATATTCAATTTCACTCACCTTCAGTAACCCCACCTGAAGATTCCCCGAACCTATGGAAGAAGACTCTGACCCAGAAAGGCCGGCAACGGGATCAATGGGTCATCCCATTTACCTATCCAGCAGATCCAATTCATATGCTGGAACGCCCCAGCACTATACGGATGAATTTCAGGAAAAGTTTTCACAATATATTTTCTACGACACCCCATCTTACCATAGCACACCATCCCACCACACTCCATCCTACCATACACCTATACACCATACTCCTCCACCTGAAGAACAACAGATGGAACAGTCACAACTACCACCTCGTCCACCTAGGAAGAGGAACGCACGTATGTCCGTGCGAATGGGGCCCAGGGTTGGGACACTATCTCCCCAGCCTTCATCCTACCCCACTATCAAGAAGATCCACAAATGGGTGGACCTTCTTATGCCTCGCCTTTCAACAAGCAACCACCTTCTACTGTTGAGCCTGAGCCTCAACCACCCCTACCATTTGGCGAACCTTTTCAACCACCTCCGCCACCGGGTTTTGATAACCCCATACCTACCTACCAACAATTGCCAGAATATAATCCTCTTAATCCCTCTACCTGGCCAGAGCGCCATAGGCATCACATATCTCATCCTGACCCTTACCTAGAAATGGCCATGAATGCACAATAACCATATCCCTACCAACCAGACGGATATCCCTACTATGAGTACCAACATCCGATTGCACCACCTCAACCCCAAACTCAACCGCAACCACAACAGCCGCCACCAACTATGAACGTTCTGAACGAAGCAATAGAACGAGTAAAATAGCTACAAGAGAAATCAGCCAAGGACGCTAAGAAGAACCAAAAACTATTAAAAAGGCTGATGAAAAAGTTAACGGGGAAGAAGGATTAAGCTCCGTATTATCCTTATGTACTATGTTTAATTTAAATTAAGTCCTTGCATGGACAAGTATTTAATTTTAACACCCCTGTGAGGGTATGTTTCTTATTTTAGTCCCTGCGAGGACAATCTATCTTATTTTCTTGTAAAAGACCCGTTTAGGGCAATTGTAATTGTAATTTTAATATTAATAAAAAATTCCTTATGGATTAATGTTATATGTACTATTATAATATCAGCTGTTCAAGCCAACGTCTCGATATTGATTCGAAATTTGTGATCTACGAAACATTTCCAAGAAATCTCCTTGATGGTTTACACCTGCCAAGTGATTAGGTCACATATATTGGCAAAACGGTAGTTAATTATATGGTGTTCCACCCTGATAGTTAAGGTTGAGAAATCCAATAAGGAGTCCCTTCTATCCAGAAGTGATGAACTACGTTCTACACTTCACTAGTCCGCCTGATCTGGACTAGCTACTTAAACCATTTCAAGGAATTGCTATTCTAAAAGGTTAATATATTCAAGGTATTAATGTCCTGGCAGTGTGACCTAAGGAACCACACAAGCCGTCAAGGCAAAGGACTACGTCCAAGCCTATATAATCTATTTTGATCTTGATCAGAAATCATCAGTGCGATGATTACTTTAATTAAACACCCATTAGTGATGTAATGCACCCCGGCTATGTTATGTCCATTAGTGACAATGACAGTTGTAGTCTACGACTCTCTGTCTCGAGGTAGTAAAACTATGTTCAACCTCGAAGCTATTTGATCCATTGGTGATCTTGATTTTATAATTCAAGCCCTTAGTGCTACTCTAAAATTGTCCTTGTGACAGGCCTATTTGTGCCACCTTTTAACACCCCCCTTATTAAGGCCGTTTGTGCCGTTATCAATCAAATCAAACAAGTATAATTAATTAATTCCACGTAATTGCTTCAGCGTCAAAGTACAAGGATGGTCAATTCAGATGAAGCAGATAGCCACCGTGGGGATGGAGGTGCCAACGAACATATTGTAATTACTAGAGGTGAACTGCAGGCATTAATTGCCACCAAAGTAGAAATTAAAGATCGTGACGAGAAGAACGGTGAATCCAGTGCTTCACATACCAAGCATACTTCTAAGCACACATCCAGGCATACATCTTCACACCATTCGAAGCACTCATCACAAAAGAAATCTGAACATCCCTCTGACGAGAAAGACGACTCTGAGCATTCGTCGAATATTGAAAGGAAAAGAAAGGAGTACCGCAGAAAGACTCAATTTAAAAAGGAAGGTTGCTCCTATAAATACTTTGTGTCTTGCAAACCACGTGACTTCACTGGTGAAAAAGGAGCTGTGGAAACGCTCCGATGGTTAGACGAGATCGAAACTATTGTAGAAGTCAGTGGGTGCGCTGAGAGAGACGTAGTGCAGTATGTAGCGCAATCATTCAAGGGCGATGCCCTCACATGGTGGAAATCGATGATTCAGTCGTCTGGGAAGGTTCATCTGTATAATTTGAGCTGGGAAAAGTTTGTTGAATTGGTAAAGGATGCCTATTGTCCACCTCATGAGCTGGAAAGGATCGAAACAGAATTTATTGGGCTAACCATGAAGAATCTCGACTGTGGGAAGTATGTATCAGAATTTAACTCCATGTCGAGATTGGCGCCATATTTGATCACTCCCGAATTTAAACGCATCTCACGTTTTATTGGCGGATTAGAACCGGAGATTAAGGGTGATGTCTGGTCATCTAGGCCCGTGACATTTAGGTCTGCTATAGACCTTTCCATGGTCTTAACTCAGGATTTGAAGAGACAGAGGTCTCTTAGTTCTGAAGGTGGTGAGAAAAGGAAGAGAGATGATGACAGGTTTCACCGCTTCAACAAGAACAGGAAGTTCGGGTCAAACAAGAACCATCAAAGGTCTAGCAATAGGCCTAAAGCAGAAAGTGCAACAAGCGACACTTTGGTGCGTGTCGGGATGAGCTTCAGACAAAGCCTTGTGGGATTTGTAAGAGACATGGGCACAAGGTTCTGGAATGTAAGGATTTAAAGGAGTTCACCTGTTATAATTGTGGCGAGAAAGGACATATCAAACCCAACTGTCCTAAGTACAAGAAAGATGTCACTGCTAAGGACGATGGGGCAAAGAAAGGAAAGCTCGTGCTTTCCAGATGAAAGCCAAGGAGGCTGTGAACGATGACAATGTGATAACAGGTACGTTCCTTTTTAATGATGTCTATGCTAGAGTTCTTTTCGATTCAGGGGCTGATAAATCATTTGTAGATCATAAGTTTAGTGCCTTATTAAACTTGCTCATGAGAACTCTAGACATAACATACGACGTAGAACTTGCTGAAGGAAGGATAGAAACCGCTTCTACAATTCTTGATGGATGTTTCGTTTCCATTAAGGATCACTCTATTCCTGTTTCGCTATTGCCAATGAAGTTGGCAGGTTTCGATGTAGTTCTTGGTATGGACTGGTTGTCTAGTAACCATGCCCATATAGCCTGTAACAAGAAGCTCATCGAAATTAAAACTTCGACCGGTGAATTGCTGCCTATCCAAGGTGATGTACGTTATGGTTTGTCCGAAAAGGATGTGTTACTTAAATCTTCGAAATGCCTGAAAAAGAATTGTGTCATTTACATGGCACAAGTAACCATTGATGGAGCAAAGCCAAAGATCGAAGACCTACCCGTTATCTCAGAATTTGCTGACGTGTTTCCTGAAGACTTGCCTGGTCTACCTCCAGATAGGCAAGTAGAATTTAGAATTGATATCATACCTGGTGCAGCTCCAGTTGCTAGAGCCCCGTATAGACTTGCACCTACAGAAATGAAAGAGTTGAGGACACAACTTGAGGAATTGTTGGAAAAAGGATTCATTCAGCCAAGTTCTTCGCCTTGGGGAGCTCCAGTACTGTTTGTGAAAAAGAAAGATGGTTCAATGCGAATGTGCATTGACTACCGCGAGCTGAATAAGTTAACAATTAAGAACCATTATCCATTGCCCAGAATTGATGATTTATTTGACCAGCTTCAGGGAGCAAGCTACTTCTCGAAGATTGATTTGAGGTCAGGTAACCATCAACTCAAAGTTCATACTGAAGACGTTCCAAAGACGGCGTTTAGAACAAGATATGGTCATTATGAGTTCTTAGTGATGCCTTTTGGGCTCACTAATGCACCTGCAGCTTTTATGGATTTAATGAATAGAGTCTTCAAGCCTTATCTGGATAAGTTTGTCATCATATTCATAGATGACATACTTACATACTCTCGTAGTCAGGCAGACCACGAGAAACATCTGAGGTGTATTTTGAAGTTGTTGAGACAAGAGAAACTTTATGCAAAGTTTTCTAAGTGTGAATTTTGGTTGCGTGAAGTACAATTCTTAGGCCACGTGGTTAGTGAACGTGGGATATAAGTTGACCCTGCCAAAGTCAAGGCAGTAATGAACTGGCAAGCCCCCAAGACACCATCCAAAATCCGAAGTTTTCTGGGTTTGGCCGGTTATTATAGAAGATTTATAGAAAACTTTTCAAGGATAGCTACTCCATTGACGACCCTAACCCGTAAAGATGTTAAATTTGTTTGGGGTCTGAAACAGCAGGAAGCCTTTATGTATTAAAGCAAAAATTAAGTAATGCTCATGTGTTGACTCTACCAGAAGGAATTGAAGATTTTGTGGTATATTGTGATGCATCACACACCGGCATGGGGTGTGTACTCATGCAAAGAGGAAAGGTAATTGCCTACGCTTCAAGGCAATTGAAGATACACGAAAGAAACTACACCACGCATGATTTGGAACTAGGTGTCATGGTGATTGCGCTCAAACTATGGAGACATTATTTATATGAACAAAGTGTGTTATATACAACGACCACAAAAGTCTCCAACATTTATTCAATCAAAAGGATTTAAATACGCGATAGCGTCGGTGGAGGGAGACGCTGAACGACTATGATTGCGAGATCGGTTACCACCCAGGCAAGGCAAACGTGGTTGCCTATGCTTTGAGCTGCAAGGAAAGGATTAAACCCATACGGATCAATGCTAAAAGTATTGAAGTAAAGAATGATCTGAAAGATAAGATTTTGGAACTCAGAAGCAAGCTTTGTTAAAAGCGAATCTACCTAAGGAAGAACTGGGAAAGTTGGCAGAATAACTTACCCCGGGAAATGATGGAATCCTAAGGTTTTGTGAACGACTTTTGATTCCAGTCTTCGGAGGACTTAGAGACTTGATCCTCCAAGAAGCACATAGTTCCAGGTATTCGATTTACCCGGTTGGTGACAAATTGTATAAGGATTTGAGAACCGATTATTGGTGGCCCGGATTGAAGAAATCCATAGCGGCCTATGTAGCTAAATGTTTGACGTGCTCACAAACTAAAGCTGAACATCAAAAGCCGTCAGGCCTATTGCAGCCATTGGAAATTCCCATGTGGAAATGGGAATGCGTAACTATGTATTTCATTACCAAGTTACCAAAAACAAAGCGAGGGAATGACGCAATATGGTTGATCGTGGACAGACTAACTAAGTCAGCTCATTTCCTGCCGATTAATGAAACTTACAGCTCTGACAAATTGGCAAAACTCAATGTTGATGAGATTGTGTCATTGTATGGTGTGCCAATATCCATTGTATCAGATAGAGACACAAGATATACCTCTCATTTCTGGATAAGCTTTCAACAAGCCTTGGGCACTCGATTAAATTTTAGCACAGCATATCATCCTCAAACGGATGGGCAAAGCGAGCGCACTATACAGACCTTAGAAGATATGCTATGCACTTGTGTGATTGATCTAGGTGGAAGTTAGGATAGCCACTTGCCACTTGTTGAATTCTCCTACAATAACAGCTACCACGCAAGTATTCAAGCAGCCCCGTTTGAAGCGCTATACGGGAGAAAGTGTAGGACCCCCGTTTGTTGGGCAGAAGTTGGTGAAGCACAACTATCAGCACTGAAAATAGTCCTGGAGACGACGGACAAGATTTTACAAATTTGGGATCATCTCAAGGCTGCCAGGGATAGGCAGAAATGTTATGCGGATCGAAGACGCAAACCTCTTGAGTTCCAGATTGGGGACAAAGTCTTACTTAAAGTGTCGCCTTGGAAAGGCGTCATGCGCTTCGAAAGAAAAGCAAATTAAGTCCAGGTACGTTGGACCATTTGAAATTGTTGAGCGAATTGGAGCTGTTGCTTATAGATTAAAGCTTCCGGAAAAGTTCAATGGAATCCATGATGAATTCCACATTTCTAACTTGAAGAAGTGCTTGGCAAATGAGTCGTTGGCTATGCCACACGACGAGGTTCAGATTGATAAGAACCTACGTTTTATTGAGCAACCAGTGGCAATCGAGGATCGCCAGGTCAAGAAGCTTCGTAGGAAGCAGGTGCCTATTGTAAAGGTTAAATGGGACGCTCGTCGAGGTCCCGAATGCACTTGGGAAGTTGAGTCTATCACGATAGAAGTACCCACAATTGTTTGATTGAAATCTCGGGTCGAGATTTATTTTAAGGGGGTGAGGATATAACACTACGTGTTTTATGTCCTATAATTATCTTACACGTGTCCCGGGAATCCTAAATATGACGTATGTCAAACAAGGAGGGACCTAAAGTCGTTAAATCACTTATCTTATCCTCAATGTGCTTTGAAATGAAGTTGAGGGGCCATATATGCTTAAATAAAAGTTTTAGAACGTTCAGGGACTGAAACTGCCAAGTTGAAAACTTGGCTGGCTGTCCTGAAGCACGGTGCGGGCCGCGACTAGGCTAGGCTTGCACCTCTCGTGCCCCGCGAGAGGGTGCCAGCGATAGAAAAATTTTAAATAGATGGCAGCTTGCATGCTCTACACATTTACACGAGTTTGCCACCTCTCACAACCTCAAGACACGTCCTTGGACACTTGTTGATGCCCTTGAACACCTGGCAACATCTCTGGAACCCCCTTGCTACATATGTGTTGAGATTTTTGAAGTTGCAACATACTTTTTATCACCAAATGCATCAAGTTCTTACTTGAGGAGGTTCTAAGCAAATCCAGGCATTCCAACTCATTTCCAAGCTTTCCATTTCGTTCTTAGCACACTCTTGGACCAATTTTAAGTGTTCAATCTTGTGCTAAGTCGATTCCTCATAGTTTAGAGCTTAGAACGAAGTCTTGACGTAATTACGCCTTGAATTTGCTCTAAATCTGTGTATACTCCGTTATTATGCGTAACGAAAGTTCCTACGTGCTCATAATGATGGAGGTAATAAACCCTCAAGAGGGCATTTTCAGATTTTCACAGATTCATGGCCAATTGACGAGTCAACCGAAAAGTCAATAAAAGTCAAACTGAGCAGTTTTTGTAAAATTCATAACTAACGATCCGGATGTTATAAATATGTTTTAAAGCATTAATAACCTTAAAATAAGTATTTGAACATATGTTAACAGGTTCGGTTCGTCAATTTTTGGTCTAGGCTCGGTTTGTAACCGAAAGTCTCAAACAGTTGACTTTCTGTTGACTTTCAGTTCTGACCCGTTTTGAGCCATTCTTGATACTAAGTTATGGTCATTTTATGACCATGATTATGTTTAGAATATTCTCCTAAAGCTTCTGACTCGATTCCTAAGAAATCCGAGTTTTTACATAAGTTCCATAAAAGTCTTTAAAACCTTGCAAAAAGGTCCTTTTGTGCAAGATTAAGATTTTAAACACTTATAAACCTACATTTGAAGTATTACTGATTTGTAATTTTAAACTAATTTTATTGATGTTATAATCTGATCAAAACTTAATTTTTATAAATAAATGTGTTTACGACACATAAAGGACTAAAATGCCTTTTTCGGCATCTTAGAAAGATTAAACTTGATGTTATGAAAAAGATGAAATATTTTCTGATGTAATTGGTAAGTAGGACCAAATGGGATATTTATTCAGTTTAACACCTGGATAAAAGTCTAAAGATCGCTAATCGCCGCAAAATGACGAAACTACCCTTTCTACGGAAAATCACTTTAATCCATTCTTTTGTAATCAAAACTTGAACTTACTAATATAATAAGTTATATGGAATGATTTTGATATATAAAAAAGAGGTCCTAACTTCTATTTAATTCAAATTATCGGTTTAACGACGTATTAGCGACTTTTACACCTTTTTGGCACATAGTATGATTTAAAACCATAACTATGAACCGAGACTTGTTACCTAATGATTTATAAACATATTTTCATCATATAAACAGTAAGTATAAGTCCCAACTCAGAATCCCAAATTTGGCTTCAAAGCTATGTGTGAAATGACTAAAATGCCCCTACGGGACATAGTTTATTTCAAAACCGTCAAACACACATATATTTGATATCCTACTGTTATAACATTATAAAATAAGTATTTTTACTGATTTATAAGAGTCATTACGTCAGATTCATAGTTAACATCTTTTATAAACTTAAACATGACCGAATTGCTCTTTTGAGGCATAAAACGGATTTTAATTTAACTCGGGCCTATCTTTGCAAATGTTACTGATTTTATAACGTATATTAAACATGATTTCTTATGGAATTTATATATGACTCATACGGTTACCCGGTTTCGGTTTTATGCATACGGTTAAGCATACGTAGCTAGTTTATGTATTTTAACCGTAACGGGTTTAACCTTGTCCTTTCCTTATCAAAATCCAGAATGTTATTGGTCTTCCCATATTACACAAGTCTATGTACTTGTCGGGTCCAATTAACATTCTATTCCGGTCACCGCTTAATCTAGCGTATCGTACCGTATCACAATTTAGCGTAAGACTAACCGGTCCAAGTCTAGGACTTAACTAAGGACCCGTTAGCATTCTAATATTGGTTATTAATTACCATCACTCCAGAATGAACGCCTCCTGGTAGATTGCTCCTGTACTTGCTCTGGAATACGGCTGAATTTGGATTACTTGCGAACTTCAATTCAGGTAAATACTCTTAACTTATTTTCCCTATACGGGCTTGGGATACGGTAGACTACTACCGCTTTGTCGGGTATGGGATAATGTTTTATCCAGTTGTGATAATTAACTGAAATCTTACATAACCTGGTTTTGATCTGTTTTGACTGAAACTAAAACATTGGGGGTGGGCTTGACCGTGTCCGGGATATCCTTGGCTCACTAAATTTGTAGTGGCCACGACAATATAGCATGGCGTGTGTCACACCCCGACCCGCAGCGGAATAAGAGTCGGGGCATAATTGGGTTATCACCAAAGCTCATGATGTTTACTAATATGTTTCATATTTATTAAATTCAAAATTACATCCTCAATATTCCAAACAAGTTCGTACAATTACAAAGAAAAGTAACTAAATAAACAATCCAAAGTCTAAACCGATTTATTCTTCTAAGCCATCCTATATGTTTCTTGTTGCACTGGATCACCTGTATCATGTGTAAAAATGGGGGTTTTTGGGTCAACAAAAGTTGGCGAGTGAACCTTGTTAGAAAACATTTATTATTGATTTCTTGTTATATTTATTATGGAAAATTGTGCAATAATCATATGTGAGCAAACGTAAATAAATATACAATAACAATAATACCATAACAAACAATAACATACAATAACAATAACAAACAATAACATACAATAACAAACCACCTTGCATGAATATATGACATGAATGATAATGTAAATGTTGGCAACGTCACGTTCACGCTCATAGGTAATGGGGAACGGTTCCGCTCATAGGTAATGGGGAACAGACGGCCTATGATGAAATGTATGTGCGATCAAGGCTCAATCAAACGGAGCCGATCGTATGTTGGTAACCCTCGTTCACACTCATAGGTAATGGGGAACGGCTCACGCTCATAGGTAATGGGGAGCGGCGGCCTATGATAATGTATGTACTGAAAATGATAAATTTAATCTGAACATTCACCACACAAACAGTTGATACATATTGAATACACATTTGATCATGGATATGATGGATGCACAAGTGTTTAAATGTAATAAATAATAAGACACATGATACACCCCAAAAACGTGATTAAAACGGGGAATTTGTAGAGTTTTACTCACATTGGGTGCGTTCGTTTGACGATGTTGAATGCACACGAGTTTAGAGGATTGATCGAAGAGGATTAACTAACCTAAATAATAACGAAAAGGTACGGTAAATAAGTGGATTTATTAATAATTATAATAGGATTTTTAGATATATTTTTGTGAGTTTAAGACTATTTTCTAACTTTAAAAACATTATTTTTAAGTATTTTTAATTGATTTTTAAATAAATAAATAAATAAATAAAAATATAAAAAAAGTGTTGACTTTTTGGGTTGACCGTTGACTATTGACTTTGACTTGTTGACCGGTTCGGTCGTGTATTCGTTTGCGCTGAGTGAGGTTCGAACTTGTGACCTCCCGTACGCGTGCACGCAGCTCTACCAACTGAGCTACGTGTCAAACCCGAAATATTTCTGTTTTTAATTATATTTATATACTATTTAATTTATTCAAAATTCATTTATTCTTAAAAAGGATTTTAATTCTATCGAACAGGTGTGCATAACAGGTCTCGAACCTGGGACCTGTTGTTTAACGTTGCACACAGTCCACCGCTGGACTGTGTGTCTAACCTGGTTAAAACACTTGATTTTATTTCTCTTATATACTAACTGGAAGTTTCCATATTTGGGTTTTATAAAAAGTCTGAATATTGTGACGGATCGGAACAAGGACAGACTCGAACCCGGGACTCTATGATTCAAATGCACACAGTCCACCGCTGGACTGTGTGTCTAACCCGAGATATAACCCGATTTATATTAAGTATATACACAGTCTAAACTTCATCTTCTTCGTTAACAACACAGACCACGATTTAATCTATGTTCTTGTTTAATTCGATTGACGGACATGTGACTGATTAAAATGAAATGGATAGGGAAGGTTTTGGGAATGAACGTACCGGAATGATGACTTTTCTCAGAACTACGGCGAAGTCGTCGGCTCTGTTTTATGAACTCCGTTTGAACGGGCCAATTAATAGTTTTGATTAACCAAATTGTGAAATTGAATGACTAAACAAGAGTTATCAGAAGGTTTAAATGATTATACAGTTTCACAACGCATTTTAGGAATTTTCAGAAATCTTCCGCGAGTGTTGATTATCCGATATCGTCGTCGGGGATTGATTCTGATTGAAGGGTTTGAGTTAGTAACAGTCTAACAACAGATAGAAGATGAAAGAATTGAGGAATTTACCGTTTTGATGAAAGACACGGTTTTCCGGCAAAAGTCCGCGAGTTCAGAAAGCGTTTCCGACGAACAGAAAATAGAGCGAAAGTGAAATTGGAGGTTCTGTGAGTGTTTTTGAGTCGCGAGATGATGATATTGATAGAGTAATTCAGGAAGTAAAAGATTTCGGTTTCTAACTCCCAAACTCATATGAATCGAAACAATTAAAGACTGAATTTGATTAAGAACGTGCGTCGTAATGGTTTCATCGGTTATTATCAGTAATTGCGATCACTCAATCGACTAGAAAGTTGAAAGCCGATGAACGGTTTCAGTTTGGCGCAAAACAGATGATTTCACAGGTGAACTTATGTTTTATTTGTTTCCAAGATTACACAAAGACATCAAGTGGCGGAGTGGTTAAGTGTTTGATGTTAAGGTCTTCCGGCTGACCCGGGTTCGAAACCCGGCAGCCCCTTTTTATTTTTAAATGCTTTATTTTTATTTTCTAACAATTTTAATTTCCATATTCTAAAACTTTATTAGTTATGTATTGTTTAAAATTAAAATAAGCATTAAATGAGCAGCAAAAATTTGAAACTGGTTATTCGATTAATAAACGAAGCGGGTTTTGAAAATCCGTTTTTCGACGGATGTTACAGCGTGTAGGCATACACTGGGAAATTACTATCCTGCTTTGTTTATGAAAGTTCAGAGTGGTGTGTCAGTCGATCATATCTCGGTTTTTGTACTCGGCCTCATATGTGAAAGCCAGCATGTAAATCTGTATACAAGGTCATTTGTACTATCCCAAGTTATTTATGAAAATGTGCTTTGTGCACTTAAAACCATTTTTGAAAAGGTTTTTAAAATGAGTCAATTGAGCGTATTTACCAGTGTAAACTGACTTATTTTCAAAAGCCTAAGTTACAGGTTGCAAGTATGGAATAGGCCGGGAGCTGCGGGGCGAATAACCAAGGAGTTGCGACCTTATGAAATTGCCTGTTTATAGTCTGTTATCATTTTGTATGTATTTCGATCCGCCTGTGGATCTAGTTACAACCATGTCTGTATATATTTATTTTGGACGCTAGACATTATCGGTTGTAATAGTTTATTTATTCCAAGCCTTCCACTGTGTAATGCTTATTTGGTTATGATGATATCAACTGTACGTCATGATACTCCCCACCGGTAGACACATGGATGTCGGGGTGTGACAGTTGTAGAACAACTAAGTGCTTTATTGATTTGGCTTCGTGTACGCACACCAGTTTGTAATTCACCAATGATATTTGTTGAAGGATGGTAATAATATGATCGTGGCATTTCTTCTGTTGGAACATCAACTGAGCTTTGCTGATTTGAAACAATCAAATCACTGTTCACATCAACATTAGGAGCACTTGGTGAAGCTTTGTTCTGATTTCTCGGACTAGCAAATTGATTCAACATGTTATATATCTGCTCAACTTCTTCATCCGATGAAGGTTCATCATCAGCATCAAATGTCGGCGCTTTATCTGAGTCAGAATTCTGATTCTAAGGCATGTTAGGCTCTGATGATGTATTTCCTGGTTCATTAGAAGCATTCATTGGAAATGTAGCAGGTGTTACTTCTGCTTCAGAAACATTTTGAACATGAACACCGCTATTGCTCGGACCTGCTTCGGAAGATGAAGTATCCAACGTGGGTTGATTAACCACAATTGGTCTAATGATTTGTTCTTGATTCACCTACTGTGGAAGATACTATAACGCTGCAATTTCTTCTTCAGACGGTTCTTCCGGCAAGTCGAATGACTTCCATAGATCTTGATAGTTGAACAACCATGCGTCGCCTCTCCTTTGAATAGGATCCGTATAGTTAAAGCAATCCACATGTTATGCTTCAATAACTTTTCTTAACGAGGGAACATATACACATCTTAGCGGACTTGCATATCCGACAAAGAAACCTTCAAGAGATTTGGCTCCAAATTTACCATCTTGATCGATTACAGTACATGGCACACCAAATGGCTCTAAGAATTTCAAGTTTGGCTTCCGTTGGTTGATCATCTCAAAACATGTTTTCTTCATTGGTTTGACAGCGAGAACTCTGTTTAGTGTGTAGCAAGCCGCAGCAACCGCTTCACTCCAGAAGCTGACTGGAAGTTTTGAGTCTTTAAGCATGGTTCTCAAAGTTTCAATTAAAGATATGTTCTTCTTTCAGCAACACCGTTTTGTTGCGGAGTATAGGGTGCACTAAATTCGTGCACAATCCCTTTAGCTTGCAAAATTCCCTCATTTTATTGTTCTTGAACTCTGTGCCATTGTCACTGCGAATTCGCCATACAGGTAGATGATAAAGATTCTCTAGCTTCTTGAAAAGAATCACCAATTTTTCGAATGTTTCATCTTTTGATTCTTGGAAGAAAACCCATGAGTAACGCGAATTGTCATATGTTACGACCAAGTATTATAAGTCTCCTGAAATACTTCTAACGTTGAAAGGACCAAATAAATCCATGTGGAGACGTTCCAGCGGCAACTTGATTGAGTTCAAAATTTTATTCGGATGTGATTTCTTGATCTGCTTTCCCTTTTTAAATTCTAAGAAGGGATCATACATATGAAAGCTCTGAAGATTTACACCCTCTACTAGATCATTATGAACCAAGAAATTCATTTTCCGCAAATGAATATGCCCCATTTTACGATGCCAAGAATAGAATCTTTCTCAGTAGCCTTCGTCACAAAACATTGCGCTGATTTTGATGAAGTGGTAGCGATGCCCATATCCAAGACATATAGATCATTCTCGCGCGGGGCTCACATCAGAATCCACTCATCTGGTATTTTGAAACCAGACTTCAGAATAATACTTTCTTTGTATAAATGCACCGTGAACTTCTTGTCGCAAATCTGCGATATGCTCAGAAGATTATTCTCGAGTTCTGCATTATAGTTCACGCGATTGAATGAAACAACCCATTAGAGAGTTTTCCCTCGGCGACTATCCTTCCACCCTAATTACCAGCAAATCCAACATATCCACCATTGATAGCTTTTATGTCGAACAATAACGCTTTCATTCCCGTCATATGCCTGGACGCTCCATAATCCAAATCCACTTGGAAAGTAAGGATCTCTGGAGCCCCTAAACATGTTAAAATCTAGTTAAAGAGCGCGACCCAAGCCTTTTTGGTCTTGGGTTTTGGATAGAAAGCTTGGTAATCATCGTCGTAATCTGAATCTGATCCTCCACTGTCGTTTACATCTTCAAAACTTACTTTCTTTTTATCTTTTGAATCGTTACCACTTGTAATTTTGATAGTTTCAGATTTGGTTTCAGATTTTGATTCTTTTGTGTTATCAGTCTTTACAAGCTCATACTTAATAACATCAGATGTTGTTGTCTTCTTCTTAGCAATCCAGGCTTGAGATTTTATGTTAGCCTTTTTGATGTAAAACTTGTTTTCTTTTGCCCTAGAAGTTTCACCCTTTTCGAAAGTTGAGTTTTCAAATCTCTTTTCATTTTTAGGTTTAACTTCTGTTTTGATTCATTTCTTTTCAAAATCGTTACAGGTTTTACAAACTCTGGTTGCTTTGGTTTCACAACATTTGAACTTTCTTTTCTTCAAAGATAGGCTGGTTTTGACATCAGACACTTGCGTGCAATATGACCAACTTCGTTGCACTTGAAACAAGTTCGATTATCATGTGAATGACCACTAGTGGATTTTACACCACTTGCGGCTTTCGCCTTATCTCGAAGTTCTTTCTGTTTCTTGAATTCATCGTTTGATTGTTTTCCGATCAAACTCTCTTCATGAACCGTGTTCATCCCATAAACAAATTTCATGTTTTTATTTTTATACTCATGAAATGGTGACGTTTTCTTTTTCGGTTCATCAGATTCCTCTAATCCCAACCATGCTCTCCGGTTTTCCGGATGATCACCACCATTTCTCCGGTAGTTATTATAATTTCTTTTGGGTTTTGAATAGAATTTCTTTTCATTTTTCTCCAGGTCATCAGATGTGACTTCAACCAGTTTGAACAGTTTGTCTAATTGATCTTCTTTGATGTTCCGAATCGGAAAACTACCATCAAAGTATAATCTACCAGATTCCTTAATCTTGTACATTACAACATCAGGATCATCACATAGACCATCCTCCGATGATGTATCGTCATCTTCGGAATTTGTGTCAGGACTGTTCAAACTCGAGGTGGCGCTTTCGAAGCTGCCATCATCAGAATCGTTCAGAACATTTTCAACCACCTTTTTCACTACCGCACTGTCATCATCTTATTTAGTATAGACTACATCAATGTTCTCCGACAACTCATTTTTCTTTTCAAATAACAAATCAATGTTGAGTGCCTTATCCATCCCATCAACGATTTTGCGACAGTACTTTTCGCATAGGGGAGGAGGAACATTGCTGTATTCTTTACCGATTTTCTTTTTAGGTTTTTCTTCTGTTGGAATTGTGGGAAGAATGTGATCAATGACATATGCGTTAGTTGTGTAACTTCTTAAAAGTTGTTGAATACGTTCTGTTTCAATTTTCATGTCCATTATTGTACCTTTCAACATCCTTACAGTATCATGCTGTTTGATATTATTTCTATCGAGCCTGCCATAATCATCTTTCATTTTGTCATACGCTTCCTTAATTGTACGATAAACGTATTTGAAATGTTCGTTATGTACATTGAGTTCAGCGATAATCTGTGATTTTTTGGCACATTCAGCACATGACTCGGTACATTTTGTACAAGGTTTTTCAACCTCTACAACTTGTACTTGGACAATCTCTTTTTCGACAATCTTTACCTCTGGACCTACCTTGGTAAGATTTGCCATTAAGGCTTTATCGACAATGTCCTTGAGGTTTTCGGGAGTCATTTCTTGAGCAACATTGATAACTTCTTCATCAATCGATTTCTCCTTCAACAGCTTGCTCCTGAGAACTTCCGTCAAAGTGACCTGCAAAACTATCACAAGAGTTAGGAGATAAAATGCCTTGATTCTGCATGTGAAGATATTCCTCTTCCTCCTGTTGTTGCAGATACTGTTCCAATAAGATATTCTCTAGAGCTGCTTCTTCTTCGGCAGATGTATCTTCAACGATTTGAGCCATCAATGCGACTCCGATCTTCTTACCGATATAAGAGTTCGAGTCGAAACCATCATCTTCGTTTGATGCAACCATAGCTTTCTCAGTGTTGCTGCTGTTTGGTTTCTCTTGGATTTCAATCTGAGTCTTCTTCGGGAAAGTCTTGTACTGAAGTGACTTCTTGTAATACTCGTTGGCTCCTCCAAATGGACCCTGACTTCCCGTTGCTTCAGGATTTTTGCATTCTCTCTTAAAATGACCTTTCTGTCGGCATCTGAAACACATGACCTTTGTTTTATCAAACCCTAGCTTGTTGCTTGAATTTCCGATATCTCGGCCTGTGAGTGCAACAAACTTTGTCACTCTTCGAATGATAGAAGCTAAACACCACTTTATGTCCATCGGTTCAAGCTCTTCTTCGTCCACCTGATCGTAGTCTTCGGTGGTCATCTCGGGATTGCCGATTTTCCCTGCTAAAGACTTTCATATGATTCTAGAACAGTGGCGAGAAGTGACATGTGTTGTTTTGCAACTTGCTCAGAAACAACATTGTTTAGATTGATAACAATATTACACTTGTACACATTTGGATCAGAATTTGTTTGTTGATTCTGATTTGCCTGACTCTGATAAGACAAATTTGAACCAGTGCTTCAAAACGAAGAGCTCTGTGGACTTTGATCATATTGTGGATATGATTGGTTCTCATTCTGCTACGAATGGTTCGAAGAATTCAAATTCGCGTTGAATGCTGTCTGAATATTCAGGCTTGAAATGCTGTCTTGCATCCCGATTTTGTAATACAGACCAACATCTTGAACAATATTAGCATTTTTCGACTTTGCGATCTTCAGAAGTTCCATCTCATGACCTTCGAGTTTGTCGATGAAACTAGACAACTTAAAGAATTCCCAATTCGAACTTTCTTTCAGAACCATCAGGTAGGTAGTCCACTCTCCATCAGGTAACGCATCTGCAAGCTTATCGATGTACTCTTGTTCTGTCTTCTCTAGACCGTGTCTTCTCATTTGGACTTTCAGATGACAGAAACGCTCAATCATCTGTTTCATTGTCTCTCCCTTCAACATGTTAAAGATGTCGAACTCCTTCATAATGAGAGCTTTCTTACTCTTGATCATCTCTACGCTTTCTTGGTATTTCTTTTGCAATGATAGCCAGAGGTCTCTTGCAGTCGTGTATTCTGGCAACAAGACTAGAATATCCTCTTTAACAGATTGTTGAATAAGGCTTATTATCTTTTTCTCAGCAATGTATTCTTCTTTCTGTGTCGTGGAGTATTTGAACTTCTCTAGGACTTGCTGATTTTCATCCAACGGAACAGTATAACCTCTCTCAATCGACACCCAGCCTAGGAAATGCATGGCATGAACCCAATACGTGAATTTGTCCTTCCATCCTTCGTACTCGACCATGCTCATTAACTTTGGTGGTTTAACGGTCGTGCCCATTTCGTTGTCTAGATTGACTTGCTGTATGACATTGGATTGGATGTACCCACTCCAGACATTAACGCTCTCTGAATATCATCCATCGCGAATATCGAGACACGTACGCTAAAAACACGTTCAAACTTTTGAAAAAAATTAGTTTTACTACAAGTTCGGTCGAACTTGTAGTGGTGAATGAGGAATTTCAGACTTTATCACAAGTTCGGTCGAACTTGTGATTTGTATTGAAAATTTCCTGAATTTTAACTTCGAGCGAACTTGCAGTATGGATTTTATAAGAATCTTACAAGTACGGGCGAACTTAGCCAAGATTTTCTTGATTTTTATCAAGTTCGGTCGAACTTGGTAAAAGATCAGTGAATTCTTAGTAAGTTCGAGCGAACTTAATTCAATTCTATCAAAAATACCTCAAGTTCGAGCGAACTTAGTAAAAACTCACTGAAAAAGTGACTTTTTAACCCAAGTTCGATGGAAGTGTGTTTGAAAAACATGGTTTTTGCATAAATTTGTTTGATTTTAGTCTTCAAACTCTCAGGGGGTTTATCTATGATGTATTTAACATGTCATATTCAAAATTGGACAGAATTTGACCGTGAATTCTTCATTTTTGTGTAAAAGTTAAGAAAAATAGAAGAATGGAGTAGAATTAGAAGTGTTCTTGTTTTGATATCAATCAAATCAGGCTATTCTAGCTCTGATACCACTTGTGGGACCATCCTCAATTTCCTATGAACCTAGATTTGATCTCTATTGTCCATAATAGCGGAAATATTATGACAAGTTTACCAAATAACATGAATTAGTCAATTAAACGTCAACTTTATTGATATAACGTCGAGTCTCCAAATTGACAGAGCTTCGCCTCAGAAATGCCAAAGTTACAAATGAGGATGACAAGCTAGCTATTTATAGGAATTGAAATTCGCTAGAGGATGAGATGAGTTCGGGCGAATTTGCCTAAGCAAGTTCGGCCGAACTTGACAATCCAAGTAACTCTCAAGCGAACTTGCCCCAACTATACATAAATACTTTGTTTCGCTAGCCTATTCAACTCTAATCTATACAGACTCGATATAAGACTAAGACATAGACATTCTGCACCAACAAGATATGGTCATGAGTAGAAGTATTGTGCTTTGTTGTCACATGTCCTTTGATGCGTTGACCACCATGCAAAAGGTTGAAATGGGTTGATCCGATGTTGAGTTGATGACCTTTGTAGAATGTTAGATGCATTGCCCCTCCAACCCCTTCAAGGGTTCCAATGACCTTTGCTTTTCCTCTAATTTTACCTATCTCAACCTTCTCTAACCTTTAATCCAAAATTTATTTGTTAATTATAGATAATTAAACTAGTAGGATAACAATCAAGTGTAAATATACCAACTGTCATCAAATACATATATATATATACACACACACACACATGTATGTATATGTAGGATTTGGTTTAAATGAGAACCACCACGAGTTGCAAGAACCGCGAGAACTAGTCCATCCAAAAGGTTTTTCTGAATTTTTTTTTCTCAAACGTCATAAAAACATCACTTGTTTCAGCCAAAAAAAAATGAAAAAAAAATGTCGCATACCCACATTTACATGAGGCATAAAAAATATTTATCTTCTTACAAAATTTACGTCTGCTGTAAAAAAACTTGCATCGGTCAAAACTACCGACTCGGCAATTTTTTACAATGTGTTTTTAATTTTTTTTCATCTACGTTTGTGCACAAAAATTTTGACCCAACTCGCGTTGGATTAAAAAGTTCTTGTGGTTCTCGCAACTCAAGGTGTTTCTCACTAAAAAGTTCAAATGAGAACCACCACGATTTGCGAAAACCGTGAGAACTTTTTGATCCAGGGCGAGTTTGGCGAAAATTTTTTTGCACAAACGTAAATGAAAATATTATACACACATCTGTAAAAAAATTTAAAAAATTGTTGAGTCGGTAGTTTTGACTGATGGCATAAAAAAACTTGCATTAGTGAAAACTACCGCCTTAACCTTAGTGTGTTAGCCGCGCCTCAACTTTATATAGTCGTATAAAACGGGTTGAAAATGGGTGATTGGTTGAGAATATTTCAATCGTTATACGAAGCAGTCACACCAAATAATGCATGCCATAACCAAGATCTTGTGATTCAACCGCTTCAAGCATCATAGCCGGTTTTTATAATATCCACTAGTGTGTTAGCCGCGCCACACAGTTGGACAGACTTCCCACTTCCATTTTATACAATTTGAACTACCCAGAAACATGGTAATAGAATATCATTTAGAAAACCCTAAGATAGTAAATATCGAATTAAGATGTCGAATTTTAAATGAGAGTAATAGAATATCATTTTATACGAAACGTTTTGTTTAATAACGACATTGTGTTTAATGAACTAATAAGTAAAATAATGATAATACTTTAGTTAAGTTATCATAGTTTTGGGCTCTTTAAAACTCAAACTAAACTAAGGGGCTTGTTTGTAACTTGTTGAATATTCTAGGGTAAAATGAAACCCTAAGAAACTTCATCTCCTTGATATAAACATGCCCCCAATGACAAAGAACCAATCGCCCATTCATTTTGAACTCCGCCATAGCCTTCACCAACACCGCACCACTCACATCCAGTTCAGTCGGCGTACAGCCAATGCAGCCATCGTAACCAACGAAGTTCGTCCTTGCTGCTTCAAACTACATCATCGTTGGCGTGGTTGTTCTCGTAGTACCAGCCCTGCCCCTGTTACGAACCCGTCATATAATCGTCGATGCCCTCCATTCATTTATGTAACTGACCTTGCTAATCATCCCCTCGAAACTAATATAGGTTGAGATTCACGTGTTAATTTATGGACGTTGTTAGGTTTTGTGCTAATTTCATCTAAGCTAAGGTATTGATTTGTGATTCTTTACATCGTAGTATAACTTAATTCTTTTTGTTACTCTTTCGTACAGATTTTCTGTTTTCTTGTGATCGTAGTATAATTTTTGGGTACAGATTTCATTGTCAATTATCTTTTAGAGTTATATTATTTTTATTTGTTCTCGTATAGTACGGATAATGTGGTTCTCTACTTTTAACGTAATATTGTTTTCGTCGTTCTTTTAATCGTAGTGTGTAATTTTTTTCCCATCGTCCTTGTAGTATTTGAACTCATCATAACATAGTCGCTTGTGACAGTTCCTTGGACTTTTGAATATGCTTAAAAATACATTTATAAGTTTCTAAACAAGGTTGTATACCTAATCAACAACTGGTAAATGTTATAGTACCTGCCCAACAGATGGTAGAGGTTATTATACCTACTAAACATTTGGTAAGAGGTTTTAGTACCTTGAGATGCTTACTTATAGTATCGAAATATTGTCATTGATATGCATGCGATACGTTACGTTTTGGAAACTTCGACGGAGTTTCTAGGATCTGTAACGTTGAAGTGATTAATGAAACAATAGTTAAAAGTGAATCTTGTTAAACATGTCACCTAACTCTTAAACAGATTCCGCACATTTATGACTAGGTTAACAAATTAGTTCCTGAGCTATCGGATTGGGATCACGGACCTACAATACATACATACATGGCTTTCTCTTTTTTCTCTGGCTACTTTAGGTAAGCGATTTCTTCGTTTGTTTACGTATGTTGTTCGATCTTCACTCTTTTTTGTGGTTATTGTTTGAATTGTTTCTTTTTCTGGCTTTGTGTGTTAGTTATGTACGTTTTCCGGCCAAGTTCGTCGAGTGTTTACTTCTTGCGTTGACTTATGTTGTTTCATCGTATGTAATTTTGGGTTTCCGTCTTTCTGACTTTTGGTTTGTGGGGTTTGTATGTTACTGATGTTACCGGAGGTTTTACGTGACTTTATTGTTAGGGTTAAGTTTTTTTTGTAAGGTAGTCGTATTTTAGGTTTTAATACAGTCGGCTGATGTTTTTGGTTTATCAATTGCTTTTCACAGTTCGTCTCTGATGTTAGTGATGTTTTGGTTGGTTTTTGTGTCTTAATGTGCGATGACATACTTACATGTGTTCAAGAGTTGTTGGATTTTGTGTTGTTGATTTTTGTTTGATAATGATCATTATTGTTTAGTTTACAGTGATGGTTTGAATTGTTTGTTTGGTTCTATGATTCTTACCAATTATAAGGTAGACATATTTTAGGTTTTTCTACAGTCAACTAATGTTTTGGGTTTATCGTTCATGATGATTATTGTTTAGTTTACAGAGACTGTTTACATTGTTGTTTTGTTCTATGATTCTAACCTGTTGGTTTTGACGGTTCGTCTACAATCTTGGTTTGGTGATGTTTTCTTGTGTTTAATATGTTTTAACGTGTGATCATATAGTTGCATGTGTTCAAAAGTTGTTAGATTTTGCTTCAACGTTGATGATTACTGTTATGAAGACCATTTAGATGTTCGGTTGGTTCTGTGATGCTTTGTTCAGACGTGGTTTCTTGGGTCTTGTTGTGTTAATGTATAATAGGTCTATGAGAATGAGTATTTAGTTATCCAAGTATGTTTTAAGTTTGCGTCTAGGTATATGATTGTATGCTTTTGAGATTGTTTTTGGAAGATTGCGTATTGAAGTGTATTCGGTCGGTGAGGGACGCTCTTCAGTCGTCTGAGACTAATTACCTTCTTTTGTTGGGTATGTGATTTTTACTGAGACAACAGTTGCATAGAATATGTGAGTGGATAAGTTTCTTGTTCTATTTGTTGGCGTTTGTTGTTTCGTATAGTTGTTATTTTGGTTTTATGTCTTCCTTCCTTTTGGTTTGCTTGGTTTATATATTACGGTTGTTACCATAGCAGTTTGTATAGTTGGTGGCTTTTTCATTTTCATATGGCTAGGAAGATTATTTTTTTATCTACGTTTGGTAACAAAAGTGGGTTTATCTAGGTTTGTGGGGGCTTAAGTTGTATTAATGCTTTAACTTGCTCTTTGTTAGTTTAACTTTTAGTGTTGTTTTGGTAACAAATATTAAATGGTAAATTTTACACTAACATAATGGATAGATTCTTCGTCAAGTATTTAAAGAGTCATTGGCAAAGTGGTGCTACGTATACGTATAATTTGTTTGATTTATTTTATATGTTTTGTGAGTTTAACTTTATCGTCATGATTTCTTTATTAGGCTCTTTACTTTTGATGTTTCGTTAGACTTATATTGATATATAACCTATACATTTTTTTTGCTTTTATGCAATAGGTTGTTACACCTTATGCAGAAGTGTGTGTGCTTCCTTATTGACTGCTCATTTGAGTATGTATTTCAGATTCAAACGTTTGTCGTGGATGCGTGTGCCAGAGTTGATCACATCATGGTAAGCACACATCTTATCGTTTCATGCATTACATGATTTTACTATTTTAACGGGTAGTTAACTATTAATTTTGTAGGTCAATAGGCACAAACAATTCTAAGCTAACCATTTACATATTTGGCCCATAAGGTTAGTCTTCTTCTATAATTCTGATTTTTTATGCCTGCTTAAATTGTATGGAGTAATGCATGTGAGGGAATCTGTTCATATTTCGACCGCATTTCCCCTCTAGGAACTCCAAAACTTAATAAATATACACCTGACTACCTCGTGAGAACTGGGAACTGAGACTTTTTACTTCGTACAAGTGAGTTAACTTCGTACGAGGTGACTAACTTCGTACGGATAACTACTTCGTATGAAGTGACACTTATACACCATTCTCGTCTGCTCTTAAGTCGTGTGTTCGTATATAAACTATACAATATTCAACACATGCTCTATCTAGCCTATTCGCACAGTATCGGACATAATACGCACCAACAATTTCCCCCTTGGATGTCACTCTCGAAGCTTGATCTTGATATACGATAGCCGTATTTGAATATTCTGCAAATTCAATCAGGTATCTGTCGATGTTGTATAACTCGTTAACAAATTCCCCCTTGATTGATGATTCGGGTTTGCAAACATGTTCCCCTTGAAATGATTCCCCCTGTAATGACACTTCAGTTCTTTGTTTGCACGGTTCTCGACCTCCTCTGATTTGCTTAATCTGCAAAATTTTCTCGAATAATCACCAACTTGAAACTAGTTAATGAAGCTTCTCGGTTTCGACTTTAACCACATTCGTGTTTGGTTTTTGAAATAACATTTCGCTGAATCTTTAGGTCTTCAAAAACCCAACCGACAATTGACGTAAACTTTGAATATCACATTGACAAACTTCAACTGAGTGAACACCTACGAAATCTGAAATCTTGTTTTTCGTAATCACCTTTAAGCACACTCGTTAATGATTGATTAGTGTAAACGGTAATCCCTATAATCAGTAAATCTTTAGCCGATAACAAATCACCTGGTAACACATTCAGATCTGAGAAAATTTCTTCCACTATCAGAATTCTGTAGAATGTTATTAAGAACAGAGTAGAAGCAGAAGTCGAATGATTCCATTCATACCGAAAAGTATACATCTTTATAAGCTAGAGAAATCATTTCCCCTTTAGGATCTCCAAAATTATGTAACCATGAACACACAACATTATATATAGACACGTAGTTTGGTGTGGACTAGTTTACCTCCATATGAAGGTAGTTACCCTCGTATGAAGGTGAACTAGCTTACCTCCGTATGAAGGTGTTACCTTCGTATGAAGGTGATCTCCTCCTCACCATCGTGTCATGTGTCCATTTTTCTCACTAAACTACACAATATTCAATACACACTCTATCTAGCCTATTTTCATAGTGGCGGACATACATAATATGCACCAACAGTGGAATAGAAAGATTGTATCTCTTTTGATACATTTTCTAGTCCTAATGGGTCAAGAAGAATGGGTGTGGGAGCTGAGATTGTGGTGGTGGATGGTTGTGATGAAGTAGTGGCTGTGGTTTTGATAGGAGATGCATCAGGAATTTACTTCATCATTATCTTGGACAATGAACTTGGTTCTCCTGGTTCTGGTTTGTGATTCTTTGTGTTTTTGGTGGTGGTTATGGAAGTAGTGTTGAATGTTTTCTTTTGTGCATAAGAAGTCCTTCGGGGACTTGTGTGTTGGAGGTGGTGATGTAGTTGTAACCTATGTTGCCACTTTTGTAGTGGCAACAAATGTTTGGACAATGGGAGCAGAGGTTTCAATGGTGATAGGTGTGGCAGTGGTTTGGATAGGTGCACTAGTGCTTTCAGTAACCTCTGTCGGAACCTCTGTTGAAAAACCTTGTTTACCTAAGATCTGTTTTCTTTTAATTATATCTGCACTGTGATCTATATATTTGCTTCCCCTAATCCCTTTTCTTTTGATTTCCCACTTCTTTGGCAATTTCTTCCTTTCTTTCCCTCTTCAGTGTAGCAATTTCAGGCCTTTTTCTAGCCTTTTTGACCTGGTTGGGAGCTTCCTCAGGCATCCTTCTTCCTCCGCATTTTTGGCATCATCATATTTGGGAAGAGTGAGAATTTTACCAGTATATTCAAAGATGAAGTCTTTTATGGCTTTAACTTCTGCCTTTGTATCTTGGTATCCATTTGTCTTACTAGCGCTACTTGCATGGCATATCTTTCTTCTGCAGACTGCTTTTGAAGATGTAGAAATGGTTGAACCTGGACCCACATTTCTTTTGCAATGTCTGCATTTGATGGTGGATTTCTGGAGTTTTGAATCAAAATTTTCATCATGTCTTGGATCTCCCAACAGATGTTTCTAATTTTGCAACCCTCTCCATCAATTCTTGATAGTTTAATCCATCACCTGAGTTAACACGATCATTTGAATTCCCATCAAAGGTGACTAAATTTGGTTTTAGACCAAGTATCCCTTGTCCTTGGTACTGGGGACTTCCAATTGGTGTAGAGATTATTGTCTCAAAGTTGTTGCCTTCAAGGGGGTCTTAAAGATTTAACCACTATCCAACCGTGACACTTTTGTCTCTACAGTTGTAGTAGTTACCCCACTTGAAATACGAACTTCTGTCTCTTTGGACGCAGGAGGTGTTACCTCGTCTTCTTGGGGGATAGTAATGATTCCTGAGCTTGCCCTAGTCTCTTGTTGATGTGAACTCTCTGTGATGTGTTGTTGAGAAGAACTAGGTATACCCAAGTAAGATGTATCAATTGCATCAAGCAATTTTTGTAAGGGTGATGGGAATGCTGACGTGGGTGGAGGTGGGGAAAGTGTCTGGTGTGGGTTCCACAGTGCTGGGTTGTGCAATGTAGCCACCAGGAGCAGTGGGCTTGGCAACAGATGTTGGGGTTTTCAAAACGTTTTCATTTTCCACATTTTCTTGAATTTTAGTCATCATGCGAGTAAAAGTTTCGTTTGAAAGACTGTTACTTTACAATGCTTCACCTTGTTCAAAATTTTCTTTCTTAGAACATTTTTAAGGTAAAAGCTTAACAGTCTTGGATAGATGAGAAAAGGATTGCCAATTCCTCTCTTTATTTCCCTTAAGTTTGCTACCAAATCTGGAAACATTATCTAGGATCTCTTATGGTTTGAATTTTTTCAAAATAACATACCCCAAATAATGAGTTTTTAGGGGTATTTCGTTAAAAAAAGTGGTTTTAGCAAATAGGCAAACCAAGAGTGTATTAGAAAAGAATTTCACTTCAGGTAGGAACTTTGGCTTGAAAAGATTGCTCCCACCGTTTGACCTTCGTAGCCCCTTTCTAAGAACTAAACATGTAAGTCATTTATGGGGTAAGATTCCATACCCGTCAGATCCTCTAATCAAAACATGGTGAAGATGGATTCTACAGTGATTTCTATATGTTCATTTTTTTGGTGGAGGTTATGAGAAATGGTTGTTTGTTTTGTAGTGTAAGCTTTGCATTTGCCCAAAAATTTCTAAGGGTGGAAAGATAGATGGGGGCGTTTGCAGTGAGAATGCAAATATATTTTGATGAATTTATGATGTCGATGCTGGAGTGGAAATCTGTATACTTGCTATGCTTTACAAGATACGATAAGTAGTTGTGAGGGGTTTTCAATTCGAGGGCATGCTTAACTTTTGTTCAAATCTTTTGAAAATCTTTTATGCACCTAATCTTTTGATTGAAAGTTGAGTTTGATGGAAGAAAATTCGGAGTTCTCACTTTTGAAATGCTTTTGAATTTTTCAATAATGGAAGATAGAAGTAAAGTTTGTTTCTCATATGTTTTTATAGGGTTGAGGGGGCAGGAATGCCAACGTGGACCTTTTAATCCACGTGGTCAGTTGCTATTTGTCGTAGCAAACTTTTGTTCATAAAGTGGGTCCTACTATCAGTGTTTTGAAGCGTCTATTTGACTCTTGGTCAACAGAGTTTTGAAAAACTCTGTTTGAAACCTTTGAAGGGTTAAACAAAGTTTTGAGTGTAAACAATGGTGAGTTTTGATGAAACACTGGCTCTGATTGACTTTTGAAGTCAACAGTTGTTCTTTTTTGCCTTTAACACTGATTTTATCAATTTTTTATTGATATCAAAACATTATTTTTACTTTTCTGATTTTAGAACAAATATAACAACAAAAAAATTGGGTGTATTTTCAAAACAATTTTCGTTCTTTTATTTAGATAGAAATAGATGTACAAGTAACCTCTGTTAGCACTTTCAAATTACCAACAGTGGTTCCCTACAGATGGTGATGAATGGGTCAATCTTGCAGATGTCCAAATAATTGTATGCTTTGGATTTGGTGTTATCAACCACTGCAATGGCTCTTTGGGATTGGTCGTTGGTCCTAAGGAGTGTTTGTACAATCTCCAACATATGTTTTTGACCTTCTGCAAGTGCCTGCACACTTGGGTCAGTAGGAAGTTGACCATTCCCAACAAGATGTTATACCCATGTGGATGATTGTTTAACCTTGGTTTTTGGGGTTGTGGCATAGGTTCTACAAACCTGTAAGGTACCCTGTTCCACGGTGGTTGTTCGTAGCCTCTGGGTAGTAGGTTCTATAGTACACTAGAGGTTGAACCTGACCTTTGTGTAGGATGTTGGTTTGACTTTTTTGGGTGGTGTGGTCTGACTCAACTCTTTTGGGAAGAGATTGGGAATTCATGTTACCAAGCCTATCTTCCCTTATCAAGCTCGTTTCTTTCTTGACTTGCTTATATTTACATCATAAATCTTAAGAAAATGGCATTGTTGAGTCAAGTGGTTGAGTTTTCCACAAATGGTAAACCCAGGAGTGGATTCATAGACACTGTTTGTTCGATTGATAACATATGCTCTTAACTTGAAATAGTCTTTTAGCACATGATTTAGCTTTCCACAAAATCACATTATAGTGCTGGAACCTTATCTTTCTTTTTACCCTTATCTCTCTTTTCAGAAACAGATGCTTTAACATCTGTCTGAGAGTTGGTAAGAGGAATTGTAACATCCGTGTAAATCGGGTTTCAAAAACCCGCCCCTTTTGTTTCAATAAAAGAATATTTAATTACGCCGTTCGAGTACTTTTTTTGGATTATATAATTGTTCAACTAATTCTAAAATAACGTAATAATTAATCAGCTAAATATTAAATAATTATATCAAAAAAATTGATTTAATTTAAAATAGACAAAATAATTGAAAACTCAAAAATGGGGGGGGGGTGCACCGGGATCGAACCCGGGTTCCCCCGGTTAACACACACACATACACTAGAAACACCACTGGACTACACACACCAGATGTGTTTATGTTGAAATCTTAAAACTCATGTATGGAAAATAAGATGAAACCTGCATCAGCGGCCACAATCAAAAAAACGCGCCTTCCCTCTCCTTTTTTAAATCTCCGACAGCTAGCTTGGATTTATTTTTGGCAAAGTCCGATCAGGTTAGCTGTCATCTCTGCGATAAATGGCAATCACCCAACACGGTTTCCTAAAACCGAACCCAAGCACCACTCTATAAATACCGAATGCAGCCCCCTCATCCAAAATCGCCCAGTCTTTCAATTCGTTCCTCCACTCTATAACCCTCCCCTCTGTCGCCGGAATCCTCTGTTCGCCGGAAGTCCCTGTTCGCCGAAATACAGCAAGAGCCGAAATCAGTCACCGCCGATTAAATCAATTCGGTAGAACTTCTTGATACCTTGTTATAATATTATCTTAATTATCTCATTTAATCGTTTAAGAGAATTTGGAGAATGGTTTTAGGCGGGTGGATGTTCTGGGTAAAAAAGTTTGAATGAAGAAAATGAAGTGCAGGGGTGTCTATATATATTTTACAAAGTGGGTTATAATCGGGTTAAGCACCCAGCCCAACTGGTTGGGCCGGGTACAAACCAAACACATGGCCCCGGTTCGAAACTCTCCTCACACACCGGCTGGACATTTTAAATCTCTTTTTGAAATTCACCGTTTCTATATAACCTAACTAGTATATAAGTATATTATAAATGCTTGTATAGCCGGGTTAGACACCCAGCCCAGTTGGTCGGGCTGGGTGGATCACATCGTCAAGACTCGGGTTCGAGTCCCCTGGTTATCACCGGTTCGACCCAATATAATCATTTTTAAATTTAATTAAAATTTAATAAATCTAAGAAGTGTATAAGAATAATTAAAATCCAGAATATATCGGGTTAGACACGTAGCTCAGTTGGAAGAGCTGCGTGCACGTGAACGTGAGGTCTCGGGTTCGAGTCTTGATACACGTTGCCAACTCCATCATCGAACCGGTCTGACACCACCTTGTCAGACTGACAAGTTTTAAAAAAAAATATATATTTTATTTTTATTTTTATTTTACAGATTTATATTAACATCTAAGCTGAAAATCAATTAAAAATGCTTAGAAATATAATTTCAAAGGTTTTAACATATCAATAAAAATCACAAAAATAACTTAAAAAACTAAACAAAGGTTTTTAGCCGAAATATTAATTTATTTATTTATCAGCACATCGCGTTATTATTTTAGGTTAGTACTCTTTCGTCGGTCAAATTCTCAACTCGTGCGCACTCATCATCAACCAAGAATACGCACCCATTGTTTATTTTATTTAACATTTGTGCCTATATCATTTCGTGATCAAATGTGTATTGTTTGTAGTGTGGTTTATATGTGGATACATTTTATCATTTCAGTACACTCATTTCATTAGGCCCATCAGTTCCTCGTGGGATACGGGTTGAGCATCAGGTGCCTCATTAGATCGGCTTCGTTTGATTGAGCCTTGATCTCAGATACATCATCATTCGTGTCATATATTCATTCAATGTGGTTTGTGATTGGTTACATATATACATTTGCTCACATGTGATTTGTGCACAATTTTATTTAAATAAACTTAAAAAAATCAATTATTTAAATGTTTTATCAAGGTTCACTCGCCAACTTTTGTTGACCCAAAATTTCCTCTGTTTTACGCATGATACAGGTGATCAAGTTGAGGAAAGAAACACTTAGGATGGCCTAGAAGAATTAACAAGTTATTTCGTTGGAACAAGTATTTAGATTTTTCTTTATTTGTGTTTGTATGAAATTTTGTTGGATATTTAAATTTTAATTTGAATTTAATAAATATGAAACTTCTTAGTAAATATCATGAGCTTTGGTGATAACCCAATCATGCCCCGACTTTTATTCCGATGCGGGTCGGGGTGTGACAGATTGGTATCAGAGCTTGTGACTATAGGGATATAGGATAGGTTATTAGACCTTTAGAGCCTATACTATGGTTGACTAGATTTAAATTGTTTATGTGTTACATGCAAAATTCATGATGTTTATATGTTTCATGTTTATATTCACACACAACATTATGCAAACATTCTCACAAGTACATGTTAATATGCAATGCTCATCTTAGATCATACCCTCATATCATATCATATCTATGAAAGCACACACCTCACAATTTCACAATTTATGTTATTTCTTTTCGAAGATTTTTGCAATGTTTTCATATTTTTCAAATCACATCAAAGTGAGTTTTCACGACGGGCATGTAGTAACTGGAAGGGTACGAGTACCGGTAGTCGGAACGTCCTGTCTAGGCTTGGCATTCGTATAAATCCAAATAAAGGACCAGTTTGCCTACCTGGGGACTAACGATGAGAGTACGAAGGACCTATTAGGCCAAAGCATGCTATACCAAACGTCGTGTGAACTAACCCCACTTTGAGCTGTCATTGTGTCCACACCTGGACAACCTCCAACCATACATATCGCAATCATGTTTTATGATTTTCATTCGGGTGGTACGAGTGTTAACCCGCCGACACCAATGTGAATCCTACCAAGTCCAATAGTCATAGGGGCCCACATGACTACACAGGCAATGGTATGGGGGACATTTGGAGGCCCAAACATGAGCAAACCCAAGACATCCTATGGATGTAGTTAAATTATTTTTAGTTATGTTGTTTTCATTCTTTTTACGACACATGACACCTAGGAAATTCTTGAACTCACAATCTCCCTACATATATTCCTGTAGATGTCTGCTAGGCAATTACGTGGAGGTAGAAGGTCAGGAAAGTCAAACGAATACTTGGCCACGCAAATTGCTAAATAAATGGCCGCAGTGCTTCCTGACATCGTACTACAAGTTCAGCAAGCTCTCACCGCTAATCCCATCAACTCTCCCAACCAAGAAGACCAAAGCGTCGCCAACCCTCCTCCCAAAACCCCCAAATGCACCTACAAACACTTCAAGTCCCGCGATCCCCCAAAATATGAAGGGACTGAAGGTGTCACCGCTCTCCTTCACTGGTTTGAGGAGATGGAAAAAACCTTTCTCAATTGCGACTATCCCGAGGACCGTAAGGTACGTTACGCGACTTGAAGATTGTTTGGGGTAGCCCTTACCTGGTGGAACACGGAAAAAGGAAAGCGAGGTGTAGAGGATGCCATGGCCTTATCATGGGAGGAATTAAGAGAGATCATGACAAGACGCTTCTGCCCTAGAAGCGAGATCAAGAAGCTTGAAGATGAATTTCATTCTCTAAAGCAAAAGGAAGGAGATCACACCTCCTACAACAAGAGGTTTCTTGAGTTGAACCAAATGGTTCCCAATCTGTTCACCCTATTATACCGCTTAATTGAACACTACATTCGAGGCCTCCCCTCGAAAATCAAAGATTCGGTTTTAAGCACTTCGCCTGCAACACTCGAATCCGCAATGGAGTTAGCTACGAAACTCACTGAAAATCGCATTCGAAATGGAAAATTTAAAGATGAGAAGAAGAAAACACCCATTGAGACCCCAATTCCAAACCACTCAGGTTCATCCTCGAAGTTTGCTGGTAAGAGGAAGCGAAATGGCAAGAACTTTGCTATCACCCAAACCAACCCTCCCATCACTGCTGCTCCAATCACGCAAGTCCCCCCTCCAGCCGCACCATTCAAAAGGCCATACACTGGCCCACACCCAAAGTGTAACTGTTGCCAATACCATCACCCTCCTGAAAACCCTTGCCAACATTGTACAAGTTGTGGTCGTGCGGGTCACACTATCCAAACCTGCCGTACCCTTCAGCGATCGAACCGTAGTCAACCTCCAACCCAAAATCAAATGGTGGGCCAAGCCCAACAACCCTTACTTCTACCACCTGCACAACTCGCTGCCCAACCTTACTACCAACCCAACTACCCCATGATGCAATCCATGCGAGCCTGTTTCAATTGTGGGGACCCAAACCACTTCAGGAATACTTGCACACGCCTGGTGAACATCATCCATGCCCAAGCTCAAGCAAACCCGGTAAACCAGGCTTATGAAGCTCCTCCACCTGCTAGAGGAAGAGTTTTCAATATCAACGCCAACCAAGCCAGGGCTGACAACAATGTGGTCAACGGTACGTTTCTCGTAAATGGTAGTTATGCATCCATATTATTTGATACTAGTGCGGATAAGAGCTTTGTGTCTTTATAATTCGAATCTATTCTCGACCAACCTCGTGATAATCTCGTTGAATCTCTGACGGTGGAAGTTGCTGACGGAAAACCCACTTCATTAAAATCTATTATACGTGATTGTACTCTCACCCTAAATGATCACGATTTTTCAATTGATCTCATTCCTATGAAATTGGGAAGTTTCGATGTTATCATCGGCATGGACTGGCTCAGCCAGCATCACGCTGAAGTGGTGTGCCATGAAAAGTTTATTCGTATTCCTCTCACCGAACGTCAGACACTACGTATCTTTGGGGAAACTCCTTCGAAAGGGCTCAAATTGATGTCCTGCCTTCAAGCCAAAAGTTATCTTCGCAAAAATTACGTCGCATTTCTAGCTCAGGTCGTCAAGAAGGAAGGCAAGGAGAGGAAGCTCGAAGATATTCCAATTGTGAAAGAATTCCCGCAAGTTTTTCCCGACAACGTTGCAGGACTTCCTCCTGTGCGAGAAGTCGAATTTCGAATCGATCTTGTGCATGGCGCTACACCGGTCGCAAATCTCCTATAGGTTAGCCCCATCCGAGACGCAAGAGTTGGCCAGTCAACTGCAAGAGCTGACTGGCAAAGGATTCATACGTCCGAGCTCATCGCCTTGGGGTGCGCCCGTTCTTTTTGTGAGGAAGAAAGATGGAACGTTTCACATGTGCATTGATTATAGAGAACTCAACAAGTTGACGGTTAAGAATCGCTATCCACGGCCTCGTATTGATGACCTTCTAGACCAACTTCAAGGCGCCACCTGTTTTTCCAAAATTGACCTTCGTTCTGGTTATCATCAGCTTAGAGTGCGCGAAGAAGATATTCCAAAAACTGCCTTCCGAACTCGTTATGGTCATTACGAGTTCATGGTTATGCCCTTCGGTTTAACCAACTCCCCCGCTGTCTTCATGGATTTGATGAATAGGGTATGCAAACCCTTTCTCGACCATTTCATCATAGTATTCATCGACGACATTCTTATCTACTCCAAGTCAAAATCCGATCATGAGCGACACCTTCGACTCATTCTTACACTCTTAAGGACTGAAAATCTTTACGCTAAGTTCTCAAAATGCGAATTCTGGTTAAGAGAGGTACAATTCCTTGGTCATCAAATACAAAGGGATTCATGTCGATCCCTCAAAAATCAAGGCAGTACAAGAATGGCAAGCGCCACCTACCCCTACCGAAGTTAAGTCATTTCTTAGCTTGGCTGGTTACTACCGAAGCTTCATTGGCAATTTTTCCCGTATCGCCGTTCCACTCACGGCCTTGACTCACAAGGGAAAAACCCTTCATTTGGGGACCTAAGCAAGAGGAGGCCTTCCAAACTTTAAAGCAAAGACTTTGTGACGCACCTATCCTTACACTCCATGGGGTTGTGATGACTTTGTGGTTTATTGCGACGCATCAGGGCAAGGTCTAGGCTGTGTATTGATGCAAAGAGGAAAGGTGATAGCCTATGCCTCTAGGCAACTCAAAGTTCATGAGAAAAATTACACCACCCACGACCTGGAACTTAGAGCCGTTGTGTTCGCTCTCAAGATATGGAGACATTATCTTTACGGTACCAAGTGTGAAATAAACACTGACCACAAGAGTCTCCAGCATATCTTCAATCAAAAAGAGTTGAATATGAGGCAACGAAGATGGGTCGAACTGCTTAACGATTACGACTGCGAGATTCAGTATCATCCTGGCAAGGCAAATGTGGTGGCTGATGCACTCAGACGAAAGGGATATGCGAACTCTATTCGTCTTCTATGTTCGCAAATCATAACCAATATCAAGGATCGAATCCGGGCAGCTCAACGTATCTCTGTAACGGAAAATGACGTACGCGATGAGCTGTCATGTGGAGCTAAACTCAAAATTGAAACCAAATCCGACGGTATTCTATATTATTTAAACCGCATATGGATCCCCGATCACGACAACCTTCATGATTTCCTCATGAATGAGGCATACAAAACACGATACTCTGTACACCCAGGAGCCGATAAGATGTATCAAGACCTACGATACACCTACCGGTGGCCTTGCATGAAAAAGGACATTGTTGCTTTTGTTTCCAAGTTCCTTACATGTTCCAAAGTGAAAGCTGAACATCAAAGACCTTCAGGACTTCTAGTCCAACCCGAAATACCGGTATGGAAGTGGGAAAACATAACCATGGACTTCATTACCGGGTTACCTCGCACCTCCAGTGGGTATGACACCATATGGGTAATCATTGATCGTCTTACAAAATCAGCTCACTTCATTCCGATTCGCGAGGACTTCAAGAACGAGAAGTTAGCTCGTATCTACATCAGCGAGATCGTAAGCTGTCATGGTGTACCATTAAGCATCATTTCAGACCGTGATGGTCGTTTCACTTCACGCACATGGCGAGCCGTACAAACTGCTTTGGGTACACGTTTAGACCTCAGCACCGCCTTTCATCCTCAAACTGATGGTCAATCTGAGCGCACCATCCAAACCCTTGAGGACATGCTTCGGGCGTGTGTCATAGACTTCAAAGGAAATTGGGACGCTCATCTACGTTAGTCGAGTTCTCGTACAACAATAGCTATCATTCAAGTATCGAAACAATCTTCTAGCGGCTCAAAGTCGTCAAAAGAGTTATGCTGACAAATGACGAAAGCCCTTGGAGTTTTGTCTTGGTGATCAAGTACTTTTGAAAGTATCACCGTGGAAGGGAGTGGTTCATTTTGGCCAAAAGGGCAAGCTAGCACCGCGCTACGTAGGACCTTTCAAGATACTCGAAAGAGTAGGACCTGTAGCCTACAAGCTTGACCTACCAGAAGAACTCAACAGAATACATCCCACGTTCCACGTATCAAACTTGAAAAAGTGCCTCGCCGACGAAAATCTCCATATCCCTCTAGAAGACATTCAAGTTGATGAGTCAATGCACTTCGTTCAAAGACCAGTAGAGATCATGGATTTCGGTGAGAAGCGTTTAAGGCGAAGTCGAATTCTAATCGTTAGGGTACGTTGGGAGTCAAAACGAGGGTCTCGAGTTTACCTGGGAACGTGAAGACTCAATGTGCGAGAAATACCCGCATCTCTTTCCAGTTGCAATCACTACTTAAATTTCGGGACGAAACTTCTAAAAGTATGGGATATTGTAACATCCGTGTAAATCGGGTTTCAAAAACCTATCCCTTTTGTTTCAATAAAAGAATATTTAATTACGTCGTTCGAGTATTTTTTTGGATTATATAATTGTTCAACTAATTCTAAAATAATGTAATAATTAATCAGCTAAATATTAAATAATTATATAAAAAATTGATTTAATTTAAAATAGACAACATAATTGAAAACTCAAAAATGGGGGGGGGGTGAACCGGGATCGAACCGGGTTCCCCGGTTAACACACACACACTACAAACACCACTAGACTACACACACCAGATGTGTTTATGTTGAAATCTTAAAACTCTTGTATGGAAAATAAGATGAAACCTGCATCAGCGGCCGCAATCAAAAAAACGCGCCTTCCCTCTCCTTTTTTTTAAATCTCCGATAGCTAGCTCGGATTTATTTTTGGCAAAGTCCGATCAGGTTAGCTGTCATCTCTGCAATAAATGGCAATCACCCAACGCGGTTTCCGAAAATCGAACCCAAGCACCACTCTATAAATACCGAATGCAGCCCCCTCATCCAAAATCGCTCAGTCTTTCAATCTGTCGCCGGAATCCTCTGTTCGCCGGAAGTCCCTGTTCCCCAGAATATATCAGGATCCGAAATCAGTCACCGCCGATTAAATCAATTCGGTAGAACTTCTTGATACCTTGTTATAATATTATCTTAATTATCTCATTTAATCGTTTATGAGAATTTGGAGAATGGTTTTAGGGGGTGGATGTTCTGGGTAAAAGAGTTTTAATGAAGAAGATGAAGTGCAGGGGTGTCTATATATATATTTTACAAAGTGGGCTATAATTGGGTTAAGCACCCAGCCCAACTGGTTGGGCCGGGTGCAAACCAAACACCTGGCGCCGGTTCGAAACTCTCCTCACACACCGGCCGGACACTTTAAATCTCTTTTTGAAATTCACCTTTTCTGTATAACCTAATTAGTATAAAATTATATTATAAATGCATGTATAGCCGGGTTAGACACCCAGCCCAGTTGGTCGGGCTGGGTGCATCACACCGTCAAGACTCGGGTTCGAGTCCCCTGGTTATCACCGGTTCGACCCAATATAATCATTTTTAAATTTAATTAAAATTTAATAAATCTAAGAAGTGTATAAGAATAATTAAAATCCAGAATATGTCGGGTTAGAATCGTAGCTCAGTTGGAAGAGCTGCGTGCACGTGAACGTGAGGTCTTGGGTTCGAATCTTGATACTCGCTGCCAACTCCATCATCGAACCAGTCTGACACCACCTTGTGAGACTGACAAGTTTTTTTTTTAAATATATTATTTTATTTTTATTTTTATTTTATGGATTTATATTAATATCTAAGCTGAAAATCAATTAAAAATGCTTAAAAATATAATTTCAAAGGTTTTAACATATCAATAAAAATCACAAAAATAACTTAAAAATCTAAACAAAGGTTTTTAACCGAAATATTAATTTATTTATTTATCAGCATATCGCGTTATTATTTTAGGTTAGTACTCTTTCGTCGGTCAAATTCTCAACTCGTGCGCACTCATCATCAACCAAGAATACGCACCCCCTATGAGTGGATCTCTACAAATTCCCCATTTTAATCACGTTTTGGGGTGTATCATGTGTCGTATCATTTCTTTATTTTATTTAACATTTGTGCCTATATCATTCCGTGATCAAATATGTATTGCTTGTAGTGTGGTTTATATGTGGATACATTTTATCATTTCAGTGCACTCATTTCATTAGGCCCATCAGTTCCTCGTGGGATACGGGTTGAGCATCAGGTGCCTCATTAGATCGGCTCCGTTTGATTGAGCCTTGATCTCAGATACATCATCATTCATGTCATATATTCATTCAATGTGGTTTGTGATTGGTTACATATATACATTTGCTCACATGTGATTTATGCACAATTTTATTTAAATAAACATAAAAAATCAATTATTTAAATGTTTTATCAAGGTTCACTCGCCAACTTTTGTTGACCCAAAATTTCCTCTGTTTTACGCATGATACAGGTGATCAAGTTGAGGAAAGAAACACTTAGGATGGCCTAGAAGAATAAACAAGTTATTTCGTTGGAACAAGCATTTAGATTTTTCTTTATTTGTGTTTGTACGAAATTTTGTTGGATATTTAAATTTTAATTTGAATTTAATAAATATGAAAATTCTTAGTAAATATCATGAGCTTTGGTGATAACCCAATCATGCCCCGACTTTTATTCCGCTGCGGGTCGGGGTGTGACAGGAATGATATTTATTTTGGGTGGGTCAAGGCCATTTGGGTTTGTAAAATCAATGGGTTTGAAAATTTTCTGAACATCACATTCGTCTGACCAAGTAGGTTTGAATTCATACTTTAGTTTTTCAGCTTGAATGGAGCTTAGTGGCTTTTCAAGAGTTATTTTCTTGCCACTAGGTTTAGTGATTTTTATTTCTTTCATAGTTTATGTAGTTAGTATAACCTCAACCATTTCAGAGTCAATGGAAGCTTGGGTTTCTTGTTCTCTGTCATATTTTCTAAAACCAACCCCAAACTTCACATTGCTCTTGATTTGTTTGTCCAGAAGATCTCATAACCTTGACATGCTTCAACCCATCTTTCATAGGTGAACTGTGTGGATTCCAATTCCTTTTTACAATTTTGATATTTTTCTATCATAGACTGGAGTTGGTTCTTGGTTATGGATACCTCATGTTTCAGACTGCTTACAAGGTCTTTTTCAACTATTCTTGTTTTAAAATCTTTTTTCAATTTTTCAAGAATAAGTTCACTGATTTGTACCTTTTCTCTAAGGTTTTCATTCACCTCGTTTATGCTAGCAAAAGCAATTAGGCATTTATCTGAACACATGTTCCTGCACCACATGCCCCTCAGGTTTAGTATGCCCCTCAGTTTGGACAAAATTTGAATCATGTACCTGTGCACTATGTTCCTGCACCACATGCCTCTCAGGTTTAGTATGTCCAAATGCCAATGACACAAGTTCAAGCACCACAAGCTACTCCATGGGCATTTTCGGAATAAAATTGTTGTGTATTTTGTTGAGATCTTTGACTAAGCTATGTGATCATTGGTGTAGAGTTACTTGCTTGATTGTTATATTCCCTAGAAAAATGTCCCAACCTATTACACTTAAAACATTTAATCTTTGATTTATCCAGCTCCACCTTGGACCTCCCACTTAATCCTGGGTAAGTCTTACCAGTCCTTTGGTAAAAATTGTTAATTCTTAGACTGACTAGGATTACCTGGTGTAGTGTGTCCATTTCCTCTAGGTCAGTTGGATCTATGTGCTTAAGATCATCGAGTACAAACGAGAGATTATCAGTGACATGAGTATCATCATTGCTGCAAAAGCATAATTCATGGAATGTTGATCAAAGTTGATACTGGTTGATATAACAATGAAATGATCAAAATTCTGATCATTTCGCATTATAGAGGATGATCCTTCCTGCCCTAAAAGTGTTGGTGTTACCAAAAACGTAACTATTAGCCACCTTCCCAGTTTCCTTGAGTTTTTCTTTTGGATAAGCTCCCTCTCAAAGGTTAGGAGCTTTCCATGGAGCTGGGTCAGGCTCATGTCCTTTAAATCTGAGAATGTTCTCATCATTATAGCAATAGTGTCCCATTTTTCAGGCGGAAATTTTAAAACTCGGTTACTTAAAATGGTTTTAGTAAATTTCTTGTTAACCAACTTTAATTCACTAATTAGACATGAAAATCGTTCAAATTGTTGAGTTAGGGTCTCATATTTGACATGAGTGAAGGTTTCATATTGTTGGTTAAAGATTTCTTGAGAACAGATAACATCCTCTGTCCCACCAAATTGTTCCTTTAGTGCATCTCACAACTCCATGGCACTGTTATAATGTAACAAGCCAGCATAGATATCATTCGAAGATCCATAGCCACAATACTAAAGGTTTTCGCATCTAGCTCAAATTTTTGATAATCTTGCTCGGAATAGTTCTCTGGCTTCTTTGGCTCAAATAAGTTTGGGTTTTCGGTATTTGGTACCATTGGAACATGAGTGTAACATCCGTCAAAAACGGATTTACCAAACCCGCTCCGTTTATCAACCGAACAGTCAGTCAAAATTTTCGTTGCGAATTAAATGCCCAAAATATTTTTAAACGATCCGTAATCAATTATTATACGGGAATATATATTTAGTTTTTGAAAAACTGTCAAAAATCGCAAAATAAAAATGATTTGCATCTGCCGGGTTTCGAACCCGGGTCTGTACCGAATCAGCTAAGCAACTTATCTCACTCACACAAACCACTGCGCCAACTGCTTTGTTTGTTATATAATAGAATCATTTAATTGATAAAGTAACGTTATAAATTCAAAACCGGCGCCCAATCAGTTCAGTCGTCGGAATCCCGGAATTCTCGCGAGTCTTAACTACAATTTACGTTATAACGTAAACCATTAACCAGATATCGGTTATAACCGATGTTTGAAGTCCGCGACTAAAAATGATAACCGCCGAAAAATCTTAATCAATGAACCCAGTCGTAAAACAGATCAAATACATTTCGATTTTTCCCTATAAATTCACCCTCAACCGACGACAAACCTTTTCGCTCAAAAACACACCTTCTCTCGGCGTAATTCCACTCGCCGGAACTTTTCTGTTTTTCGCCGGAAAACCGAGTTTTAATCCCTGAGCTTTACTGAATCCCCTAAACCTTTACCGAAGTTACCCATACTCTTTCCAAGATTTCCGGAGACTTGCTGCTGCAAGACACCTGACGCCGGAGTTGAATTCTGTCGCCGGAGTTCTGCCGGAAAACAGAGGATCCAGTCGGTATAATTCTCCGCCAAATTTCTTTTCCTTTTTCACAATTATCTCACCTTAATCAACTGTAAAGCGCTAATAAACTGATAAGAATCTTAAACCAGTCGATTTCCGATTCTGGTTCAAACTGGATGAAGAAGACGACGTAATTCGGTATCATATAAGTATAATATAAATCATGAAATTAATCGGGTTAGACACACAGTCCAGCGGTGGACTGTGTGCACATATAAAACGCAAAACGTCTCAAGTTCGAATCCCGTCTCACACACGCTGCCTTAATAAAATCCATTTTTTTGTTTACTGAACCGGAGTCGATATAGTTATATGTTAAGTGTATTGATAACCGGAATAATAACCAAGTTAGACACACAGTCCAGCGGTGGACTGTGTGTTTGTTTATATCACAGGTCACGAGTTCGAGTCCGGTCTTCAGCACCGACTCGGACAGTTATCTCCTCTTTTTAATTAAGGCAGAAAAGGAAATAAATAAATAGTATTTAAGTATAATAAAAACCGAATGATATAACATGTTGAACACACAGTCCAGCGGTGGACTGTGTGTTGGATTAAACCACAGGTCCCGGGTTCGAGACCTGTGTAGTGCAAGCCCGGTTCGATTAAACTGTTTTTAAAATAAAAAGGATTTCTGTTTAATTCTAATTAATGTATATATGTAATTAAAATCGGATATATAACGGGTTAGACACGTAGCTCAGTTGGTAGAGCTGCGTGCACGCGTACGGGAGGTCTCGGGTTCGAGCCTCACCCAGCGCACAACAATATGCCTCGAACCGGTCAACGCCAGTCAAAGTCAACAGGTCAAAGTCAACTGTAGCAAAAAAAATAAAATATTTTTTTATTATTTTTCTCTAATTATTTTAATTAAAAATCAATTATAAATACTTAAAATAACATTTTTAAGGTTAGAAAATAGCCTCAAACTCACAAAAATGCACCCAACAATTCTACTAAAATAGTTTAATAAAATCCGTTTACTTACCAAACCATAATGCGATTTATCTAGGTTAAATCTCACTCGTGGTTAAAACCACATCGCGTGCATTCAACGTCATCAACCGAACGCACCCACTGTGAGTGAATCTTACAATTCCCCCTTTAAAATTACACGTTTTGGGGTGTGTCATGTGTTATGAAATTAATTAATTTATTTCTTTAAACTTGTGCCATACCACATCATGACTTAAACTTAGGTTGTTTCTATTGTTGTGATTTACTTATATTCCTTTTGTCAAATTACATGAAACTCATACATTAAGCCCATCAGTTCCTCGTGGGAGACGAGTAGAACATCGCGTGCTTCACATCAAATTCATTATTGCTCATGTGTGTATCATTGAGTTTATATTGTTTGTAGTTGTGTTATTCATATTATCATGTTTATGCAAGTCATTCATTAGGCCCCTCAGTTCCTCGTGAGAGACGAGTTGAGCATCGCGTGCCTTTAATTGTACCATTATTGTTCATGAGTGTTTCATTTAACATCTTATGATTGTTGATCAAGTTACATCTAATTTTACTCATGTTTGGTTGTGCACATATTTCATAATCAATTTAAATAAATTGTTCAAATGTTTTCCATAGGATTCACTCGCCAACATTATGTTGATCCAAAAACCTTTTTACACATGATACAGGTGAACAGGTTGAAGCAAGGAAAACATAGGATATGCCTTAGAAGAGAACAAAGAAGTTTAGATTGTAGTTAGATCATGTTGTAGCAATCATTGTAAATTTCCATTTAAATTGTATTAATGAATATGAAACGTTTAATAAATGTCATGAGCTTTGATGATAACCCAATCATGCCCCGATCACCTTATCCGCTGCGGGTCGGGTGTGTGACAGATTGGTATCAGAGCCATGACTATAGGGATATAGAATAGGTTATTAGACCCTTAGAGCCTATACTATAGTCTGCCTAAATTTTAAATTGATTAGGTGGTTACATACAAACTTGTGATATTTATTTGTTTCATATTTGTTTACGTTTCAGTCAAACATACATGCTCATATACATGTTCATTATACATATATACATATTCATTATACATATATCGATGTTCATGAATTCAATTTATTTTCATATTCTCATTATCCAAAGATTTTGTGCAATTTTCAAATCTCATCAAAGTAAGTTCTGCGACGGGCATGTAGTAACTGGAAGGGTACGAGTACCGGTAGTCGGAACGTCCTGTCTAGGCTGGCATTCGTATAAATCCAATATAACGGACCAGTTTGCCTACCTGGGGACCAACGATGAGAGTACGAAGGACCTATTAGGCCAAAGCATGCCACACCAAACGTCGTTCGAACTAACCCTACTTTGAGGTGTCACCGTGTCTACACCTGGACACATTCCGAACATCACACGTTGTATACATATTTCTCGATTTTCTCCGGGTTTTTGTGTACGCAACCAGGCAGAAACCGTGCGAACCATATGAAAAACCGGTATTCATGGGGGCCCACATGATTACACAGGTAAAGTATGGCGGCATGACGGGCCTAACAGCGAGCAAAGCCCAAGACATCCTATGGATGTAGTATTTTTGTATAATTATTTTATAAATGATCATTCTTGAATGCGACCCATGATCCCAAAAGCATCCAACTCATACTCTTGTCATGTATTCATTGTAGATGTCTTCTAACCTCGCCCGTAGGAAGACGAGAGCAAGAAAAGCCCGCGAACGCATGGCTACCTTAATCGCTCAACAAATGGCTGCCGTAATACCCAACATTGTAATCCAAGTTCAACAAGCACTTACCGATAATCCTGTCAATCAAGCAAACCAAAACATTTTCAACTCTCCCCCAAATACCACTAAATGCACCTACAAGCATTTCAAATCATGCGACCCTCCGAAATACAAAGGGACTGAAGGTGTCACCGCACTCCTCCATTGGTTTGAAGAAATGGAGAATACTTTTCTAAATTGCGATTGCCCTGATGTTCGCAAAGTGCGTTATGCTACCGGTCGACTATATGGGATAGCACTTACTTGGTGGAATACAGAGAAGGCAAAGCGAGGTGTTGAAGATGCTATGACCCTAACTTGGAATGAATTGAAGGAAATCATGACCAGACGATTTTGCCCAAGGAGCGAATCAAGAAGCTAGAAGATGAATTTTATTCATTGAAGCAAATGGAAGGAGACCACACCACCTACAACAAAAGGTTCCTCGAATTACATCAAATGGTTCCCAACATGTTTACTCCCCTCTACCGTTTGATCGAGCACTACATTCGTGGTCTTCCGTCAAAGATTCAAGACCCTGTAATAAGTACCAAGCCTGCAACTTTGGAAGCAGCAATGGAGCTAGCAACAGAGCTCACCGAGAACCGAATCCGAAACAAAGACTTCAAGGAGGAGAAGAAGAAGGATAAAGAATCAACTGAAACCTCCGACTCCACTCAAACTGAATCCCCTTCTCAACCCAATCCTAAGAGAAGAAGAGTCGGGCGACTTTTCGCTGCTACTCAACGAAATCAACCCGTTTTTCATGCCATACCCATCCGAGCTATTCCAATCACCCAAGTGGCACCCAACTCAGCTTACCCAAATAAGAAACCATATCTTGGACCTCACCCTCGATGCAACAACTGTTTTTATCACCATCCCCTTACTTTACCTTGCCGGCTATGTACAACTTGTGGACGCTATGGTCATGTGAACAATGTTTGTCGCACCTTTCAAGACCAAACCTTTTCCCCTACTCAAAACATGGCCCAAACTTATCACCAACCCCAATACCCCATGTTCCCATATGCGCGAGCCTGTTTCAATTGTGGCGACCCTACCCACCTTAGAAACACATGCCCTCAATTGGTTAACGTTATCAACACTCAAGCCCAATCAAACCCAGTTAACCAAGTAAACCAAGAAAACCCAACCACTATGCCACCAGCAAGAGGAAGAGTCTTCAATATCAACGCCAATCCTGTCGAAGATAATGACGGCCCAAACGAAGATACTCAGCTAGTCCTCTTCGCTGAAGATCCAGATTCAACTCCTATCGTTTAGTTTGATGTTTTTATCACATGTGTAGACTGTTAGAGAAATTATTGGATATTATATATTATATATTGTTTTCAGTATATGCTTTTGCCGAGGCCGTAGCTCCCCATCCATCGAGGTTGAGTTTGATCCCCATTTTATTATGGGTTGATCAGGGCGTGCCGCACGATCGGTTCGTTTGTTTGAGCCTTGATCGGTTATTTCATTTACATTCATACATGCATACGTTCGGCTCCGTTTGATTGAGCCTTGAGCGCACATTTCAATTTACTTCCAGTTCATGCAATACGTCGGCTCCTTTGATTGAGCCCTGAGCGCAAGACATTTCATTATCAGTTCTTGTGTTGTGGTGTTGTAGTAGATCGCATCGAACAACCATACTTGCGATAAGTCAATGAAATTTGACAAGGATATGGTGGATACGCCGATGGTACTTCCTATATAGTATTCTGTCAATGATCGGAGGCTTATCAGGGTTATGAGAGGTTCCATGCATAGGCTGTTGTGTGATGGTGTGTTTTGATTGAGTTGAAAATTTAATTTCAGTACATTCAATACGTTCGGTCGTTTGATTGGCCTGAGCGCACATCCATTTCATATCTGCAATACGTCGGCTCCGTTCGATTGAGCCTTGATCGCACAGATAATTTCATTATCAGTATTTTGTGGTTGTGTGTTTGATTGTAGAGTTATAGAACTAACCATAAACTGGGTAAAGCCAATGAAAATTTGACAAGATATGGTGGATACGCCGATGGTACTTCCTATATATAAGTATTCTTGTCAAAGGATCGGAGGCATTATCGACGGGTTATGAGAGGGTTCCATGTAGGATTTTTGTCGTGGTAATCAATCATATTGATAAACATGAAAACTTGGCCAGTTGGTGAGCCTTGAGCACACAATTTCAATTTCAGTACATTCAATACGTTCGGCTCCGTTTGATTGAGCCTTGAGCGCACATCCATTTCATTTTCAGTACATGCAATACGATCGGCTCCGTTCGATTGAGCCTTGATCGCACAGATATATTTCATTTCAGTATTTTATGTTTGTTGTATTGATTGTAGAGTTATAGGACTAATCATAATTCACTGATAAAACCAATGAAAATTTGACAAGAATATGGTGGATACGCCGCTGGTACTTCCTATATATAAGTATTCTTGTCAAAGGATCAGAGGCATTATCGGACGGTTATGAGAAGTTCTATGTAGGATTTATTAGTTTCTTGGTAACCAATCATAACTTGTGGATAAAACTAATGAAAATTTGGCAAGAATATGGTGGATACGCCGCTGGTACTTCCTATATATAAGTATTCTTGCCAAAGGATCAGAGGCATTATCAGGCGGTTATGAGAAGTTCCATGTAGGATTTAGTATTGCTTTGGTTGGAATTTGTGTTACATTGATATCATCATGTTATTTAAAGAGATTGGATTGTGTTCCATTTCTACATAAACTAACCTCTCCGTCATAACAAACGAGAGAGGAACTTCCATCATTCAAACATATATGCTATCAGAATGTGGATTCAAATATTTGCTGATGTGTTTATTCATGTTCAAATATTTGCTGATGTGTTTATTCATGTTCAAATATTCGCTGATGTGTTTATTCATGTTCGGATATTAGCTGTTGTGTTTACTTATGTTCAAATATCTGCTGTTGTGTTTATTCATGATCAAATATTTGCTGATGTGTTTATTCATGTTCAAATATTTGCTGATGTGTTCATTCATGTTTGAATATTAGCTGTTGTGCTTACTTATGTTCAAATATCAGATGTTGCGTTTTTATTTATGTTCCATGTAGATTGTAGTGTTAGAAGTTTTGCCTTAGGATATAACCATATTTTCCCAAACGTACCTAAACTCTTATGCATGATATCATTTTTAGCGAATCATTCCTGTTTATCAATATTCATACAGTAGGCAACAAAAAGCATTCCTGAATAGGGTACTTAACCTTTACAAGGAACGTTACCGCCTCGAACAAAAACTTAAACCCTCATTTTTCTGAGCATACAACTGTCAAACAAAACATCACCATCCTTTTAGTCAAAATATATCATTATTTAAATTTCGGGACGAAATTTCTAAAAAGCAGGGGATACTGTAACATCCGTCAAAAACGGATTTACCAAACCCGCTCCGTTTATCAACCGAACAGTCAGTCAAAATTTTCGTTGCGAATTAAATGCCCAAAATATTTTTAAACGATCCGTAATCAATTATTATACAGGAATATATATTTAGTTTTTGAAAAACTGTCAAAAATCGCAAAATAAAAATGATTTGCATCTGCCGGGTTTCGAACCCGGGTCTGTACCGAATCAGCTAAGCAACTTATCTCACTCACACAAACCACTGCGCCAACTGCTTTGTTTGTTATATAATAGAATCATTTAATTGATAAAGTAACGTTATAAATTCAAAACCGGCGCCCAATCAGTTCAGTCGTCGGAATCCCGGAATTCTCGCGAGTCTTAACTACAATTTACGTTATAACGTAAACCATTAACCAGATATCGGTTATAACCGATGTTTGAAGTCCGCGACTAAAAATGATAACCGCCGAAAAATCTTAATCAATGAACCCAGTCGTAAAACAGATCAAATACATTTCGATTTTTCCCTATAAATTCACCCTCAACCGACGACAAACCTTTTCGCTCAAAAACACACCTTCTCTCGGCGTAATTCCACTCGCCGGAACTTTTCTGTTTTTCGCCGGAAAACCGAGTTTTAATCCCTGAGCTTTACTGAATCCCCTAAACCTTTACCGAAGTTACCCATACTCTTTCCAAGATTTCCGGAGACTTGCTGCTGCAAGACACCTGACGCCGGAGTTGAATTCTGTCGCCGGAGTTCTGCCGGAAAACAGAGGATCCAGTCGGTATAATTCTCCGCCAAATTTCTTTTCCTTTTTCACAATTATCTCACCTTAATCAACTGTAAAGCGCTAATAAACTGATAAGAATCTTAAACCAGTCGATTTCCGATTCTGGTTCAAACTGGATGAAGAAGACGACGTAATTCGGTATCATATAAGTATAATATAAATCATGAAATTAATCGGGTTAGACACACAGTCCAGCGGTGGACTGTGTGCACATATAAAACGCAAAACGTCTCAAGTTCGAATCCCGTCTCACACACGCTGCCTTAATAAAATCCATTTTTTTGTTTACTGAACCGGAGTCGATATAGTTATATGTTAAGTGTATTGATAACCGGAATAATAACCAAGTTAGACACACAGTCCAGCGGTGGACTGTGTGTTTGTTTATATCACAGGTCACGAGTTCGAGTCCGGTCTTCAGCACCGACTCGGACAGTTATTCTCCTCTTTTTAATTAAGGCAGAAAAGGAAATAAATAAATAGTATTTAAGTATAATAAAAACCGAATGATATAACATGTTGAACACACAGTCCAGCGGTGGACTGTGTGTTGGATTAAACCACAGGTCCCGGGTTCGAGACCTGTGTAGTGCAAGCCCGGTTCGATTAAACTGTTTTTAAAATAAAAAGGATTTCTGTTTAATTCTAATTAATGTATATATGTAATTAAAATCGGATATATAACGGGTTAGACACGTAGCTCAGTTGGTAGAGCTGCGTGCACGCGTACGGGAGGTCTCGGGTTCGAGCCTCACCCAGCGCACAACAATATGCCTCGAACCGGTCAACGCCAGTCAAAGTCAACAGGTCAAAGTCAACTGTAGCAAAAAAAATAAAATATTTTTTTATTATTTTTCTCTAATTATTTTAATTAAAAATCAATTATAAATACTTAAAATAACATTTTTAAGGTTAGAAAATAGCCTCAAACTCACAAAAATGCACCCAACAATTCTACTAAAATAGTTTAATAAAATCCGTTTACTTACCAAACCATAATGCGATTTATCTAGGTTAAATCTCACTCGTGGTTAAAACCACATCGCGTGCATTCAACGTCATCAACCGAACGCACCCACTGTGAGTGAATCTTACAATTCCCCCTTTAAAATTACACGTTTTGGGGTGTGTGCATGTGTTATGAAATTAATTAATTTATTTCTTTAAACTTGTGCCATACCACATCATGACTTAAACTTAGGTTGTTTCTATTGTTGTGATTTACTTATATTCCTTTTGTCAAATTACATGAAACTCATACATTAAGCCCATCAGTTCCTCGTGGGAGACGAGTAGAACATCGCGTGCTTCACATCAAATTCATTATTGCTCATGTGTGTATCATTGAGTTTATATTGTTTGTAGTTGTGTTATTCATATTATCATGTTTATGCAAGTCATTCATTAGGCCCCTCAGTTCCTCGTGAGAGACGAGTTGAGCATCGCGTGCCTTTAATTGTACCATTATTGTTCATGAGTGTTTCATTTAACATCTTATGATTGTTGATCAAGTTACATCTAATTTTACTCATGTTTGGTTGTGCACATATTTCATAATCAATTTAAATAAATTGTTCAAATGTTTTCCATAGGATTCACTCGCCAACATTATGTTGATCCAAAAACCTTTTTACACATGATACAGGTGAACAGGTTGAAGCAAGGAAAACATAGGATATGCCTTAGAAGAGAACAAAGAAGTTTAGATTGTAGTTAGATCATGTTGTAGCAATCATTGTAAATTTCCATTTAAATTGTATTAATGAATATGAAACGTTTAATAAATGTCATGAGCTTTGATGATAACCCAATCATGCCCCGATCACCTTATCCGCTGCGGGTCGGGGTGTGACAATGAGGTCGAAGACGACAGACTTCCAACACCATGTATTTTGTTGAGCTAGTATATGCCCCATCCTACGTTGCCAGATGTTAAATTTTGATCTAACAAGTATAGGTGGTTTATTACTGAAGCCTGTGTTGCGTGGATCATTTTCTGCCATTTTCTCAAGTTCTTTTTAGACAAACTGAGTAAGTGAAAGACACTTAATTACTTCTTCACTATACAACTCTGAGCTACGACCTCTATTGGACCTTTGATATGCTGATATTTGATTGTTAAACTGATTGTGAAATCGAGTTTAATGTAACCAAGCTCCGATACCAATTGTTGAAACGGAGTTTGATATTTGCAAACAAATACTGATTATCACAATAAAATTCACAAATAGGAAGTCATAATCAATGATGGTTTTTCATTAAATCTCAATTATTCAAATGTTTTACAACTCAATTGACTCTACAAAATCGCCCTTAGTTGATCGCTTAATGAATCAGTTCGTACAAGAGAAAAGGTGAAGTGTGTGATGATAGATCACTAACATGTGTGATTTATTTATACTAAGTACGAAAGCTTTGTTAAATGATTGGCTGACATCACCCTGATAGTGACATCTAACATTCCTAACAGAAAAGAATCCACAAATGTTTGCAAACATCTGTCAGATCCTATCATCTGTTCTAACTAGTTTAAACACTAATACAAGATAAATATTGTTAAATTGGGAAAAAAACTGTCTAATCTAACCACTGTTGCAGTTATCTAAACAACTGTTTGACCATACACATCTTTGGTTTTCTTCATCAGACCTTTGTGTTGGATCTAAGTTTGAAATTACTTGTAGATTTTGTTTCAGAGAATGGAAAATGGATTGAATTATAAACAAAATACAGCGGAATTAATGGAAAACTTCTACTACAAGCAATTGGTCATTTTTTTTCATCACCATCATGCTTTCAAGTTGATAAACTTTGCATGTGATTCACAAACTACCCCTTAGCCAAACAATCGTTGATAGTAAGAAATGAAGAAGATAAAGTGCGAAATTCAGGAAGACAATGTTAACAGTTACAACGATCACCTATTTATACTAGCTATCTAATCACTGAGCATCTTTTGTGACGTCATGGTAGATAGTGACTACTAACAAAATGTAACTAACTAAAACACTGCTCTAACTATACTATCAGTGCATAGCTGTCACAACACCCCGACCCGCAGCGGAATAAGAGTCGGGGCATAATTGGGTTATCACCAAAGCTCATGATATTTACTAATAAGTTTCATATTTATTAAATTCAAGTTACAACTTAATTATCCAATAAACAAAATTCATACAAATACAAAAGAAAACCAAATCTAGATGTTTATTCCAACGCAATAACTTGTTTATTCTTCTAGGTCGTCCTAAGTGTTTCTTTCCTCAACTGGATCACCTGTATCATATGTAAAACATGGGGAAATTTTTGGGTCAACAAAAGTTGGCGAGTGAACCTTGATAAAACATTTTCCATAATTGCATGTTTTATTTATTAAGGAGAATTCGTGCATAAATCAAATGTGAGAAAATATATAAATGTAAACAATCACAAATCACATTGAATGAATATATGACATGAATGATGATGTATTTGAGATCAAAGTTCAATCAAACGGAGCCGATCTAATGAGGCACCTGATGCTCAACCCGTATCCCACGGGAACTGATGGGCCTAATGAAAATGCGTGCACTGAAATGATAAATTTGATCCACATATAAATCACACACAGCCAATACACATTTGATCACAAAATGATATAAGCACAAGTGTTTAGATAAAATAAAGGAATAATACGACACATGATACACCCCAAAAAGTGATTAAAACGGGGAATTTGTAGAGATTCACTCACCTTGGGTGCGTATTCTTGAGTGGTAAAGAGAGCGCACGATTTAACCGACGAACTACTAACCTAAAAGATAATAATACGATAATTCGATAAATATAACAATCTAATATTTTTATTTAATCTTTTTGTTAAATTTTCAAGGTTATATTTGGTCGTTTTATATTATTTTTTTTTGAAATTTATTATCATGTGTTTTTAAATAAATTTTTTTATTAGAAAGGATGCATAATTTAAAATAAGATAATAAATAAATAATAAAATAAATAAAATAATAATAAAAAAATATTGTCAGGCCTCTGACAAGCCTGACCGGTTCACTCAAGGTATTAGGCAACGTGATACGGGATTCGAACTCGAGACCTCTTGCTTACGTGCACGCAGCTCTACCAACTGAGCTACGTGTCTAACCCGAAAGTAATCTGATTTTTATTACTCTTATATACTTACTAAGTCATTTCAGAAAATCATTTTAATTAAAAAGGTTTTAAACCAATTGAAGCGGTATTAGCGCATGATTCGAACCCCAGACCCATCCGTTGTCTTGCACCCAGCCCAACCAACCGGGCTAGGTGTCTAACCCATTCATATCAGGATTTTCGTTAAACTTAAACACTACCGGAACACCTTCTGATTAATTTTAAAATTTTGGGTTTTATTATAAGAAAACCGGTTGTAAGCATGGATCGAACCCCGACCTTGTATACTACAATTGCACACAGTCCACCACTGGACTGTGTGTCTAACCCGGTTAAAATCCGGATTTTTTTTATATTTAACCACTTAATGACTCGTCTTCTTCAACAGTTTGAGCACAGAATGATACCCAAATCAAGAACTTTTCATAAATGAATTATAACAGTTATACTTTCGAATATGATTTAGTACAGTAATAAATGAGGTATAAAACAAAGAATTTAGAGAAAGTTACCCACTACGGTTGTTTTCGGTTTTCCGGTGGAACATTCCGGCGACTGAATAACCGAGGTTCTTTATTTGCCAAAAGTTAAAAGTTTCGAGAATTTCCAAACAGATGAAGTGTATGGTGTTCAGTCTGTTTATATAGCCACGATAGGAGTATTGTTTCAGTTTCAAAGGAATTGATTGAAATCGGTTTCAAAACAAATGATTGAATTCGGTTTTGATTTATCGAATTAAACATCAACGGTTACTAGTCGGTTACAACGTTTTTATTCGAAAGAACATAGAGACTGATTCTGAGATCCTAGCTTCGCCGGCGGTTTCAAATGTGCGACTTGATTTGCAGGTTTGATGTTTGACCTTTTTAAATGTTATTAGTTTTGGTTTTAAGACACTAAAGTGGGTGTGGAGTAGTGGTGTTATGCGTGTGTGTGAGTCCGGGAGACCCGGGTTCGAGACCCGGCTACTCTATTTATTATTTTAGGGTTTATTTTAATTTACTTATTATTATTATTTATTTATTATGGTTTTTAAATTCTATAATATTTATTAATTATGAAATATTTAAAATAATCGGCACAATAAATACGCAACGAACTTTTAACCGAATATTTGATTATTAAACGAAGCGGGTTTTGAACCCGTTTTTCATAAATGTTACAGTATCCCCTGCTTTTAGAAATTTCGTCCCGAAATTTAAGTAGTAGTGGTAACCGGAAAGAGGTGCGGGTACTTTTCGCGCATTGAGTCTTCACGTTCCCAAGTAAACTCGGGCCCTCGTTTTGACTCCCAACGTACCCTGACAATTGGAATACGACTTCTCCTTAAACGCTTCTCTCCAAAATCCATGATTTCCACTGGTCTTTCAACGAAGTGCATTGATTCATCTACTTGAATGTCTTCTAGAGGAATATGGAGGTTTTCATCGGCGAGGCACTTTTTCAAGTTTGATACGTGGAATGTGGAATGAATTCTGTTAAGCTCTTCTGGTAGGTCAAGCTTGTAGGCTACAGGACCTACTCTTTCAAGTATCTTGAAAGGTCCTACGTAGCGTGGTGCTAGCTTGCCCTTCTGGCCAAAACGAAACACTCCCTTCCACGGTGATACTTTTAAAAGTACTTGATCACCAATGTCAAACTCCAAGGGCTTTCGTCGTTTGTCAGCATAACTCTTTTGACGACTTTGAGCCGCTAGAAGATTGTTTCGAATTTGAAGAATTTTGTCGGTTGTTTCTTGAATTAATTCAGGTCCGGTGATTTGCGTTTCACCAATTTCGTGCCAGCATACTGGAGATCGACATTTACGACCGTATAAAGCTTCGAAAGGAGCCATGCGATGCTTGAATGGTAGCTATTGTTGTATGAAAATTCGACTAACGGTAGATGAGCGTCCCAGTTTCCTTTGATGTCTATGACACATGCTCGAAGCATGTCTTCAAGAGTTTGGATGGTGCGTTCAGACTGACCATCAGTTTGAGGGTGAAAGGCGGTACTGAGATCTAACCGTGTACCCAAAGCGGTTTGTACGGCTTGCCATGTTCGTGAAGTGAAACGACCATCACGGTCTGAAATGATGCTTAACGGTACACCATGACGGCTTACGATTTAGTTGATGTAGATTCGAGCTAACTTCTCGTTCTTGAAGTCCTCACGAATCGGAATAAAATGAGATGATTTTGTAAGACGATCAATGATTACCCATATGGTGTCATACCCACTGGAGGTGCGAGGTAACCCGGTAACGAAAGTCCATGGTTATGTTTTCCCACTTCCATACAGGTATTTCGGGTTGGACTAGAAGTCCTGAAGGTCTTTGATGTTTAGCTTTCACTTTGGAACAAGTAAGACACTTGGAAACAAAAACAGCAATGTCCTTTTCATGCCAGGCCACCAGTAGGTGTATCGTAGGTCTTGATACATCTTATCGGCTCCTGGGTGTACAGAATATCGTGTTTTGTGTGCCTCATTCATGAGGAAATCACGAAGGTTATCGCGATCAGGAATCCATATGCGGTTTAAATAGTATTGAATACCATCGGATTTGGTTTCAATTTTGAGTTCAGCTCCACATGACAGCTCATTGCGTATGTCATTTTCTGTTACAGAAACATGTTGAGCTGCCCGAATTCGATCTTTGAGGTCGGTTATGATTTGCGAACATAGAAGACGAATAGAGTTCGCATAACCTTTTCGATTTGAGCGCATCGGCCACCACGTTTGCCTTGCCAGGATGGTACCGAATTTCACAGTCGTAGTCGTTGAGCAGTTCGACCCATCTTCGTTGCCTCATATTCAACTATTTCTGGTTGAAGATATGTTGGAGACTCTTGTGGTCAGTGTATATTTCACACTTGGTTACTGTAGAGGTAATGTCTCCATATCTTGAGAGCGAACACAACGGCTCCAAGTTCCAGGTCGTGGGTGGTGTATTCTTGTCATGAACTTTGAGTTGCCTAGAGGCATAGGCTATCACTTTTCCTCTTTGCATCAATACACAGCCTAGACCTTGCCCTGATGCGTCGCAATATACCACAAAGTCATCGCAACCCTCAGGAGTGTGAGGATAGGTGCGTCACAAAGTTTTTGCTTTAGAGTTTGGAAGGCCTCCTCTTGCTTAGGTCCCCAAATGAAGGGTTTTCCTTTATGAGTCAAGGCCGTGAGCGGTACGGCGATACGGGAAAATTGGCAATGAAGCGTCGGTAGTAACCAGCCAAACCAAGAAATGACCTAACTTCGGTAGGGGTACGTGGCGCTTGCCATTCCTGTACTGCCTTGATTTTTTAAGGATCGACATGAATCCCTTTGTTATTGACGACATGACCAAGGAATTGTACTTCTTCTAACCAGAATTCGCATTTTTTGAGAACTTAGCGTAAAGCTTTTCAGTCCTTAAGAGGGTAAGTATGTGTCGAAGGTGTCGCTCATGATCGGATTTTGACTTGGAGTAGATAAGAATGTCGTTGATGAAGACTATGACGAAACGGTCGAGGTAGGTTTTGCATACCCTATTCATTAAATCCATGAAGACAGCGGGGGGTTGGTTAAACCGAAGGGCATAACCATGAACTCGTAATGACCATAGCGAGTTCGGAAGGCGGTTTTTGGGATATTCTTCGCGCACTCTAAGCTGATGATAGCCAGAACGAAGATCGATTTTGGAAAAAACAGGTGGCGCCTTGAAGTTGGTCTAGAAGGTCATCAATGCGAGGCAGTGGATAGCGATTCTTAACCGTCAACTTGTTGAGTTCTCTATAATCAATACACATGTAAAAAGTTCCATCTTTCTTCTTCACAAAAAGAACAGGTGCACCCCAAGGCGACGAGCTAGGACGTATGAATCCTTTGTCGGTCAACTCTTGCAGTTGACTGGCCAACTCTTGCATCTCGGATGGGGCTAACCTATAAGGAGATTTTGCAACTGGTGTACATCGGGCACAAGATCGATTCGAAATTCGACTTCTCTCACAGGAGGAAGTCCTGAAACGTCGTCGGGAAAAACTTGCGGAAATTCCTTCACAATTGGAATATATTCGAGCTTCCTCTCCTTGTCTCCCTTCTTGACGACGTGGGCTAGAAATACGACGTAGTTCTTGCGAAGATAACTTCGGGCTTGAAGGCAGGTCATCAATTTGAGTCCTTTCGAAGGGGTTTCCCCAAAATATACGTAATGTCTGACCGTCTGCAAGAGGAATGCGGATGAATTTTTCGTGGCACACTACTTCCGCGTGATGCTGGCTGAGCCAGTCCATACCGATTATAACATCAAAACTTCCCAACTTCATAGGGATGAGGTCAATTGAGAAATCGTGGTTGTTTAGAGTGAGAGTACAATCGCGTACAATAGAGTTTAATGAGACGGGTTTTCCGTCAGCAACTTCCATCGTCAGAGATTCAACGAGATCAGCACGAGGTAGATCGAGGGTAGATTCGAATTCTAAAGACACAAAGCTCTTATCCCAACCAGTATCGAATAATATGGATGCATAACTACCATTTATGAGAAACATACCGTTGACCACATTGTTGTCAGCCCTGGCTTGGTTGGCATTGATATTGAAAGTCTTCCTCTGGCGGGTGGAGGAGCTTGGTTAGCTTGGTTTACCGGGTTTGCTTGAGCTTGGGCATGGATCACTAGGCATGGACAAGTGTTCCTGAAGTGGTTGGGTCCCCACAATTGAAACAGGCTCGCATGGGTTGCATCATGGGGTAGTTGGGTTGGTAGTAAGGTGGGCTGCGGTTGTACAGGTGGTAGAAGTAAGGGTTGTTGGGCTTGGCCCACCATTTGATTTTGGGTTTGGGTTAGAGGTTGACTGCGGTTTAATCGCTGAAGGGTACGGCAGGTTTGGATGGTGTGACCCGCACGACCACAGCTGGTGCAATGTTGGCAAGGGGTTTTCAGGAGGATGATGGTATTGACATCGGTTACACTTTGGGTGGGGGCCAGTGTATGGCCTTTTGAATGGTGCGGCTGGAGGGCCAACTTGAGTTATTGGTGCAGCTGTGATGGGAGGGTTGGTTTGGGTGACGGCAAAGTTCTTGCCATTTCGCTTCCTCTTACCACAAACTTCGAGGATGAACCCGGGTGGTTTGAAATTGGGGGCTCATTGGGTGATTTCTTCTTCTCCTCCTTGAATTTGCCGTTTCGAATGCGATTTTTAGTGAGTTTCGTAGCTAACTCCATTGCGGCTTCAAGTGTTGCAGGCGAAGTGCTAAAACTGAATCTTGGATTTTCGAAGGAAGGCCTCGAATGTAGTGTTCGACTAAACGATATAAGGGGTGAACAAATTGGGGATCATCTGGTTCAATTCGAGAAATCTCTTATTGTATGAAGTGTGGTCTCCTTCCTTTTGTTTCAACGCGTGAAACTCGTCTTCTAGCTTTTTTATTTCGCTTCTTGGACAGAAGCGTCTTGTCATGATTTCCCTTAACTCTTCCCATGTTAAAGCCATGGCATCTTCAACACCCGCTTACCCTTTTCCGTGTTCCACCAGGTAAGGGCTACCCCAAACAACCTTCCAGTTGTGTAACGTACCTTACGGTCCTCGGGACAGTCGCAATTGAGGAAAGTGTTTTCCATCTCCTCAAACCAGTGAAGGAGAGCGGTGACACCTTCAGTCCCTTCATATTTTGGGGGATCGCAGGATTTGAAGTGTTTGTAGGTGCATTTGGGGGTTTTGGGAGGAGGATTGGCGACGCTTTGGTCTTCTTGGTTAGGATGGTTGATGGGATTAGCGGTGAGAGCTTGTTGAACTTGTAATACAATGTCAGGAAGTACGGCGGCCATTTGTTTGCAATTTGCGTGGCCAAGCGTTCGCTTGACTTTCCTGACCTTCTACCTCCACGTGATTGCCTAGCCGACATCTACAGGAACATATGTAGGAAGATGGTGAATTTAAGAATTTCCTAGATGTCATGTGTCGTAAAAAGAATGAAAACAATCATAACTGAAAATAATTTAACTACATCCATAGGATATCTTGGTTTGCTCATGTTTGGGCCTCCAAATGTCCCCCATACCATTTCCCGTGTAGTCATGTGGGCCCCCATGACTATTGGGTTTGGTAGGATTCACATTGGTGTCGGCGGGTTAACACTCGCACCACCCGAATGAGAAATCGTAAAACATGATTGCGAAATGCATGGCAGGAGGGTGTCCAGGTGTAGACACAATGACAACTCAAAGTGGGGTTAGCTCACACGACGTTTGGTATAGCATGCTTTGGCCTAATAGGTCCTTCATACTCTCATCGTTAGTCCCCAGGTAGGCAAACTGGTCCTTTATTTTGGATTTAACGAATGCCAAGCCTAGACAGGACGTTCCGACTACCGGTACTCGTACCCTTCCAGTTACTACATGCCCGTCGTGAAAACTCACTTTGATGTGATTTTGAAAATACGAAATCATTGCAAAAATCATGGAAATCTGAGGTGTGTGCTTTCATAAATATGACATGTTATGAGGATATGAACTATGATGAGCATTGCATATTAACATGTACTTGTGAGAGTGCTTGCATAATATTGGGTGTGAAAATAAACATGAAACATATAAACATCATGAAGTTTGCATGTAACACATAAATAATTTAAAATTTAATCAACTATAGTATAGGCTTAAGGGTCTAATAACTATCCTATATCCCTATAGTCACAAGCTCTGATACCAATCTGTCACACCCCGACCCGCAGCGGAATAAGAGTCGGGGCATAATGGGTTATCACCAAAGCTCATGATATTTACTAATAAGTTTCATATTTATTAAATTCAAGTTACAACTTAATTAACCAATAAACAAAATTCATACAATACAAAAGAAAACCAAATCTAGATGTTTATTCCAACGCAATAACTTGTTAATCTTCTAGGCCATCCTAAGTGTTTCTTTCCTCAACTGGATCACCTGTATCATATGTAAAACAGGTGGAAATTTTTGGTCAACAAACGTTGGCGAGTGAACCTTGATAAAACATTTTCCATAATTGCATGTTTTATTTATTAAGGAAATTCGTGCATAAATCACATGTGAGAAAATATATAAATGTAAACAATCACAAATCACATTGAATGAATATATGACATGAATGATGATGTATTTGAGATCAAGGCTCAATCAAACGGAGCCGTTCTAATGAGGCACCTGATGCTCAACCCGTATCCCACGGAGAACTGATGGGCCTAATGAAAATGCGTGCACTGAAATATAAATTTGATCCACATATAAATCACAACAACCAATACACATTTGATCACAAAATGATATAAGCACAAGTGTTTAGATAAAATAAAGGAATAATACGACACATGATACACCCCAAAACTGATTCAAACGGGGAATTTGTAGAGATTCACTCACCTTGGTGCGTATTCTTGAGTGGTAAAGAGAGCGCACGATTTAACCGACGAAACTACTAACCTAAAAGATAATAATACGATAATTCGTAAATATAACAATCTAATATTTTTATTTAATCTTTTTGTTAAATTTTCAAGGTTATATTTGGTGGTTTTATATTTTTTTTTTTTGAAATTTATTATCATGTGTTTTTAAATAAATTTTTTTATTAGAAAGGATGCATAATTTAAAATAAGATATAATAATAATAAATAAATAAAATAATAATAAAAAAATATTGTCAGGCCTCTGAAAGCCTGACCGGTTCACTCAAGGTATTAGGCAGCGTGATACGGGATTCGAACTCGAGACCTCTTGCTTACGTGCACGCAGCTCTACCAACTGAGCTACGTGTCTAACCCGAAAGTAATCTGATTTTTATTACTCTTATATACTTACTAAATCATTTCAGAAAATCATTTTAATTAAAAAGGTTTTAAACCAATTGAAGCGGTATTAGCGCATGATTCGAACCCGAGACCCGTCCGTTGTCTTGCACCCAGCCCAACCAACCGGGCTAGGTGTCTAACCCATTCATATCAGGATTTTCGTTAAACTTAAACACTACCGGAACACCTTCTGATTAATTTTAAAATTTTGAGTTTTATTATAAGAAAACCGGTTGTAAGCATGGATCGAACCCCGACCTTGTATACTACAATTGCACACAGTCCACCACTGGACTGTGTGTCTAACCCGGTTAAAATCCGGATTTTTTTTTATATTTAACCACTTAAATGACTCGTCTTCTTCAACAGTTTGAGCACAGAACGATACCCAAATCAAGAACTTTTCATAAATTAATTATAACAATTATACTTTTCTGATATGATTTAGTACAGTAATAAATGAGGTATAAAACAAAAAATTTAGAGAAAGTTACCCACTACGGTTGTTTTCGGTTTTCCGGTGGAACATTCCGGCAACTGAATAACCGAGGTTCTTTATTTGCCAAAAGTTAAAAGTTTCGAGAATTTCCAAAAAGATGAAGTGTATGGTGTTCAGTCTGTTTATATAGCCACGATAGGAGTATTGTTTCAGTTTCAAAGGAATTGATTGAAATCGGTTTCAAAACAAATGATTGAATTTGGTTTTGATTTATCGAATTAAACATCAACGATTACTAGTCGGTTACAACGTTTTATTCGAAAGAACATAGAGACTGATTCCGAGATCCTAGCTTCGCCGGCGGTTTCAAATGTGCGACTTGATTTGCAGGTTTGATGTTTGACCTTTTTAAATGTTATTAGTTTTGGTTTTAAGACACTAAAGTGGGTGTGGAGTAGTGGTGTTATGAGTGTGTGTGAGTCCGGGAGACCCGGGTTCGAGACCCGGCTACTCTATTTATTATTTTAGGGTTTATTTTAATTTACTTATTATTATTTATTAATTATGGTTTTTAAATTCTATAATATTTATTAATTATGAAATATTTAAAATAATCGGCACAATAAATATGCAACGAACTTTTAACCGAATATTTGATTATTAAACGAAGCGGGTTTTGAACCCGTTTTTCATAAATGTTACAATAGCACTGTTACATTAATTAAAGTAAACTATGCTAAGCTCTGATCTCTATCTCTGATCTTGATTCTTCGGTCAGACCTTGTTGTGCTATCAGATGATAGGAGCGTCTTTAGGAAGGCAGTGTAAAGGTTGATCAATGGTTTATAACCGCTGATAGTTGAACCAAAGCTCAGATAGTGTATTTGGCTTTGATATCATATGTTCCTTTGTTAGGGTTCGATCCCAACAATGCCCCCTGGAGCAGATGATGCCAAAACACTTGTTTATTTCTTGGTTTTTATTCCTCAACAGAAAGTTCTCTGATTTGGCCTTTAAATTGTATTTCTAAATTTAGAGAAACTTCATCATCATCATCCTTTTCAAGTGTCAGATCCAAAAGATCTTGAAGGTCTTCTGCATTTAGCTCATATGCAGCTCCATGCTAATCTTGACAGCAGCACCATTAGACTTGAGCAATGTCAATTCGTGGGAGCCTTTTTCGACTTTCCACTTTGGAATTTTTGGGTCTTCTGGTTTTCTAGGATGGCTTTTATTTGTTGAGGTTTTACGAGCTTGTTGTTGAACTATCTTTGACAAGTCGGCTCTAAGCTTATCACTAGATTCATCTATATGATAGTCAACCATTTTTTGATCCCTTCCTTGATGTGTTCAAACACTCTCTTGTCTTCTTCATCTACCTTTTCTTGCCTTTTAAATTGATGGAGAGAGCAGATGATGAGAAAGGCTTTTTGGAGTGTTGAGCTTTATGAAGATCATCAGATGGAGGATAGATTGGTTTAGGAGGCATGGTTGGATCTGTCTTCCTCCTCTCTTCTAACTTCTTGTAAGTTTCAATCACCCTAACTTCTCCCCTCTTATCACTTGGTTCCTTGAAACATAGTGATTCTGAATCAGTTCTTCCTTCATCCTCTTTAGCTTTAAGGCTTTTTCAGGCATCTCTTTCTTGTGTTGTTCCCAATTGGGAGGAGTTGGCTTTTTGAGAGGGTCTTTCAACATTTCTTGCATTCTTTTAATTTCTTCTCTCAACTCATTTATACTCCAGTCCTTGAATTGTGCCTCTGTTGCCTTATATTACTTGTTCTTCATGATGTGTGCAATGAGTTCACTTTTAAGAAGCTGATCTTCCCTTTCTGACAGTTTGTTACTCAGATCTTTGACAAAATTTTGCAACGTCCTGGCTTTGCCTAGCGGATTAGACATGTTGGTTTTTATTTCTCTATCACTTTTACCAGCAGAGTCTCTTTTTGCTATATCCTCTGCTTGTTTCATTTTGAGTTCCAGATATTCATCAACATTTGCAGGTCTTGGATACCCATCAAGAGACAATATTGTTCTTTTGTCAGGGTCTTCCTCAGAATAGAAGCTTAGAATTTCTTCCATGACTGCTGGTAAATCAAGAGGATATTTCTTTGCAGCAGGAATAACTGTAAGGGAATTAGTGCTTGGGTTTGAGGATGGTGGAAGCATTAATGTGAAGGTCAGTGGTTGTGATGACAAAGGAGTAGGAGCAGGAAAGATCTCTTCTTCATTTACAACTTTTCTTGTTCTTCTCCTTTTGAATTTTACTTCTGGTGATGATGGATGAGTTGGAATTCTGGTTGGTGTTGGTAATGGTTGAGTGGATGTATTAAATATGACCATGGCAGTGGATGGGTTTGCATCTGCTGCAACCTATGCTGTACCAACAGATGTTAGCACAACAGTTGTTGTAACATCTGCTTTGGTGGAAATGGGTAAGGTAGTTGAAGAATGTGTGCTTGATTTTTGAAGAGCAGAGGTTTTAATGGTTGGATTTGTAGCAGGCTCAGTTTTGGAAGATGTGGATGTTGGTTGCCTTGCTTTTCTAGCAGGTCTCTCCTTTGTTGAAGAACCAACCTCTTCCTTTTCTTTTTGTTGCTTAATCTTTTGCTCAACCAATACATTGCCATCAAGGTACACTTTTCTCTTCAGCTTCTCATTTTCCCTGGCCAAGATGTCATCTGTTAAATTCTTTTTCTTTGAACCATCTGGCCTGGGAATATCCACTGTTGGCTTTGCCATCTGATCATCAATTGTAAGCTTCTTTTGTCCCAAAGGTTTCTCCCCCTTTTGGCATCATCCTCTGTGGGTACAAAAATTACGGTGGGTGGAGCAGTACCAGTGGTTTGGAAAATATGAGCTTTTATAGCTTTAATGCCTGCCCTGGTATCCATCAATCTTGCTTCAACCATGTTTCTTACTTCCTGCATTTGATGTTCATGTTGTTGATCTGAGAAGTGCTTTTGTTGCTGAAACAGAGGGTTTAGGGCTTGTTGCAGATCAGCAATGGTTTAACAGAGGGTTGGCTCTTTATAGCTAACAACTGCTGCACAAGACTTTTGATCTCACCAACAGAGGTTTCAAGTGTTGACACTCTCTCCGTCAATTCTTTGTATTTTAGTTCATCACCTAATTTAATAGGTTCATCTGAACTCCTACCTGAGGTGGTAGTTGTATCTAGGGGATCATTTGCATGTGCTTCACCGTTAGATGCCCCTTGTTCTTGGTTCTAGGGACTTCCCACTACATCAGAGGTTACCTTGGTAGCCTCAGCAGTGGTTGCCTTCAACAGAGACTTAGAAATGTAACCATTGTCCAAAGGAAAACTAGGTAGTTTTGCAATTGTAGTGGCTGCTCTAGTTGAACTATCACTAAGGGTTACATGTAACCCAAGGATGTAGCCTCTTCATTTGCTGATGCGCTAGCAAAGAATAGAGAATCAGACCCAGTATCATGTTGAAGTATATTCTCAGTGATAAGTTGGTGAGAAGTACTAGATAATGTCTACTCTAATTCAATTGCATTCAGCAAGGGCATAAATGTTGGTGGTAGTGATTTTGTTGGAGAAGGGATAGGTGCAGAAAGAGACATTGCCCTGGGAGAGGGGCTGTGGAAGATAGAACCAAGTGGTCCTAGAGCTTCATAATTTGGTGTCCCTGTTTTTACAACCTGATCCTTTTTGTGAGGATGCAGGAGGAGTTTCATAGCCAAGTTGAGATCTTTCAACCATTTGCTGTGAAGATGTAGCAGTAGTGGTTTATGACTTTGGTGGTGTCACAGGGTTAGCCTCTGGGATCTCGTCTTCCAGGGGACCCTTTTTGGGTTTGGTGGGTTTTCTGGATATCTTTGTTGGTTTCTTTTGGGTGATTTTAGGTGTGGGTTTCAGAGCAGTGGTTGCAATGCTTTGATCACCTAGAGCAGTGGGTTCAGTAACAGGGGGAAGAGATTGAACATTTTGTTCTTGAAACATTTGCTCTTCCTCCTCTACTTCTATTTTGGAAGCTTTTTCAAGATTTGTTAAACGTATAAAAAGTTCATGAGTTAGGCAGCCAGATGTAGACGCTGCGCCTTTTTTACGCTTCAGATCTGATCTGATCTTGCAAACAAATGCTCAAGAAACAAGGATGTATTAAGAAAGCTTTTCTTTTTGAAATGTTTTTAAAATTATTGACAAGCTCATTGAACAATACTTGGGAATAGTTAAAATCTGATTCAGTCAAAATTGCAAATCCCAGATATTGCATGTTCAAAGGAATTTCAATAAAAGCAGTTGATTTGCAGAGGTCTGCTGGAAAATTGGGTTTAAAGATTGCCATACCTTTCAACTGACCAGTGTAACCCCTTTCCACAAACTCTGCTTGCATCTCTCTTAAAGAAAAGGACACAGGGTGTGTCATGTCGTTCAGTTAGAAAACTTGAGAGATCGATTGTGGTGTGATTTGCATAGGTGTACCCCCAACCTTTGAGATTATGGCATAAGGAACATCATCAGCGGATGTTTTGACCTTAACATTTAACCAGAAATCCTGAAGAGAATCGATGTAAATCTTGGTCTTGGTTTTGAGCATGTGTTTAAATTTTGATTCTTTGAGAATCCGGATCATTGTATGGTATCTTGTGTTGACATCGGTTTCTTCTAATATTGCAGTGTAATTGTGTGGGGTTTTGGTGATCAAGACAAATGGTGGTATTTCTTGCTTTGATTTCGTCTTAGGAGCCATGATTTGAAAGAAAAATTGTTTTGAGATATCTAAAATCAACACAGTTTGATGAACCCTCTGTTCTTGATGGAACAGGTTTTTTATAGGGTTTAGAAAAAGTGACGATGACATGGAATCTGATGCAACAACTTTCGAATAACATCTGTCCACGTGTAACCTCTGTTCTCTAAATGGAAGACAGTTGTTTGGCTAACTAGTGTTGGTAAATGTGATCAGTGGATAGGAACAATGGTTACAACTATCAGAGGATACACTTTTTGACAGTGGATAGAGGTTTCTAAATGAACAGTATTTTTATGCTATCAATGCTTTGAACAGACTTTAAGGATTTATTGAAAAATTCAATTTTAAACTATTTTTAAGGATGGATTTTTGATTTTCTAAAAACATTTTACTGCTATTTACACATGGATCACAAAGAAGTTTTGTTTTTAATCCATGTTTAGCATCCCAAGCCTAGAAATCAAATTGTCAAAAGTGTGAGCATCAAGTGCTTTTGTCAACACATCTGCCAATTGATCTTTGGTATGGACATGTTGTAAAGAAATCAAACCTTTTTCATAGCAATCCCTTACAAAGTGATGTCTGATGTGAGAGACAGGATTTTTGATGATATTTTCTGCTGCTTGACTATCAATTTTGAGTGGTGTTTTCAAAGCAGTGATACCAAAATCCAGCAATTGATTTTGAAGCCACAGGATTTGAGCAGTACAACTTGCAGCAGCTATATACTCTGGCTCAGCAGTGGATGTAGAAACTGCAACTTGCTTCTTGCTTTGCCAAGACACTAAGCAATCACCTAGGAAATGGGCTACTCCAGATGTGGACTTCCTTGTTGTTTTACATCCAACAAAATCACTATCAGAATATCCTGCAAGCTCAATATTACCATTAGCTGGATACCAGATACCAAGTGTGGGAGCACCTTTTATGCATCTGAATATCCCTTTTACAGCAATAAGATCTGATTTTCTTGGCAATGACTGTGATCTGGCACAAACACATGTTGCAAACATGATATCTGGCCTTGATGCAGTTAGGTACAGTAAAGACCCAATCATGCTTCTATAAAATGTTTGATCAACAAGGTCATCTTTGCCATCAATTGTACTAGCTTGGATGTTACCATGGTGTGCTGCAAGGTTTACAATCATCCATATCAAATTTCTTAAATAGTTCTTTCACATACTTATTTTGATGGATGAAAGTACCATGTTGCATTTGTTTGACTTGTAAACCAAGAAAGCATTGCAACTCACCCATTGCATTCATCTCAAACTCTGCTGCCATGAGTTTTCTGAACTCTTCACACATGGCAGTGATGCGGATCCAAAAATGATGTCATCCACATAAATTTGGACAAGCATCAAATCTTTTCCTTTCTATTTTAAAAATAGGGTTTTATCAATCCTACCTCTGGTAAAACCAATGGATAAGAGAAAAGTGGATAGAGTCTCATACCAGGCTCTGGGTGCTTGTTTTAGACCATACAGTGCTTTATTAAACCTGTAAACATGATCAGGATGAAATGGATCTTCAAAACCAGGAGGTTGACACACATACACCTCTTCCTTGATCTTTCTATACAGGAATGCACTTTTGTTGTCTATTTGATACACCTTGATGTTGTGGTTGGCAGTAAAAGCTAAGAATCGTCTGATGGCCTCCAATCTTGCAACTGGAGCAAATGTTTCATCATAGTCTATGCCTTCTTCCTGTCTATAGCCTTGAACCACAAGCCTTACTTTGTTTTTGACAACAATGCGCCTTTCATCTGTTTTGTTCTTGAAGACTCACTTTGTACCAATAGGACTTACATCTTTTGGCAGTGGTACAAGTTCCCATACTTGTTGTCTTCTGAACTGTTGGAGCTCTTCTTGCATGGCTTCTACCCAACTGTTGCCTTTTAGTGCCTCTTGGTACTTGACAGGTTTTGTGAGTGATAGAAAGCCAGCAAAAAGACAAATGTTTTGAGATTGGCTTCTGGTAAGCACTCCATCATTGATGTTGCCTTGATCCACAGGATGGCTTTTGAGGAAAATCAAATCACCTTGATATGGGACAATAGCATTTTGAGATGAAGCTTGCAAATGTGTATCATCTGAGCAACCCTATGTTGGTGAATTTGATGGTCCAGCCTCTGATTGGAATGGTGGTGGAGGAATTGGTGGAATGGATGTGAAAGTGGGTTGACTTTTGTCCATTTGTTGTGGACTTTTATCAAAGATGTTTGGTTTTGAGAGCTGGTAGAGGTTTCAGTATTAACACTGTTGACCTGGCAGAGCTTTCACCATTGCTACTAACATCTGCTCCTCTGCCTGAAGGATAGATTTTGAAATTTGGAAGAATGCAATCATATCCTTGCTCTTGACTTGATGATTGTGGAGTGCCTACATGGTTAGTCTTGACAGACACATCTTCAAATGTAAATTTAGATAGATCAAACAGTTCAGCAAGATTTGATGGGATTTTCAAATATGAAAGTTCATTGAACTTTACATTCAGAGTTTCTTCAACACACTTGGTCCTAGAGGTGAAAACTCTGTATGCTTTGGCAGTGGTTGAGTATCCCATAAAATAACCACAATCAACTTTGGCTGCAAACTTGGATATTGAATCCTTTAAATTTAAAATGAAGCATGGACAGCCAAAGACTTTAAAATAAGAGATCAGAGGTTTGATTTTATAAAGCAATTCATAAGCAGACTTTTGATGCCTAGGGTTATCAAAACTCTGTTCTGAACATAGCAAGTCGTGTTTACAGCCTCTGCCCAAAAAGTCAAGGGTAAACCAGAGTCTGCTAGCATAGTTCTTGCTGACTCAATCAAAGTTCTGTTTTTTCCTTTCAACAACCCATTTTGTTCTGGAGTTCTAGGGATGCTATATTGCCTAACGATCCTCTTTGTCTCACAGAAGGCATCCAACTCTTTGTTCCTAAACTCTGTCCCATTGTCACTCCTAAAGATTTTTACAAGGAGATCAAATTGCTTTTCAACTTGTTTAACAAAGTTTTGCAAAATGTTTACTGTTTCATCTTTGGAGTGTAAAAAGAAAGTCCATATGAACCTGGAAAAATCATCAAATATCACCAGACAATATCTTTTATGTTTTAAGCTCATGATTTTCACAAGTCCAAACAAGTCCATATGAAGTAACTGTAAGCATTGACTTGTTTTGGACTCTTCAATTGACTTGTAAGAACTTTTATGTTGTTTGCCTTTTAAACAGGAAACACAATATTCTTCATAAGTAAATTGTTTGTGAGGGAAACCTCTGACAAGACTTTGTTTTGAGAGAGTGGTGATTGTTTTGAGATTTGTGTGACCTAGATTTGTGTGACCTAGTCTTTTATGCCATAATTCTGTTTCTTTGCTTGAAGCAACTGAGAACAAACATGCATTTGACATAGGATTATCTTTTACCATGTCTACCACATAAACATTTCCTACCCTATTAGCAGTAAGTTGTACTTTGCTCTCAGCAATTATTTGATTAATCTTTTTAACAACCTCTAGGCCTACTATCTGACAAGTTTCTTTTGTGAAAAAGGATCCATAACCCTTATCACTCATTTGTGAGACACTCAGAAGATTGAATTTTAGATTATCAATGAGATTCACATTTTCAAACTTGAGTTTTCCAGCTGAGACACATCCTAACCCTAACACCTTCCCTTTTGAATTATTTCCAAAGGATATATCACCCCCTCCATGAACTTTAAAATCTCTGAGCAAGGCTTTACATCCTGTCATGTGCCTTGAGCCCCCACTATCTACATACCAAAGACTATCAAGGCAAGTAGAAGCTCCCTGCACATGTTTTTGAAATAATTAGTTCAGGTGAGATTCCAAAGCCAGAATGGCTTTGGATGGGGTATCAAATGATTCAGACTCAAGTTCACATGAAGGAGCAGTGGTTAGATCAGATTTTTGTAACCACTACTGGGAGCCATTCCCTATCAACTGTTGGTAACCATGAGGATGCCTATTTACCCTTGGCTTAGAAGGCTTTTTGTAAGTCTCATAAACCATAGGCACCTTTTGATATTTAGGCTGGCTTTTACCTCTTGGGAACTGGTTTAATGATGGTGCATCTGTCACTTGAATTTCTCTGTGAACAGATTTTTGCTTTAAAGCTCTTGTGACAGATGTTTCAATTGACTCAAAATTTTGTTTTGTTTTGTTTTCAGGAAAGCTTAAACTTTCTCTTTCAAGAGCTTTTGCTCTAATCTCTTTTACCTTTTGATGATAGATTTTGAGATAGGCACACTCTTGGGTCAGGTGATTTGTTTTGTTGCATATGGTGCATCTAGGAGATTTGGGTATAACACAAGTTTTTTTATATCATAGGCTTTTAACAGAAAACAATCTGCAGCCATATGATTTATCTTTTCACAAAATTCATAAAACAAGTATTAAACTTTTCTTTCCTTTTCCTATCATCCTTTTTGAGAGCAGTGGTTGTAACCTCTGCTGGCAAATCTTTGATAGGGATCACCAATGCTTTTGGTGCTTTTATACCATCAGTGATTGAAAAGTCCATTGGCTTGAAATTTTCCAAAATATCATCCTCATCTGACCAGGTTGGTTTAAACTGATATTTTTCAATTTCTTTATCTTTTGCTGAACCCTCTGGTTTTTCAAGAGTAATTTTGTTTCCATTTTTATCTGTGATTTTAATTTCTTCACCAGCCAAATTTATTGGGATTATTTCAACCAGCTCATAATCAATTTTTGCAACATTTTCACAAGTTTGGTCATAGTCTCTAAAGCTTATTCCAAACTTTTATGTTGCTCTTGATTTGAGCATCAAGCATAAGCTCATAAGCTTTGCAAGACTCTACCCATTTTTCACAAGTGATTTGGGTAGTTTCAAGCTCCTGTTTACAAACCTGGTATTTTTCTACCATGATTTGGAGCTGGCCTTTGGTTATGCTTGATTAATGCCTCATGCTAGTCATTTTAGAATCTTTTTCACTCAACTTTGTTTTTAACTTTTTAACAAGTTTTTCAAAATTAAGTTCATCTTCTAAAATTTTATTTCTCAGGTTTTCATTCACCTGTTTTATATTTGCAAAAGCAATGATGCATTTTTCAGAACATAGATCCTTAAGAATCTGAGGTGATACCTTCGTAGCAGCCATGAGAGCATAATCACACTCTTCTTCTTCACACACCTGCTCATCCCATGGGTCAAATAAAGGGTCTTTTTCATCATCAGCAGCATGTACATCAACTACTGGTGTAACTTATGGTGTAACCACTGTTTCACAACAATCAACCACATCAGACTTTAACTTATGCTCCACAGATTCATCACCTTCAACGATGGTCTCTAAAGCCATTAAACATATATTTTCATTTCAAAATCATTTTTGGCTATGAGAGCAAAGTTTTCATCAGTTAAATCCTCAGGCAAACTACTCCAATCAACAAAACATTGTGTAAAAAAGCTTTGTTGATTAACCTTGCTGGTGTAGCAGTGGTTTGAGTAGGTTGAGTAACTTGTGGCATTTGTTGCACATGTACTTGAGGTGGTGACTGGACATATGAATCTGTGGTGCAGGTGCTTCAACATAATGGACAGGAACTGTAGCAACATGATGTGCAAAGTGTGCAGTATTTTGCGTTTGAGGTGCAGGGGTATACTGGGAATATTGGACAGTGTTTTGAGGTCTGTTTCCAGGATGTGTTACAATTGGTCCTGCAGATTGTGATCTGCATTCTCTAGCAAAGTGACCCATCTTGTTACACTTATAACATTTAATTTTGGACTTATCCAACCCCACTTTCAACCCCCCATGCAATCCTGGAAATCGTCTACCAGTTCTTTTGTAGAATTAACTAGCTCTAACACTCAAACGTGCCAGCTAATGCAAAATGTCCATCTCTTCAAGGTCAGTGGGTTCAAAATGTTGTAAGTCATTCATTTCAAAAGACAAATTGTCAGAGGTCTTGCTTTCACAATTTGCAGCAAAAGCAAAATTGGGTGTACTAGGATCAGAGTTGAAATTGTTTCCAGATGTTATGTCAATGTAATGATCATAACTCTGATCATTTCCATAGGTAGACCCCTCCTCATGACTATACAAAGCAATGTTTCCCAGATTATAATCATCAGTCATTTACCCTGACTCTTACAACTTCTTTTTCTGGTTCAACTCTCTCTCATGAGTGAGGAGTCGTCCACGAAGTTGTGTTAAGGTCATGTCCTTGTAACCAACAGCTGTTCGAGTGACATAAGCTACAGTCTCCTATTTCTCAGGTAAGGATCTCAAGAAACGACTATTGATAGTCGAATTTGGGAGTTCCACGTTTACCAATTTGAGCTCACTAATGAGACAGCTATATCGTTCGAACTGTTGGGTTAATGATTCACCCTTAACATAACAAAATGTTTCATACTGTTGGTTCAAAACCTCTCTATTATTCTCTATCACCTCTTCAGTACCGCCGAATTGCTCCTTAAGAGCATCCCATAACTCTTTAGCACTATTACAATGAAGTAATCCTGCATAAATCTCATTGGGCAAGGCTGAAGCAATGATGCTAAAGGCCTTAGGCGTCCAATTCAATCTTGAGAAATCCTGTTCAGAGTTATTTTCAAGTTTCTTAGGGACTTAAGTGTGGGGATCCTCTGTGCTTGGAACCATGGTTATATGAGGTCCAAACACAACGGATCTCCAACATCCGTGTTCTGTTGGGCAAGAATATGACCCATCCTACGTTGCCAAATAAAACATTCATTTCGTTTCAACATAGGTGGTTTGAACATGGATCCAATATTGGATTCCGGTGTGTTTTGTGCCATTTCTCTTGTTTACAACAGATTTGTGTTTTAAAAACTTTTGTAGCAATAAAACTTTGTATTCAAGTAAGACTATCAAACGACTTAGCACAAAGAGCTGATCTATTCAAATCAATTTGATGGTTAAATCAAAATCGATTGACCAAGCTTTGATACCAATTGTTGGATCTAAGTTTGAAATTACTTGTATGGAAAATGGATTGAATTATAAACAAAATGCTGCGGAATTAATGGAAAACTTTTACTACAAGCAATTGGTCGTTTGTTTTTCATCACCATCATGCGTTCAAGTTGATAAATTTTGCTTGTGATTCACAAAATCCCCCTTAGCCAATTACAATCGTTGATAGTAAGAAATGAAGAAGATAAAGTACGAAATGATCTTTTTCAGGAAGACAATGTTAACAGTTACAACGATCACCTGTTTATACTAACTATCTAACCATTGAGCATCTTTTTTGACGTCATGTTTGATAGTGACTGCTAACAAAATGTAACTAACTAAAACACTGTTCTAACTATACTATCAGTGCATAGCACTGTTACATTGATTAAAGTAAAACTATGCTAAGCTCCGATCTCGTTCCTCTGATCTTGATTCTTCTGTCAAACCTTTGTTTCTTGAGCTATCAGATGATAGGAGCAGATCTTTAGGGAAGGCAGTGTAAAGGTTGATCAGTGGTTTGTAACCGCTGATAGTTGAACCAAAGCTCGGATAGTGTATTTGGCTTTGATATCATATGTTCCTTTGTTAGGGTTCGATCTCAACACTTTGACTTCATCAGTGCTTTGGTCTTCAATTGTCTTTAGCTTTCAACATATGCTGTTTCTTCTTGAACAACAGATTCAATCCTTCAACATATATTTGCTTTGTTCTTGAACAGATGTTCTGATTTGGTGTTCAAGATTCACTATCTTTGAGGAGAGATTGGTTCAATCATTTGCTTGTTTCTTGTTCAGTGGATCATGCTTTAGCTTTTGGATATCATCTACTCCTTTGTGGGTCCAACACCTTATCTTGTAGGATTCACTTCTACTTCTCTTGCTTGGTAAAAGGAACTCTTTAGATTCTGATATTGCTATTAGTTTCTCTTTACTTTTTTTGCGTAGTAAAATTTAAGTGTTATTGATGTTCTAGACAATGTGTTTTAGTCAAATAAATTTCTTAAGTACGTAGGAAGTTATGTAGGTGTATGCAAACAGTTAAAATGTTATTGTCACCACAACATTTGTATATTGTCAATTTTTAATTAAGCATAAGTGTACATTATCAAACATATATGAATTGGTTCAATATTTTAGAAAGCTTATAAAATTATTAATGCGCGTTTTATTGCCTAGTTTTCGCGTTTTCTTGTTTATTGTTTTATGAATTGACGTCTTCGTACCCAAATATATATTTTAGACTATTGGTTAATAATATTTAGCAGTATTAGATATATAAATTCATATTGGTGGCTTAAATTAACCTAAAACAACTTAATTAGGCCGTAAACTAGCCCCTAATCACCTCTAATGACTTCCTAACTACACCCTACTACACTACAAGGCACTAGAAGACAAGGGACAAGTTTTGACCAGCCCATTCCCTTATATTTCACCCGTTCACCACCATTCCCCTTGTCTCCACATAGCTTTGGCTTGTTAAAACCGTTTGCATGGCCTTGGAAAGGTGTTTGGTGATCATTGTGTTGGAAGTCTTATCATTGACTCTTGCATGTCCTTTATTTACATGCAAAACAAACACTAAAACACTCTCCTCTCTTGGAAAATTCGGATTCCTCAAACATGATCAAAAGATCATGAGTTTCTTCAAGATTGTTTTGGGTTCTTCATTCTCGGATTTAGCAGATTCGTATGCCTAACTTTTCAAGACCATATCTCACTCAATTCTTTGTCTTTTTGAGGGATCTTTTTCTAGAGTAAATTTTTATCTAACCCAAAACAATCCCCATGGATTTCACTCAATTATACTGAGTAATCGACCTCCAAACTGCTAAAAAACACGTCTACCCATAAACGGAGCTGTTGCCCTATCTGTTTTTAGTCGTGATCCTTTAAGGGGCTTCACACTTCAGAATTCGAAGATTCTTTTTGCTATCTCCTTGGACTTTATTTTTTTCAAAGTCATGAAAAGTTCCAGAACCATAGGCCCCCAAAACCAAGCTCTCTCTCCTCAAGAACCTATGGATCTAAAAACACCAAACCCGTTTCCATCCTATTTCATCAAAATCACACATGCAGGATAAGAATCGATATGTTTTGAGGTGTTATGGGTGATCCTGATAAAAACATGGAGCTTACACCTCAAAAGCCTTGTTAGAACCTTCATATATTCATGTTCGTCCTCCCTAGCCTAGTGCTAGTGGTAATCTCTAATCCATTCTTTTGTTATTTCATATTTATGTGCAAGATGGAATCACCTAATGAGATGTTTGTAAATGGTTTTCATAAAAAGGATTTGATATATAAAATGGGTCTAAAAATTATGTCATATATGTGTATTTATAGCCATAGATATATATATATATGCATACATAGGTATGTGTGTGTTGTGTTGTTTACTACTTGAAAGATTGCTTAAATGTGTTGTTTGGAATAATGATGAACATGCATGTAAAGATCTTGTTAAATAGAAAATAACCTACATTTTATTCATGTATTTAGTAGAAAATAGTTGATAAAAGTTGATGATCATATATATGTTGTTTGATGATATATTTGGTTCATTTTAATGCTCTAAATGTGTGTAGAAATTAGAGATTTATGCATGCAAGTAAAGTATGATTTAAAAACAGAATTTATAAAGTTTTTGACATGGTTTTATGTTTAATATAATCTGGTCATAAAAGTTCTACAAAAACTCTGGAGATTTCATAAAGTTCGGGTGTTGTTTCGGAATCAAAATGATGTTAAAACGATGATTTTAAGCATGATTTAGGATGAATAACCTAGATCTGGAAATATGGTATTTTTATGATGATATAAAGAGTATAAAACTCAGGTCTTAAAGTGTTCAACTTTTCATGGCACTTAGGTGTGTATATTTGATGTTTCGATAGGCTTAAAAAACCGAAAAATGGACGTTTTCGACTAGAAAATAAGTATATGTTTAAAAGTGATCAAGAACAAAAAAAATTAGCATATTTTATGTGGGAAATTTATAAATTAAAGTGCATGATTGTTTGATAACTTTATTGGGTGTTCGTAATGATTTTCGGTGCATAAACATGTACTTTTCGGCTAAGTTTTCGACAATTAATAGTATAATTTTTAAAACTGTTTTGAAACAAAATTATATACCCTATTTTATGTAGAAAATATATGGATTAAAATCTATATTTGGTTCACAACTTATACGGGTGATTGAATCGGTGTTGTATGGTTGTTTTGGTGCTTTTCGGCTAAATTTCGGTGTTCAACTAGATGATTTTATAAAGCTATTTTAGAGCAGTAAATTTAGGTTCATTTATAATAGACAAACAGGTCCTAAATGTTTATTTTTATTATATGAAATGACAGATATAATAACACCTTAACATTAGCAACGTTGATAAGTTAAAGTGTATGAAATTACATGAAATGTGCTAGTTCTGGTGATTTTAGGACATGAATATGTTACATGTTGATTTTGTGTTAACTGAATATGTTATGATGTTAAAAACAAGACTTGGTTATTTAGTGTCCAGAAAACATTATTTTCATACTCAAAAGTTTCCAAACATATAAGTATAGTTTATTGAAAAATCAATCATTTTATGTGAAATGATATACCGAAATCCAAGTCTTTGATGTTTTGATATAGAGTTTCGTACATTCGGCCTTCAAATGAATTTTTTTTATAAACATGTATTTTGGTGCATGAGTTATTTAATCATCAAACCCGGAAAGTCGAACAAACAATATTCCGGTAACTTTACTTGAAAACGGTAAAATTATGTACATTTATATAACTTTGTAGATTCTTGACTTAAAACATATTTTTGATGAAAATATATATACTTTAAAGTCTTAGAATAAATATTGAACAGATTCCGGATAGTCAAATATACGACTATTCAGTAAACGTACCCGAAGAACAGTAAATTCATAGACGGTTGTATGAATATAAATATTGATATGTCTAAGTTGTTAAAATATATTTATTTGGTTTATGTGACGGATGATATTTTTGTTATACATATGTTAGATGATATTGTTATTAAACTACGCATATTTATTTTAAGAAAAAAATATAATATATGATTGTACATTAACATGGATTGTTAATTAAGGTTTCGGGATAAGTTCCCGGTGTTATGTGAAATTATGTATTATTATATATTGTGTGTAAATATATAACGGAAACACTCAAATAATTCATTACCAACGGTTCGTTAAGTTAAATGTTTTTCATAAGGATATACATCTCATTGAGTCAAACAAGGTGGGTGATCAACTTGCCAGGAGACACATTATTAGATCATTAGTGTCTTATACACGTTAGGACACATGTAGGTGAATATCCTTCTCGGACATAATTTTAATTGCTAGCATTTGCACGGAATCCAGGTGAATCGTAGACCCTTTTACTTTACTAGATTTATATATTCGGGGGAGAAGCATGCTTACTTTACAAACTTTACAAATTTTTCGTGAGGTTTCACGGCCCCTTTTAAATGATGTTTTCCAATTTAATAGAAGTTATATATTGTTTATTAAGTATGACAATTAGATAATACTGTTAATTGTGACCTTGTGATGACCTTAAGTAATTGTAGTATACCCGTGGATTCAATACACGTAGGCTCCTTTGCATCCATAATCACTAATCGTTAGACCTCAAATTGTATTGGTAGATCTATCGGGTTTGACAACCCACTCTCGCGACCAGTTGCCCTGTTTTCCAAGACGAGGGAATATATATTTGAAAACGTTTTAGGGGAATTAACTTTTGGTTTGGTTATGGGCTCTTGGTAGTGTTCTTATCGTAGTTCCTTGCCTAGTCTACGATAGTCTTATGTGATATATTGAATTGTTATACTTCTCAAATAAAAACTTATACCAAAAAGTTTGTCAGAATTTATATGAAATATTCCAAAGAATGTCTCACATGAACTCCGAGGGATTCATTTTTAATACAATTATTTTCCAAAAAAATTGTTTATCAAAGTTAATTTCTAAACTATAAAAGGTTTACAAATTTTATTGTCAAAACCAGTACACTCGCCAACTTTATGTTGACATTTTTAAGCATGTCTTCTCAGGTTATAGCTTCAGGCAACGGAACGGTTGGAATGGAAAACCCAAGAAGACTATTATATTATTATAAGAATTAGAATGGTGTTCTTTATGTATAAAAAAATCTTTTGTAGGATACCTTATATTTTAGAGTACTTTGCTTTATTAAGTCTTATTTTGTATTTAATACTTCCGGTGCAATGAAGATACCAATTTGTTTACCCCAGGTTTTGGGTATGTGACATTTAGACTATAATCTTCGTTTATATACATGTTTGTACATTTTAGGTATTTTGGTGGTTCTCGCGGTTCTCACAATAAAGGTGGTTCTCGCATGAACCTTACCCTATACATATATATATATATTATATATAATATATTATATATATATATATGGGACGGGGTAAAATGAGAACCACCTTAGTTGTGAGAACTGCGAGAACTTTTTGATCTAGCGCGAGTTGGATAAAAATTTTTGGCACAAACGTAGATGAAAAATTATAAACACATCTGTAAAAAAAAGTAAAAAAAAATTACCGAGTCGGTAGTTTTGACTGGTGCAATTTTTTACGGCAGACGTAAATTTTGGAAGAAGATAAAGATAAATATTTTTTATACCTTATGTAAAGTGGGTATGGGACGTGATTGTTTTTTAACGATTTTCTTTGAGAAAAAAAAAACATTTCAAAAAAACCATTTGGATGGCCTAGTTCTCGCGGTTCTCACAACCTCCTAGTGGTTCTCATTTGAACCGAATCTTATATATATATATATATATATATATTGGTGGAGCTTAACGTACAATGTGGCTTAACGTACGATGGTACGCGGGTGTTTTCCAACATGCGACTTCCAGCCATGTGATTTCATCCGAAAAAACCAACATGGATTTGTTCGATTCCAATCCATGCGCTTTCTTATAAAAGTGCGATTTCGCCTCAGCGTACCATCGTACGTTAAGCCACAGTGTAGGATATACTTTATATATATATATTCGTCTCAGCGTACCATCGTACGTTAAGCCACATTGTAGGATAGACTTTTATATATATACTTTTACACACACACACACACACACACATATATATATATATATATATATATATTATAGAGTGGAGTTGGCTAGAAAGCCTATGTTTCCTAGAATGTTTAGGAAGCAATAGAGATGTGGCATGTGGCTTTTAGTTTTTTTACTCAAAAAGGCATGATGGTAATTTGATTATTAATCTAATTTTGGAATATTATATATCCTAACTAACTATCCAGATATTTATGCAAACGTATCTCTTTGACAATTTCAAATCATTACGATTTCTTCACGTTGTGTTTTATATTGGGTTCATCAAACTGTGTTTTAGCAGTTACTCGTTTCAGGTACTGTTTCATCACCCTGTGTTTTAGCAGTTACTGGTTTCAGGTACTGTTTAATCATACTGTGTTTTAGCAGTTACTCGTTTCAGGTACTGTTTCATCAAACTATGTTTTAGCAGTTACTGGTTTCAGGTACTGTTTAATCACACTGTGTTTTAGCATTTACTCGTTTCAGGTACTGTTTTATCACACTGTGTCTTAGCAGTTATCGTTTCAGGTACTATTTCATCACACTGTGTTTTAGCAGTTACTGGTTTCAGGTACCGTTTAATCACACTGTGTTTTAGCAGTTATTGGTTTCAGGTACTGTTTAATGACACTTTGTTTTAGCAGTCAGTCACTAGTTCGTCCATTGTGTTTTATCGATAAAACACGTTACCATGAACACATCTAGATCTGATATTGTTATTTTTTGTGTGATTAGGTGGTTTCAAATGTGAGGGATTAGAGAGAGAAAAAAAATTGCGACATTTTTTGAGGTGGTTTTATGATTGTTAGTTATTTCCTTATTTAAAACAACTTAGATGACACATTTACTCCCAATCAATTAAATAATCCTATTTTTAAGACATACATATTACTAAAATGCCACCAAGATGATCTCAACCATTAAACACACCCATCGGATGGCCCAAATCACTTTTTTTATACTTTCTAGGAAAAACACACTTTGCGCAGGATCCTCACCCTATATATATATATATATATATATATAATAAAATTATAATAATATATATATAAAATATAATATAGGTAGGGTTCTAGAGTGAACACTATTGTATTTGTGAACTGAGTGAACAAATCCTGGCCGTTGATTGCACACGTGTATGGCTAGGATTTTATCATCAAATCATAAAATACATTATTGTATTTCATCATCAAATCCTGGCCATTGATCTACGCACGTGTATGGCTAGGATTAGTTCGCACAGTTCGCAAATACACTAGTGTTCACTCTTGAACCTAATCCTATGTGTGTGTGTGTGTGTGTGTGTGTGTATAGGAGAAGGATCCGTTAGAAACCACCCTTTATTGCGAGAACCGCGAGAACCACAAAAAAATCTAAAAACCACCCAAAAAATATTTTAATATTTTTTTTTTTGAAAAATTCGTTATATTTCGTGAACAAAAAAAATCAATATATATATAATTATATATATAGTTATATTTTAGGATGGGTAAAATGAGAACCACCTTTAGTTGTGAGAACCGTAGGAACCAATATTAGCCATTTATCAAGTTGGTTTTGATGGATGAGATTAAAAACCAATAAAGCAATGTAATGATTGTGTTTTTATTAATGAACATTTTGTTTTTTAGTAACAAAAGGGCATATTGGTCTTTTTATTATAGCTTTAATGATTGCTATGATTATTCATTTTGTTTTAATTAATAAGATTGTTTTTTTAAAAAAATTAAACATGCATTATTGATTTTTTTTAATTCGCATATAATTTTTTATTTTAATTATCAGTTAATTTTTTTAAACATGAATTATTAATTTTGTTTTAAACATGAATTTTAATTCTCAGTTAATATTTTTACGCGCGGTTTTTTTCTTTTTTTCGCGCCTCTTTTTTAAAAAATTTTACACGCCGGTTTTAAACTTTTTTACGTGCGTTTTTAAACTTTTTAAACGCGCAAGTTTAAAAACTTTTTTTGCGTGCCAGTTTTAAGTTTTTATTGCGCGCTGTTTAAAACTTTTTTACGCGTGGTTTTAAATTTTTTTTACGCACGGGTTTAGAACTTTTTTACACGCCGGTTTAGAACTTTTTTACGCACCGGTATAGAACTTTTTTTACGCACGGTTTTAAACGTTTTTTTACGCGCAGTTTTAAACTTTTTTTACGCACTGTTTTAAACTTTTTATACGTGCCGGTTTTAAACTTTTTTTACGCCCCGGTTTTAAACTCTTTTTACGCCCTTGTTTTAAACTCTTTTTACGCGCCAGTTTAGAACTTGTTTTACGCGCCGGTTTTAATCTTTTTAGTGCGCCAGTTTTGAACTTTTTTTACGCCCTGGTTTTAAACTTTTTTTACGCGCCGGTTTTAAACTTTTTTTACGCCCTTGTTTTAAACTCTTTTTACGCGCCAGTTTAGAACTTGTTTTACGCGCCGGTTTTAATCTTTTTTTAGTGCGCCGGTTTTGAACTTTTTTACGCCCTGGTTTTAAACTTTTTTTACGCGCTAGTATAAAAGTTTTTTATGTGCCGGTTTAAAACTTTTTTACGCGCGGGTTTAAGCTTTTTTTACGCGCCGGTATAAAAACTTTTTACAACCCTTTTTAAAACATTTTTTACGCCAAATTTTTTTTACAGTTTTCAACTTTTTTACAAAAAAAAAACTAGTGGGATTTCCCTTGCTTCGTGGCGGGAATTCGATACGGTTCGTCACGGTATCGGCCCGACTCTCGTATGTTTACAATACCGAAAAATAAGCAAACTATGTATTCGTTTTTTAAGAAAGCTAATAAACGTATTAAAAAAACCAAATTAGTAAAATTATTAATAACTTGTATCACATATATAGTGTGGGGTATAATAATGAAAAGTTACAGAAAAAGTTTATTTATTTATTTTTCTTCGCACCAAAACCAACCATATCAAACTAACATACTTTTTTACTGCACAATACACAATAATGATTAATTAAAAGTTGCAACTTAATAAAATTTTGCTCTGGAAAAAGAAAGTTAAATTGACCAATCAGAAAGAAGTACCGACATAGCATATTAATATTATGTATAATAGATTTTATTACCAAGAAACAATTTTTTTTAGATTTTAAGAGAGAGAAAGAGAGAGTAGATATGACATTTTGATGAATGAAAATTATGATAAGAGTAAAACTTTAAAGAGAGAGAGAGAGATAAGACATGACATTTTGAGTAAATTACCAAAATAACCTTTAAGATTTTAAATAATAGTGTATATGTGGCATGATCTGATTGATGGAGGGTGGTTCTCGTGGTTCTCGCAACTGGGGATGGTTTTCTTTTGAACCGGTCCCTATATATATATATATACAAATATACATATACATATATATATATATAATATAATATACATAATAATGATAACAGTTATCCATGCACATGTGCATTTTTATCATTTCTTTGACAAATTCCGTAATACATTACAAACATTGGACAATTATACTTTGATTTACACTACCACCTGTAATACACTACTTTTTACGTTACCAACATTAGAAATACACATGTGCATCTATATGTATCAACATGAAATAAGGTGTTTTTGTACACTACTTTGAATACACTTTCTCTTTCATCTGTCATTCCATCCATAATACACTACCATGCACATGTGCATATGTATCATTTCTTTGACAAATTCCGTAATACGTTACAAATATTAGACAATTGTACTTTCATTTATACTACCATGTGTAATACACTACTTTTTATGTTATGAATATTAGAAATGTACATGTGCATCTATATGTATCAACATGAAATAAGGTGTTTTGGTACACTACTTTGAATACACTTTCTCTTTCATCTATTATATCATCCATAATACACTTCCATTACCTCCTACAATCCATAATACAATACCATTACCTCATACCATCTATAATACAATACTAATGCCAATATTTTCACTTTATTACATGTATATCAACACCATTTATACCATCCAGTCAACATATTACATCATAAAGTGACAACTATAACCAAACCATTAACCACTAGATATAACTAACCAAAAAACATGTATATGGGCTACTTCATAATTCAAAATCACAAACTTTTTTTTACCAAAACACGTTATATAATGGTTATACATAATGATGCACATGTGTATTTTGAATATTGGTAATGTAAAAAGTAGTGTATTACGAATGGTATTGTAAATTAAAGTGTAATTGTCTACTACTGATAATGTGTTATGGAATTTGTCAAAGTTATGATACATATGCACATGTGCATGGATAACTGTTACTCGAAGAAAAGAAAAGTCTTTTTTTGGAAAACGAAATATAGCAATTTAAAAAATATTAAAAAAGTTGAGTGTTCTTTTTATTTTTTTTAGATTTTATTTTGCAATAAATGTGGTTCTCGCATGAACCTTACTCTCTCTCTCTCTCTCTATATATATATATATATATATATATATATATATATATATATATATATATATATATATATATTTGTTGTGAAAAGGAAAAATATGAGAACTCATCATTCATTCATTCATGGTCTTCAATATATATATAAGAGATAAAAGGATATAGTCAAACACAGCTAAGACTAACAATCTATGAGAATAACCAGGAGAGATAATTGACATGTGATATATATGTATTCATAACACTCCCCCTCAGATATATATTCATATTTATTATACAGGGTTATCAACATACTTCAGGATGATGTTAAATAGGTACTTCGGGACCTGAATAAATAAAACCGATACCACTGGATCAGTTATGCTGCCTCATTAAAAACCTTACTAAGAAAACCCAGTGGGACAAAACTTAGTTAAAGGAAAAAGAGTACAGCGTGTATAATTCTCCCCCTGAATTCAACAAACATCTTTTAATCTACGAAGACCGATCTTGTGTGATAGTTTCTCGAAACTGCTTCTAGGTAAAGATTTCGTGAACAGGTCAGCTAGATTTTCACTTGACTTGATTTGGCAAACATCAATTTCCCCTTCTTTCTGCAAGTCATATGTTGAGAAGAACTTTGGTGAGATGTGCTTTGTTCGATCACCCTTGATGTAACCTTATTTGATCTGAGCTATGCAAGCAGCATTGTCGTCATAAATAATCGTGGGTTCCTTCTTGATCTGTTCTAATCCGCATGCTTCTTGTATGTGAGTAATCATTGATCTCAACCACACGCATTCTCGACCAGCTTCATATAGTGCGATTAGTTCAGCATGATTTGATGACATTGCTGTAAGTGTTTGCTTAGTTGACTTCCAAGAAATTGTTGTACCACCATATGTGAATACATAACCTGTTTGAGATTTCGCTTTATGTGGATCTGATAGATATCCAGCATCGGCATACCCAACAAGCTGGAACTTTTGATCTTTCTGATAGAAAAGACCTAAGTCTTGTGTCCCGCAAATATACCTGAAAATGTGTTTCATTCCATTCCAGTGTCTACGTGTTGGATTCAAACTATATCTCGCTAGTACATGTACCGAGAATGCAATATCGGGTCTCGTGTTATTTGCAAGATACATAAGGGCACCGATCACACTTAAGTACAGTACTTCTGGACCAAGTACTTCTTCGCCTTCTTCTTGAGGACGGTAAGGATCCTTATGTCAATCTAGCGGTCGGACAACCATGGGTATGCTAAACGGATGAGCTTTGTCCATATTAAAACGTACCTAACATCTTCTGGATGTAGTTTGATTGGTGGACGAATGTACCATTACGCAAATGCTCGAACTGCAGGCCAAGACATAATTTTGTCGTACCGAGGTCTTTCATCTCAAATTCTCTCTTTAATATATTAGCAGTTTTTTCTATCTCTTCAGGAGCTCCGATGATGTTTAATCTACATAGATTGCTATTATAGTGAATTTTGAGTGTGTTCTTTTTATAAGGACACATGGGCTGATTACATCAGACCTATATCCTTCTTTTTCGAGATATTCACTGAGTCGATTGTACCACATACGACCAGATTGTTTGAGACCATATAGAGACCTCTTAAGTTTTATAGAGCACATATCTCGGGGTATTGATTTTAATGCTTCAGGCATTTTTAATCCTTTAGGGATTTTCATATAGATGTCATTTTCTAGTGTCCCATATAAGTATGCAGTGACGACATCCATAAGTCTCATTTGAAGTCCTTCTGAGATTGCAAGGCCAATTAGAAATCTAAGGGTTATCACATCCATTACAGGGGAATACGTTTCCTCATAATCAACTCCTGGGATTTGGGAAAACCCTTGTGCTACAAGGCGTGCCTTATATCGTACAATCTCATTCTTTTCATTTCTTTTTATAGCAAACACCCATTTATAACCAACTGGTTTGACGTCTATGGGTGTCCGGACTACAGGTCCGAAAACATTTCGCTTTTCAAGCAAACCTAGCTCAGCCTTTACGGCCTCTTGCCATTTTGGCCAATCAGTTCTGTGCATGCATTCTTCTAGAGTTTTAGGTACATAATCATTTTCATTGATTACATCCGTTGCTATAACATATGTGAATATATCATCAACACGTGTTTCATTTCGGTTCCATATTGTACTATTTTGTACATAATTGATAGAGATCTCGTTTCCGTTTGGTACCAGTGTGTCTTCTGGAATTTCATTTTCATTTTCCTCTGGAATTATATTTGTCTCTTCTGGGACATTTACCTCTTCTGGGGTTTCATTTACTAAGTTTTCACCAACTGATTTATTATGCTCTTTTTGTTTACGTGGGTTTTTATCTTTGGAACCTATTGGTCTCCCACGCTTTCTTTGTATGGTAATCGCTTCTGGGATTACTTCAATTCGAGCAGGCGCATTTGATGCTGGTATATGTGACTTTGTCACTCTATTTGTGTCTGTGAATGCATCTGGTAATTCATTTGCGATTCTTTGCAAATGTATAATCTTTTGGACTTCAGATTCACATTGACCACTTCGGGGGGTCGAGATTTGATAACGATGATGCATTCCATGTTAACTCTTGTGTTACCAGTCTTTCTTTAGTCTTATCTCCCCTAAGACTGGGAATACTGTCTCATTAAACTGACAGTCAGCGAAACGTGCTGTAAACATGTCACCCATTAATGGTTCTAAATATTTAATAATTGACGGGGAGGTAAAACCAATGTAAATACCCAATCTTCTCTGTGGTCCCATTATGGTGCGTTGAGGTGGCGATATTGGTACATATACCGCACAACCAAATATTTTGAGGTGGGACAGATTTGGTTCTCTTCTGGAGACGGTTGTAATAGGGGAGTATTCATGATCGGCAGTTGGTCTTAATCGAATTAGTGCAGTAGCGTGTAGAATAGCATGCCCCCATGCAGAAGATGGCAATTTGCATCTCATCAGGAGAGGTCTAGCGATTATTTGTAATCGTTTAATTAATGATTTAGCTAAACCATTTTGTGTGTGAACATGAGCTACTGGATGTTCAACATTTATCCCAATCGACATACAGTAGTCATTAAAAGCTTGGGATGTGAATTCTCCTGCATTATCCACTCGAATGTTTTTTTATTTGATTATCCGGGAAATTAGCTCTTAGTTGTATGATTTGAGCTAAAAGTCGGGCAAATGCTACATTTCGAGTAGCTAAAAGACTCACATGTGACCATCGCGATGAGGCGTCAATTAAGACTAAGAAATAGCAAAATGGACCACAAGGAGGATGTATAGGCCCACAAATGTCCCCCTGTATTCTTTCTAAAAATGAAGGGTTTTCTTGTGTCAACTTAGTTGGTGAGGGTCGAGCAATGAGTTTGCCTAGAGAGCATGCCGCACATGATAAATCTTGTGATAGCAAGACTTTTAAATTCTTAAGAGGGTGCCCATTTGCACTTTTAATTATTCGCCTCATCATTATGTTACCAGGATGACCTAGTCGGTCATGCCATATTGTGAATGTGTCTTTATCTAGTAACTTCTGGTTACTCACCACCATGTATGATTCAGTATGAGTAATACTAATACAAATAATCCAGAGGATAAAGCTTTTAGTTGTTCAACAATGGTTTCTTGCCCATTTGTGTTTGAAGTAATTTGAAGATATTCAATATTATTTTCAGATTTCGTTTTTAGGTGGTAACCATTTTTCGAATATCTTTAAAGCTAAGTAAATTTCTCCTAGATTTACTTGAATATAATGCATTATCAATAATTAGTTGGGTCCCCGATGAAAGGGTTATGTGTGCTCTGCCAGAGCCTTCAATAAGATTACTAACACCAGATATAGTACCAACAGGTGTCTCCGCTGGGGACAACTCGGAGAAAATTTTCTAATGTTTGAGAATTGTGTTAGTACTACCGCTATCTACCAAGCATTCATCACCAGTAACAACTCTGCTGGAGCTAGTATACATGTTTCTTCAGGAAATAAAAATAAATAAAAATTAATCCAAAATACGAAGTTAAACCATTACAAAGTGTTTAAATAAACATTAAAAGAGTTCAAACATAACGAGTAAATAATCGCAGTCTAAAAGTAAAACCATAAAAGCTATGTAACACATGTTTAAACATCACGAACATTTTCAATGAAATCACATGCATCCAAATGAATGTCTGATATCGTTGCTAGAGGTGCATCCTCAATCAAATTAGTTTCAACATTTTTCCCTTGTTCTTTCATCGTCCTTTGATAAGCCTCAACAAGGTGTTTGGCGTTGCGACATGTGCGGGACCAATGATTTAACATCCCACATTTATAACAAATGTTGTTTTGGTTCCCGCTAGATTTCCCCTTTGGAGGTCGCCCCATATTTTGTCGACTCGATTCGCCACCACTATTTTTAGAGTTGTGAGACTTCCGATGCCATGTATTTCCCCGTCCACGCCCACGGCCTCTTCTGGGACCACGACCTCTGCCTCTCCCACGTCCGCTTTGATAATGTGCCGCATTCGCTTCAGGGAATGGGCTTGCACCAACGGGACGTGATTGATGGTTTTTTAGTAGGAGCTTGTTATTTTGCTCCGCAACCAGAAGACATGAGATCAGTTCAGAATATTTTGTAAATTTACGTTCCATGTATTGCTGCGACAGGAGCATGTTTGATGCATGGAACGTTGAGAAAGTTTTTTCAAGCATGTCTACTTCCGTTATTTTTTCACCACAAAATTTAAGCTCAGATGTAATGCGAAACAAGGCAGAGTTATACTTACTAACAGTTATAAAATCCTGTAGTCTTAAATGAATCCATTCATAGCGGGCTTTAGGGAGTAAGACCAACTTCTGGTGGTCAAAACGTTCTTTAATATTTTTCCACAATTCAAGAGGGTCCTCAACAGTCAAATATTCCCGCTTAAGGTCTTCGTGAAGATGACGGCGAAGAAATATTATAGCTTTTGCTTTATCTTGAGGGGAAGTCTTATTATTATCAGTAATTGTCTCCCCCAAATTATTTGCTGTTAAAGGAATTTTAGCATCAAGAGTCCATGGGAGGTAGTTGTTTCCCGAGAGTCAAGGGCGACGAATTCGAGTTTTGATAAGTTCGACGTTTTTATCTACAAAGGAAAGAATTATGCATTTAAAACCGAGCATGTATATAAAATGTATATTGTATGAGAACTTCAGGTTCTCTTTAGTTAGAACTACAGGTAGGGATGACAATGGGTCGGGTTTGGGACGGGTTTAGGTAATCCCAAACCCAAACCCGATTAGATAAACCTATCCCAAACCCAGTCGGGTATCGGGTATACCCACGGGTTTCGGGTAAACCCATTTATCTAAAAAATTACCCGATGGGTATACACGACCCAAACCCGTCAGGTACCTATCGGGTAACTACTAAAGCATTATCATTATAAAATATATCAAATAATGACAAAGTATATAAAATAAAATACCTCAATGTAAACAAAAAAATCATATTCATAGATGACAAAAGTAATGCAAAGTTGATGTTTCACGAATGTTAGTACAAGAGGACAATGTTAATGTTTCAAAAAAGTTGCACCAAATGATTACAAAAATGAAAGTGTATGCCATTCGCCCATTCGTGAAGACCATGTAGACGTGTAGTCAAGTTTGCACCCTCATTCTTTCAAATTGTTTTCCTGTAGTTAAACAAATAAAAGAATACACCATCAAATAAATCAAAAACTAAAATACATAATAAACATAATAAATTTGGAACATAAAATGTATACTTACCTCGTCACTATCGTCATAGTCATGCTCAATTGTTTGATAATATGCTTCGGTTTCTTTTGAACAAGTTGATGTATATGAAAAAATAAAACACAATTAATATATAAAATAATTTTATAAAAGTAAGCAAATGTGGTTACCTCTTATCTCATTTAACAAGCAACTTTGAGCACACGTCAACGCTTCCAATGAGAGAAGGCAGAAGCAGAACTCCAAAAGTCTTGAGTTAGGTCTGTTGCGTAATTGTGCTGTGTAAGGCAGTAAGGCTAAGGCATGACATCAATTTTTTGGAAACTTAAAAGTCTTATGAGGAAATAAAAAAGATTTACGTTGGGGATTGGAATTGAGATTTTGGGTTCATGGAGGACTTTTGAGTTTCCATAATTACAAAAAGAGTATGTATATTTATATATAAAAGAATACAGAAAGAATATGGGGTAAAGGGTATACTTTATCGGGTAAATGGGTCAGGTAAACAGGTATACTTTTAATCGGGTAAACGGGTTTACTTTATCGGGTAATCGGGTCGGGTTAACGGGTATATTATCAAATCCCAAACCCGTCCAAAATCCGCGAAAAAAATAAAACTTAATCCCATACCCGATCCCAAACCCGATTACTAGACCCAAACCCGTCCCAAATGATTCGGGTTTCGGGTTTATCTACGGGTTCGTGTCCGATTGCCATCCCTAACTACAGGTTCTAAACGTCATTGCATAATTAGAATAATTATACATATTCACTGATGAAATTTGTATTCCGTAATGTAGTCGCAAAAGTAGAATTCTAGATGTGAAACACTAAATGTGTAAATATTAATAATGTATTAATTAATGTTAGATGTTAGAAGAATTACAAACAATTGTTCTACACTTCTACCAACATAATAATATTATCGTTTCTATGCTTCAAAACAAAATTTAAAGATTGAATATATATAAAAAAATTGTTTAGTGGAGTATGATGGTCATACGTATGAAAACGTTAGTATATGTTGCACACAAGATGATAAGAATTGATATGTTAATTATCTTTATCTTACAATATTTATTATATTGTTCGATTTATGCAATTTCAAAAAAAAAATTAAAATATTTAGGTGTGATATATTAAATGGAAGCCAGTTGTCATGCAATAGGTTACTTATAGATCAATTAGCATATATCGATATATATTAATCTTAATAATAATAGAGAAAAGAAATTCAGATTATAAAAATGGGGAAGAAAAATCGGGATCTGTTAAAAACTTAATATCTTCCGTTCATTCCGATTGATTGACGGAATAAGAGGCACCGGCAATCATACGACGGCCATCGCTATATTGGGTAAAGATCCATCAGAAGAGCGCCGGTAATATAGAGAAAGCGGTTGGTGTTGTCACGGACCGCCACAAAACAAGCCGTATCTACATCGTGTGAAGATCTACTAGAGCGTTTGCGATGCAGAAGCATCTCCGCGCCGGATGGCGGTTGAATACAGTGGCCGTCGAAAGAAGATTACAGGTCAGTCATGCGAGTATATATATTGTGTGCGTGGTTCTTTCACGATGTTCGTGGCGGCAGTGACCGCCGGATGGTTAGGAGAAAAAAAAACTGTTCTATGATTTTCAGATCGATACTTTAAATTTGGTTTGGATTCCTATGTGTTAATGTAAGTACAAAACAAAGAACATCCTATGTTGTTCTAAAGTCTAAACAAGAAAACTATGCCTTGTTGTCCAAAGAATTAGATTAAAAATCCAATTTGAAAATACTTGAAACAAAATTTGTTGTTTGCATACTTGAAACAAAATTAATTTACCACTGTATATAAAATCGTAATTTGTGATTCATCTTTGGATACGCAAAGCTATATTGATAACATGAAAGCATATTGAATATAACGTGGAGATTTTGATGGCGTACATTGTGATGAACGGGAAATAGTCTGAATCCAAAAGTGGTGTTGAGGAACTCCTGATGTTGAAGATTGCCGGTTATTTTTCAATGAAGAGTCAAATAACATGTTTTGAAGTAAGTAAAAATATGAGAACTCATCATTCATTCATTCATTCATGGTCTTCAATATATATACAAGAGATAAAAGGATATAGTCAAACACAACTAAGACTAACAACCAGGAGAGATAATTGACATGTGATATATCTGTATTACAATATTCAATTTTTCAGTGAAATATGCTTAAGTTATTTTTGTATGTTTTTTAATTTTTCTCATATTTAACTTTTAGTATTATTTTTTTAAAATGTCCATCTAATATGCCTCTGAAATATGTATATTTGGTTAAGTTCTTATAACTTAATCATGACAAATTTTTTTCGTATAACTTAATAAGGGACAATTTTTTGTAGGTGAGCATTGCGATAGAGAATTGAAGAAGAACTTGAGGCATGTAATTCTTTTACCATGTATGAAAACAGAAAGACACGCAAGCAAGGTTGTGGGTGTCCTGGTACAGTTTATTTAAAAAAAAAACTATGATCTTTTTTCAAAGTTGACATGTGGAATAAGCCCTTTATGTGTAAAAAGTGCTTAGACTTTTATGAAAAAAAATAATAAAAAATAAAACGCAGAGTGCGGTGTTTTCGTGGTATCTGCCTAAAAAATAAGTTCACATAATTTGCATACTTATGATCATTTTTAGATATAATAAATATGGTGTACACACGTAGGTGAGATAAAAATATGAGTTTTTACAATCACCAAGAAAAAGAGTGTAGAAAGTAGAAACGAAATGTTAGTTGTAGTATAAGGTTATTCTTTGTTCTTAAACTCAATAAATTCCCAACCAGAATGAATTTGAGTAGAGCTTAAACACATTTCACTCATTTAATAGATAAATATTTTTAGTATGTCGTATTAGTAAAAAAAAGATGGATTATTGAATAAACAACTACGGTTAAGAAAAATACCTGAACAATGCGGCAATGAGGAAGGTGAGTGCAGGGATAAGATTGGTGAAAGCTACGGTAAATATTGCGGATGTTAGAACCATACTTTTAGCATACATGTTTTGCGACATCGGCCCCCTACATTATTTAACTTCTATAAGTAATTATCTATAAAATACAGAATATATGTATATTTACATTTAGCTTGACGACATACCCAAAAGTGGCACAAACGAAAGCTTGGAAGAATATCGTCCATGTTAGTTTTGGCATTTTGTTTCTGTAATATTGACATTTATATATTATTAAAAATCACATTGATAGGTATGAGATCGATAGAAGAGCTTGGGAGAGAAACAGAAGTATAATTGGGAGAATGAGAGACAAGTCATATACTTAAATTACTAAACAAACAAGATCCAACTAAAACAAACTACTACCACTACCCATGGGAAATGCGAGTAAATGGAGATAAAAGTTGGCATGGTTTGCCGGAAATCATGGCACATATCACACATCCATGTATAAATTTAGCATTTGTTGTTTTACACATTGTTAGTAATTTAATTAGTGAACATGGTGATCATATTAAAATGGATTAACTTTTTCAAATTAATTAAGCACTCTAACGCACATGCATATCTTGGTTGGATTCTTGATGTACACCAAGGACCTAATCAAATTGTGCATTGTCTCGATTGAGCCTATAGCCGAGCTATTTTTACGTATCGGGGGTCACTCCATTTCGGTCATATCTAATGGAGACCAAAGGTCATATATCACTTTAAAGGATAGTGTATTCTACTATTATGTAATATTCAACTTAGATTGATGAATATTACATATCTTAAAGAGTAAATTACAAAAATCGTCCTTTATGTTGATATGTTAGAGGGTAAAAGACTAAATGCCTTATTATTCAATAGACTAGTAAATGTTTACAAATTAAACCTAATCCTACTCATATTGATAACAAAAAATCCGAAATACCAACTCAGGTTTTGAAACAATGTACAGAAACTTTAAAGAAGGTGTTATTACTAAGTTTTCAAATTTTGAAACTGGTGACTCCTCGAATAGTAATGAACAAAAAGTTTCTACATTGTATTTCAAGAAAGCTTTAACTAAAAATCAATCATGGTTGTTAAAAGAAAAAGAAGTTATACAATCTGTGAAAATTGAAAGTTCAAAATAAACGTGATTGTGAAAAGAAAATCAAAATTAAGGTTGAAGAAACAACGCCTAAGACTGCAAAGGCTTGGGTGTCACTATTCAACTAATTGTTTGATTTTTTGTGCAGGAGCTTCCGAGGAGAAAGTAAATTACTAAGAATGGAGTTCCGTAGCACATAATGAAAACGTGCCGGGTTATCAAGTTCTATATAAAGGCCTTATTACATTTCTAAAAATGTTTACTTTAAAATTTTGAAAATTTTTGGAGAAAATTTTTAAATCAACACATTCTAATAACGTTGACTTTACAATTTTTTTGAAAATTTTTGGAGAAAATTTTTTCGAAAACATGTTCCAGTAACGTTTACTTGAAAATTTTTACAAAATTTTGAAGAAAATTTGAAAACTATCACAGAACCCTCACTGTTGCACAGACAAAACTCAGGGATATAAATGTTTTATTAACATAAAAGTGTCAAGGTTTTTGTCATCATGAGGGGAAGATGTTTAAAAGAAATTTTGTGAAGCAGTAATGGATGGCGAATTGAAGTGATTCTCATCGCTTGGTCAAAGTTTTTCTATAAAACAAAAATTCCAAAAATATGTTTTTGAATTTTAGGGGGAGAAAATTTTTTTCAGAAAATCAAAAAACATATTAAAAGCAAAAAATATAAAAACATGAAAAAGGCAAAAAAGAGTTTTTGTAGATAAAAAGGAAATAATAGTACATCAGTGGACTATCACAGTGCGCTAAGGAAAGTTTAAAAAGATATAAACAAGTCTTACTGTGGATGTGTCGATAGGATTTACACGTTCAGTAAATTGTTTCTGAGATATAAACTAAATTTTACAACTGCTTAAACTTGTGGATTAACATCTCTCGGATATATGGACTTAGTACTCCCAAATTTCGTTTGAGAGATTGCCTGATTCTGAGATACGAGGTCTTTATAGATGATTGATATTTGGGGTATTATATAAGTTCTTCTGATTTTGCGGAAGCAATGGCCTAGAACTTCTATAATGCTTTTGCAAAAAATCCCCTAAAACTGCATTCAATTGAAAATATCGAAAGATACTACAATTGCAGTTCAAAAAGATTCCATTTTGGAACACTACCTTATAAGTCGAGCCTTCATCTCTCTGTCGGTACGGTGGTACTAACTTGAGCTCTCAAGGTCTCGCACAACCCAAATAGAGATATCAATTACCCTATACTCACCTGTAAGATGAAATCTAGGGAATCTTGATACGGAAGTATATTCTGAGATGGGAACAATAGTTAAGTCAAGTTTATTAATTCTACCTAACATATCTTGGAACAATTGAGAAATGTGTTGAAGTTTAAGAGGACAAACATATCGACAATCTAGGTAAATTTGTTTAAAACTTAAAGTCTCAAAAGGTCAATGGTACTTGTGATTTGTCTCAAAAACTGATATGATCCTTTAACACAAACTCAACAAAAATACATTTGTGCATACTTAGAGTTTGATATTCATTACATAAAAACAAAAAGATTACATTATCTTTCAGTTTTGACCACTGATGATGAAAAGCTGATTTTCAAAATCTAAAGTTGTTGATCAAAAGTTTGAAAATTTCAAATTGATCCGAAAAGTTTAAAAGTTCATTAAGTTGAAACTTACATTTGAACAAAAACATCAGTTTAAAGTCAAAATGTTCAATCAAGATCATTAAGTTGAACTTGATACATGAATCAGATATTCAAGGTCATTGATTTGGACTTGATTAATTGAGAGGGTTTAAAAACTGATAAGAAGATTAAAATTTGAAAAGTTTGTATTTAAAGATTTCAAAGTTTGAATCTGAAACGTTTATTTGAATGTTTAAGGAACTTTGAAACAAGAAGTTGATTTTAAGGGGGAGCTGGATAAAACACGTTGATTGAAGATATCAGAAAGCTCAAAGCAAGGGGGAGCATGGTGATTCAAGTTTTATCAAGACAAGCTCAAGAAAAGAGAAAATGATTGTAGATTCACACCCCGACCCGCAGCGGAATAAGAGTCGGGGCATAATTGGGTTATCACCAAAGCTCATGACATTTACTAACATGTTTCATATTTAATAAAGTCAAAGTTACATTTCCAAATATCCAAACATGTTCATACAATACAAAGAAAATAAACCAAACATAACAATCCCAACTCTAAATCATTTTATTCTTCTAGTCCAATCCTACGTGTTCCTAGCTGCTGCTGGTTCACCTGTATCATGTGTAAAAATGGGGGTTTTTGGGTCAACATAAGTTGGCGAGTGAATCTTATTAGATAAACATTTATAAATGAATTACTTGTTAGTTTATCAATGAAAATTGTGCATAATCATAAATGAGCAAATGTAAATAATCAAGCAGTGGCAAATAGCAATCACAACTATAACATACAATGACATATGATAGCATATATTAACATACCAACAACATACGATAAATAACATAAATGAACTGTGCGATCAAGGCTCAATCAAACGGAGCCGATCGTATTGCATGTACTGAAAATGAAAATGTCTGTGCGATCAAGGCTCAATCAAACGGAGCCGATCGTATGTGGGCACGCCAGGTTCAACCTCATAATGAAATGGGGAACATGCTCAACGCTCATAATGTAATGGGGAGCGGCGGCCTATGAAATTGCATGTACTGAAAATAATAAATTGCATCCAACAATAACTACACAACAGAAACAAACTGAATACACATGTTCATGATATGATGTATGCACAATGGTTTAATTATAATATATATAACAAGACACATGATACACCCAAAAACGTGATTAAAACGGGGAATTTGTAAAGATTCACTCACATTGGGTGCGTTGGATTGGAGATGGTGAGATGCGCACGAATTAGATGAGCGGAACAACGAGAAATACTAACCTAAATAATAACGGAAAAATATATTAAATGAATGGATTTTATTAAGGATTTTAATGAAATTTTTAGATATATTTTTGTGAGTTTAAGGCTATTTTCTATCCTTAAAAATGTTAATTTTGAGTATTTTTAATTAATTTTTAAATTAAATTAAATAAATAAAAATATAAAAAAATTTGTTTATTTTGCGTTGACCGTTGACCGTTTGACCTGTTGACTTGTTGACCGGTTCGGTCAGTGACATAGTTTGCGCCGGGTGAGGCTCGAACTTGTGACCTCCCATACGCGTGCACGCAGCTCTACCAACTGAGCTACATGTCTAACCCGAAATAATCTTGTTTTTAATTATATTTATATACTTATTCAGTTTAACCGAAATTCTTTTAATTGCAAAAACATTTTAATTCAACAAACCGGTGCCAGTGACGGGTTTCGAACTCGCGACGTGTGACTTAGTGTTGCACACAGTCCACCGCTGGACTGTGTGTCTAACCTGGTTATTATCTCGGTTTTTATTATACTTAACAACTAACTGAGTTAACCCGGTTTAATTTTTAAACAAAAAGGCATTTTATTACATAAGGAGTGCGTGTAGCAGGGATCGAACTCGGGACATGCGTATATGTTTTGCACACAGTCCACCGCTGGACTGTGTATCTAACCCGTTCATTTTACTGGTTTTAAATAAACTTATAACTTAATTAACATCGTCTTCTTCATTCAATATTTCCGTCGACTGAATCACTGATCCATTTCTTGTTTTTACGATTATCAAACATTCTTAAGGTTAAAATAAAATGACAGAAACGGTGTTGGAAGTAACATACCGTAGGAATGATATATCACAGAATTTCCGGCAATTGCGTCGGCTCTGTTTTTATGCTCTTCAACTGAAGAAGACAATTAACTGTTTTGATTAGTCAATCGTGGAATTGAAGTGATAAACAAACGTTAACAGCGGGATTGAAGGTCCTTACCGTTTCACAGACGGAAATAAAGACTTTCAGGAAATTTCCGGCGAACTGGAATTAGTTGAATACAGCGCCTGAATTCGATTTCAATTGAGAGGTTTAAGTTAGAAATAGCCTAACAATTGTTGAACTGCAATGATATTGAAAGATTTACCGTTTGAGGATGAATACGGTTTTCCGGCGAAATTTGCAGAAAGTTCCGGCGAGCTGATTTAAGCGTTCTGATGGTCTGAAAATGTGACGAAAGTGAAATGGGATGCTGGTATGATATTTCTGAGTCGCGAGACTGGTCTTGAGTTGAAGTAATCTGGACTTGATTACTTTTCGGTTATAAAAACCGAAAATGATGAGACTTGATGCTCAATCAATTCCGACTTGATTAAAAATCGTCGGTGCATCGGTTATAAACTGAATGTGCGAGTAAATAAGCGATTTGACGATTGATTTGCCGATTTCCGTTTCTCAGTTGGCGCAACCGGTTTAACCGAGTTTGTGTATAAATCTCATTTGTTTCCTAGAGATAACAGAAAACACAAAGTGGCGGAGTGGTGATGTGAGTATGTGTTAAGTCGTTGGAGTTGTTCTGGCTGACCCGGGTTCGAGTCCCGGCAGCAACATATTTTTTTTATTTATTTTGTTTTAACTTTTTATCAAATATAATTTTTATAGTTTAGTTTATTTATTAATTATGTATTGTTTTAAATCAAAATAATCATAAATATTCAACGTGACTTTTATAACTTGATATTCAATTACAAAACGGAGCGGGTTTTGAAAACCCGATTTTTACAAATGTTACAGTATCCCCTACTTTTAGGAATTTCGTCCCGAAATTTAAGTAGTTGAAGTAGTAGGAAAAAGATGCGGGTATTTTTCGCGCATTGAGTCTTCACGTTCCCAAGTAAACTCAGGTCCCCGTTTCGACTCCCAGCGTACCCTAACAATTGGAATGCGACTTCGTCGTAGACGTTTCTCTCCGAAGTCCATGATCTCTACAGGTCTTTCAATAAAATGCATAGATTCATCAATCTGAATATCTTCCAGCGGAATGTGGAGGTTCTCATCAGCGAGGCACTTCTTCAAGTTCGACACGTGGAATGTGGGGTGAATCCTGTTGAGTTCTTCTGGTAGATCAAGCTTGTATGCTACAGAACCTACTCTTTCGAGTATCTTGAAAGGTCCTACGTACCGTGGTGCTAGCTTGCCCTTTTGACCAAAACGAACTACTCCCTTCCACGGTGATACTTTTAAAAGTACATGATCACCAATGTTAAACTCTAAGGGCTTCCGTCGTTTATCTGCATAACTCTTTTGACGACTTTGAGCCGCTAGAAGATTGTTTCGAATTTGATGGATCTTGTCTGTGGTTTCTTGGATCAATTCTGGACCAGTAATTTGAGCTTCCCCAATTTCGTGCCAACATACAGGAGATTGGCACTTACGACCATATAAGGCTTCAAAAGGTGCCATGCCGATGCTTGAATGATAGCTGTTGTTGTACGAAAATTCAACTAATGGTAGGTGGGCGTCCCAATTTCCCTTGAAGTCTATGACACATGCTCGAAGCATATCTTCAAGAGTTTCAATGGTGCGCTCAGACTGTCCATCAGTTTGAGGATGATAGGCGGTACTGAGATCTAATCGCTGCCCATAGCGGATTGTACTGCTTGCCATGTTCGTGAAGTGAAACGACCATCACGATCAGAAATAATGCTTAACGGTACCCCATGTCGGCTTACGATTTCGTTGATAAAAATACGGGCAAGCTTTTCGTTCTTGAAATCTTCGCGGATAGTAATAAAGTGATCTGATTTTGTAAGTCGGTCTATAATCACCCATATAGTGTCATACCCACTAGAAGTGCGAGGTAACCCGGTAATGAAATCCATGGTTATGTTTTCCCACTTCCATACAGGTATTTCCGGTTGGACCAGAAGTCCTGAGGGTCTTTGGTGTTCAGCCTTCACCTTGGAACATGTAAGGCACTTGGAAACAAAAACGGCAATATCCTTCTTCATTCCAGGCCACCAATAGGTGTATCGTAGGTCTTGATACATCTTATCGGCTCCTGGGTGTATAGAATATCGTGTTTTGTGAGCTTCATTCATAAGAATTTCACGAAGATTGTTGTGGTTAGGAATCCAGATACGATCTAGGTAGTACAGAATACCATCAGATTTAGTTTCAATTTTTAACTCAGCTCCACAGGACATCTCCTTTCGTACATCTTCTTCCGTTATTGAAACGTGTTGGGCTTCTCGAATTTGATCTTTAATGTCGGTTATAATTTGCGAACATAGAAGACGAATGGAGTTCGCATAACCCTTTCGGCTAAGTGCATCAGCCACCACATTTGCTTTACCAGGGTGGTATCTAATTTCACAGTCGTAGTCATTTAGAAGTTCGACCCATCTTCGTTGCCTCATGTTTAACTCCTTTTGATTGAAGATATGTTAAAGACTCTTGTGGTCAGTGTATATTTCACACTTAGTACCATAGAGATAATGTCTCCATATCTTAAGAGCGAACACAACGGCTCCAAGTTCTAGGTCATGAGTGGTGTAGTTCTTTTCATGTGTCTTGAGTTGTCTCGAAGCATAAGCTATGACTTTTCCTCTTTGCATTAGAACGCAGCCTAATCCTTGCCCTGACGCGTCGCAATAGACTACAAAATCATCACAACCTTCAGGAAGAGTGAGGATTGGTGCATCACAAAGTTTTTGTTTAAGAGTTTGAAAGGCTTCTTCTTGCTTGGGTCCCCATATGAAAGGTTTTCCCTTATGAGTTAAAGCCGTGAGTGGTACAGCAATGCGAGAGAAGTTTGAAATGAACCGACGATAATAGCCAGCTAGACCAAGGAAAGATCTTACTTCGGTTGGTGTACGTGGAGCTTGCCATTCTTGTACCGCTTTGATCTTTGAAGGGTCGACATGTATTCCCTTGTCATTGACTACATGTCCGAGGAATTGCACCTCCTTTAACCAGAATTCACATTTGGAGAATTTGGCATAAAGCTTTTCCTTTTCTAGAAGTGCAAGGATGAGTCGAAGATGACGCTCATGATCAGATTTAGATTTTGAATAAATAAGAATATCGTCGATGAAGACTATAACAAATCGATCAAGATAGGTTTGCAGACTGTTCATTAGGTCCATGAAGACAGCTGGTGCGTTGGTTAAACCAAATGGCATAACCATGAATTCATAGTGGCCATAACGAGTTCGAAAAGCAGTCTTAGGGACGTCTTCTTCATGCACTCTAAGTTGATGATAGCCAGATCGAAGGTCGATTTTTGAAAAGCAGCTGGCACCTTGTAGTTGGTCAAGAAGATCATCAATGCGAGGTAAAGGATAGCGATTTTTGATTGTTAACTTGTTGAGCTCTCTGTAGTCGATGCACATACGAAACGATCCATCTTTCTTATTTACAAAAAGAACAGGTGCACCCCAAGGCGACGAGCTAGGACGTATGAATCCCTTGTCAGTCAACTCTTGTAATTGACTGGCTAGCTCTTGCATTTTAGAGGGGGCTAACCTATAAGGAGACTTTGCAACTGGTGTAGCACCAGGTATAAGATCAATACTAATAAAACTATAGTCTAATACTCCGTACAACGGACCCTCAACCCTAGATACCTAAAGTGGGCCCATGGGCTCACACTAATAAAACTACAGTCTAATACTCCCCCGCAGTCAAAGCGGAAGGAAACGGAAGCAAAGACTGGAAAAACATAATAAAAAAAACGGTTCAGATTCGATCAAAACTTCTTCCAAAATACCACAATTTTGTAATCTTCAATTCATGATCTTTAATAAGAATCCACACTTTTGAATAATCCTGTAGTCTCGCAAGAAGCATCCAATGCGGCAGCGCGGCGGCGAACCGTAGTCCTACAGGCGGAGGGGACCGTAGTTCAATGAGCGGCAGCGGCACGACAACAGGGAGCCGCATGACGGAGAAACAGAAGCAATAAGATGAGGCCGTAGCAACATCTATCTGGTGTCGTAGCAACATCTATCTGGTGCAGTAGCATCACGTGTGTGGTTGTTCTTATCATCGGCCATTGAAAAGGAAATGTTCTAGTGGAAGATGTGGGTCAGAACTAGCAAGGCTTGCGATCCAAAAATTAGGAATAATGGCCGGAATGTTGAACCGAAATCAAACTTTCTTTGAACGTAAAACTTAAAAAAAATAAAAAAAACGGAAAACGAAGGTGGGATAGGGCGGTGGTAGTGGTGGCGACACACCAACCTGTCTAGGGTTTGTATTCTTTCTAGTGGCGTAGCGGAAATGTGAAAGGTAAACAGAACCCTAAGGCTCTGATACCATGTTAAAGGGTAAAACACTGAATTCCTTATTATTCAATAGATGATTACAATATATAAAGAGATACGAAACCCGAGATACCTAAAGTGGGCCCACGGGCTCACATTAATAAAACTACAGTCTAATAGATACCAGATTGCAAAATGTACCCTTTGACTTCAAAAAGTACAAAAAACATACTTTATGTTTGCAAACCCTTGCATGTTACGTCCTTTAACCCTAACTCATTTATTTATTTATTTATTTTGTTAAATTAGGTAACATAATGGTATTTTAGTATTTTTACCTATTTATTAAAATACATGTTAATATATAAAACAAAATAGTATATCATATACATATACTTATTTCTCTCTCTACCTAACTCTCTCTTATAATCTGCCACCACCTCAACCACCGCCACCCTTACCATCACTATTCCCACCTCACTACCCTATCACCACTACCAAATTCCAACCACCGCACCAAATCTACAACTTACGTGCCCACCACCGCCCAAGCATCACCACTGCCATAAACACCGCCCCAGCACCTCCACTGCCAAATCCAATAGCAACCCACCAAATACGACAACCACCCACCAAATCCGACAACCCCACTCCATATCAGACAACCACCACCGTAATTCGTAAGAACCCTAACCTTAGATTTTATTTCCCAAATTTGATTACCTAGAATGAAGATCCAGTGGTGGCGGGTAGGCTGCCTTCTATTTTAGTTGGCAATATCAAATACTTCCAGATGAAGCATCGTATATGGACCAATTTTATTCATTTTTACCGGAATCCATTATTGCAAGATTAAAAAATAGGAACCAGGAGTGGATAAGGTGAGATTCGTTTAGAAAAAAAATGTTTATTTTTTCATTCAAGTTTGTTTTAGTCAATGTATAGTAACAATCTTTTACAAGGAGATGATATAAGATTATCTGCTTTTAGACGATATAGATGAAGTTTGAATTGTTGGTTAGCTAGTAATATAATTTGTTTGATGCAGATTATTGAATGTATTTGATGATAAAGTTGCGGCAACCAAGAATTGCTAGTAACATAGAGTCGATACGATATTAACATCTGTCAGAAATCGCTTATTGGATGAGGAGTAGAATTACGCTTAAGAACCAACTTTTGCCTTGAAATGATTTTTTTTTTAATTTGTCAAAATTGTCATTATGCCCTTTGCAGTTTCCTTTTACAGAAAAAGCGTGTGAACCGATTGCAAAGTGGTAGCGGTGGTGGTAGGATAGTTAGAGAGAGGGGTATGTATGTGGTGTCTGTGTATATTATTATAGTATATAAATTTACTAGGTTAGAATCTCGTGTATTACACAGGTTGAATAAATCTAATTTTTTATACTAACTAATAAAACAATATATCTTCAAAAGTCTTGTTTATCGCACAGGTTAAATAATAAAAAAACTACAAGAAGCTCATGTATTGTACGGGTTGAATAAATGTAATTTATATACCGACCAAATGATAATAAAAAATATTACTTTAAAAACCCCGTGTATGACACGGGTTGAATAAATGTAATTTTTTATACTAAATAATAAAAACACTTTTAATTTAAAAAAAAACTTGTGTATTACATGAGTTGAATAAATGTAATTTTACATATTAAAAATAAAAAGGTTAGACGTTAGGTTTGTTTATATAAACTAAACTCAATCAAATAAAAACATCTTCTCAAAAGGGTATAACACTTGACTGAGAAGAGCTGATAAGATATATATCATCACATTTTTGGTATAATCCCATGTTTATAATATTAATATAATATCATTATCACACTATCAATATAAGGGGCTTGTTTGGCTAAGCTTATTTAATTTAAAAAATGACTTATTGACTTATTATTTTTTGAAAAAGAGTTTATAAAAAAAAGTGTTTGGATTAGCTTATGAGGTGGGAAAAGCCAATAAGTCAATAAGTTGTTTTGTTAAAAGTGTTTGGCTTAGCTTATTCGTGTATTAGGGCATAAGACAGGGTATTTGTATAGTTTTTTTGTGAAAAGTCATAAGGAGCTCACAAAAATCATTCCTTCCTGACATTTCAAAAATAACTTATTTGCTTATACAAAAAGTCATTTTGAAAAGTTCTTAATAGTTTGCCAAACAATTTTTCTCCTTATTTGCTTTTCGAAAAAGTAAATAAATCATAAGGAGCTTTTGAAAAGCTTAGCCAAACATGCCCAATATTATATTAATATTAAAGCATGTGAAATATTAATTTACGTAATGTTATTTTAATATTCCGTTAATGTTGATTAATATATTAGTGACCGTGTGGATATTATATTTATCAAACAATATTAAGTTTGGTTTTCGTGATAATTTGGTTTATTTAAAAACCACTTATCTTAAATTAACAATTTAAATTTGAAGATAATATGTTATTAAAAAATAGAAGGATTTTATTTTAAATTCAAAGTGGGATAAGATTTTTATTTAATATAAGATAAGTATAAAAAGAGACGGGAAAACAGAAAATTAGAGATGACTCCAATGAGTGGCATTGGTTTACTTTATTGTATGGTATAGATTAATAATAAGTTAATCTTTTTAAAGGCAAATCTTATTACATTACTACAAATATTTATACATGGACGGGTAAGGTTATTGTAAAAAAGACCAAAAGTGATAGAAAGGTAAGAAAGAATCTCAGCCATTAGATTTAAATTAATTGAAAAGGGTAATCAAGTAATTATCATTGATTTAATTAATTCAAAACATTCCATAAACCGCCACCCTAATTTATAGGAATACCGAATAACACTGTAAACACCATTCAACACGTATATAACACCATTCAATAATTATATAACACCCTTTAATAAGTATATAACACCATTCAATAAGTATATACCACCATTTTAAAGATCTCTATAAAAACACTACGAATAACTCTGCAACAACCATTCAGCGCATATATAACACATTCAATAATATATAACACCATTCAATAAGTATAAACACCATTCAACACATATATAACACCATTCAATAAATATATAACATCATTCAATAATTATATAATACCATGAACTGAAACAAAAAACCATTAACTGAAACATTCGATTGAATGTAATTTTTTTCTGTATATAAGTGTAGTAATATGGTACTCATATTAAAGATTAAAAAACACTCGTTATTATGGTTTAATAAAAAAAGAGTTACGTGTAAAAAGTTATTGACATTTAAAAAATAAAAGGGGAACTTGCATGTGGATTGCATGTGATTTTCTAAAATTAAAAATGTTAAGTTTACCTTTATACCCTTAATCTAGAAAATTAATTATTTTAATTGTTATACTATGTACAATATTGCCATCAAGATATCAACCATTAGATTAAAAATCTAATGGTTAGATTTTTTTTACCCTTTTCACACTTTGAGCCTTTTTTTACATGATCCTCTACCATTTTTTTAAAAAGGCAAATCTTATTACATTACCACGGCTATTTATCCATGGAATTACCACGAATATTTATCCATGGACCAGCAAGTTGTTGAAAGCCCCATACATTACAATTTCAATCACTCATTGTTCTCTCATAAATAAAAGAGAAATTGCAGAAGGATTGCGGTTGTTTAAAAATAGATAGTGAGATTAATTAATCTTACAACAATTTACAAAAGCTATATTGTCCTTTTAACAGTTTTTAACTATATTTTGATTTTTTTTGTCACTTGATATTTTAAAAGAGCCCCTTTCGACCCAGACGCGTCTTGACCCTAACTCATTTCGACCCAACCCGTTTTGACCCGTGACCCAACCCGCCTGTTTTGCCAGGTCTAGATTGTGATGGTATTGGATTAGCTTGTTGACCAAGTTGATTTTATTAAAAAAGAAAAAAAACGAGTTACGAGATGTGGGAGTGTATGCTCGTTTTATTATAATGGGTTCGGGTATTTTGTCGGTTTTGTATATTTATAAATTATAAATAAAATGTTTTAAATATGTAACTTCTTATGTTATGGGCCCTAATAAATACTTGAGTGGGCTTTGTAGTTTTTGGTCAAATTGATTGGGTTTATAATCAATTAGTGTGATTGGGCTTTGATTTGATTACAATGTGAGCCTAGATAGATCACAAGAATGATGGCAAATTGTGTCTTAACAGGTTTAACAGGGTTCTGACGGCGCAAATCATAAGTTTCAAACATGATTACGACTCGTTAGTTTTTGTTTTATGTACAAAGATGAATAAATGATGGATCATAACATTGTAATTTTAATTATCTTAAAAAATAAAAAAGTCAAAGGGTGTATTTTTTAGTCAAACAAGTCTAATCGTGTCTTAACAGGTACCCAATTGCCAGCCCTAGATGCAACGCACGGAAAACAGATTTCTTTATACAGAGGGTACAGTTCATCTTCTCAATACAAATCAAATTCGTTCTTGTTATGCTAAGTCTAATCCGTTGGAATGTTTTATTTGTACCATCGTTCGTTCGTGATTCTTAGAGAGTAGCCAAGTGTTTATGTGATTCAAAGCTTCTGCGAATCGGATTATTTACAACACCTGCTAGACATAAAGAACACCCTACTACTTTTCTCAAATTTATTTATTAAATAAATAAGCTCTAAAAAAAAGAAAACAAATAAATAAAACTTGGGAGAAAATGGAAGATAGATCGAAATAGGAGTACCTTTCAAGGAAGAGAGTTAGAGGGAAAATGAGAATGGAAGCAAACAAGTAACGATAAGTAATCAAAACCCTCATATGCATGTCATCGGCTGCGGCAATTTTGTAGGAAATAATTGTCATGATGATACCGATGATGAAAAAGCTAAAAATGATAAAAATAATATATTTTTAAAACTAAAAGAAAAATTTTAAGAAACTGTTCTACAATCTACTGAAAAAGGTGAATGTTCAACGCAAAAACCTTCTAAGCAGAATGAAGAATAAAAACAAAGTTTTAAAAGTTTTCAAAACAAAAATAAAAGCTCATCGGAACAATCATCCAATCATTATAAAAATTCAAACAAATTTGAAAAACAAAACTCACAAAAATTTGAAAATAAGTGGTGCAGGTCGGATCACAGTGTTTCAACGTCAAATCATGCTTACAGAAGAAGCAGGAAAGATGGCTACCACATGTCAAATCAGTGTTATGATTTGAGTGTATGGTTTGATAGAAAAGATCGATATGAGAACAGGAAGTGTCATAAATATGGAGTAACTGGACACATTGCTAGTAAATGTTTACAAATTAAACCTAATCCTGCTCATATTGATAACAAAAAATCTGAAATACCAACTCAGGTTTTGAAACAATGTACAGAAACTTTAAAGAAGGTGAAACCAGTTATTACTAAGTTTTCAAATTTTGAAACAGGTGAATCCTCGAATGGTAATGAACAAAGAGTTTCTACATTGAATTTCAAGAAAGCTTTAATGAAAAATCAAACTTGGTTGGTAAAAGAAAAAGAAGTTACACAATCAGTGAAAATTGAAAGTTTAGAGGACTTTCTGAAATTTGAGAAAGTTCAAAATAAATCTGATTGTGAAACGAAAGTCAAAATTAAGGTTGAAAAAATAACGCCTAAGGCTAAAAATGCTTGGGTATCACTATTCAACTAATTGTTTGAATTTTTGTGCAGAAATTTCTGAGATGAAAGCAAATTACTGAGAATGGAGTTATGTGGCACACATTGAAGATAGGCCGGGTTATCATATTATATATAAAGGCCATTTTTACAAAACATGTTCCAACAATGTTTACTTTAAAATTTTTTGAAAATTTTTGGAGAAAATTGTTCGAAAACACATTAAAATAATGTCTACTTGAAACTTTTTACAAATTTTTTTGAAGAAAAATTTGAAAAAAAATTCACAGAACCCTCACTGTTGAGCAAGATAAAACTCATGTTCAGCAAATTGTTATAAACACAAAGGTGTCAAGGTTTTTGTCATCATGAGGGGGAGAGGTTTAAAAGAAAATTTATGAAGCAGTAATGAATGGAGAATTGAAGTGATTCTCATCAGTTAGTCAATGTTTTTCTAAAAATCAAAAATTCCAAAAATATGTTTTTGAATTTTAGGGGGAGAAATTTTTTTTCAGAAAATCCAAAAACATATTAAAAGCAAAAAGTAAAAAAGAGTTGTGTGGATTAAAGGAAATGATAGTACATTAGTAGACTATCACAGTATGCTAAGGATTTGTAAAGTTTAAAAGTTTATACATGTCTTACTGTGGATGTGTCGATAGCCTTTACACGTTCAGTAAATTGTTGCCGAGATATAAACTAAATTTTACAACTGCTTAATCTTATGGATTAACAAATCTTGGATATATGGACTTAGTACTCTGAAATTTTGATTGAAAGGTTGCCTGATTCTGAGATACAAGGTCTTTATAGATGATTGATATCTGGGGTATTATACAAGTTCTTTTGATTTTGCATAAGCAATGGCCTAGAACTTCTATAATACTTTTTGCAAAAATCCCCTAAAAACTGCATTCAATTGAAAATATCGAAAGATACTACAATGACAGTTCAAAAAGATTCCATTTTGGAACATTACCTTATAAGTCGAGCCTTCATCTCTTTGTGTATACGGTGGTACTAACCTGAGCTCTCAAGGCCTCGCACAACCCAGAGACAGATATCAAGTACGCTATATTCACGTGTAAGATGAAATCTAGGGAATCTTGATACGAGAGTATATTCAAGAGGTGGGAACCATAGTTAAGTCAAGTTTCTTAATTCTACATAACGCATCTTGGAACAATTGAGAAATGTGTCAACGTTTAAATGGACAAACATATCGACAATCTAGGTAAATTTGTTTAAAACTTAGTGTCAAGAAAAAGATCAATGGTACTGGTGATTTGTCTCAGAAAACTGATATGATCCTTTAACACAAACTCAACAAAAATATGTTTGTAAATATGATTGTACATACTTAGTGTTTGATATTCATTTCATAAAAAAAAATATTATATTATCTTTTAGTTTCGACCACCGATGATGAAATGCTGATTTTCAAAATCTAAAGCTCCTGATCAAAAGTTTGAAAATTTCAAATTGATCTGAAAATTTTAAAAATTCATTAAGTTGAAACTTACATTTGAATAAATGCGTCAGTTTAGTGTCAAAACGTTTAATCAAGATCATTATGTTGAACTTGATACATGATTAAGATATTCAAGGTCATTAATTTGGACTTAATTAACTGAGGGTTTAAAACTGATGAGTAGATTAAAATTTGAAATGTTGGTGTTTAGAAATTTCAAAGTTTGAATCTGAAATATTTGTTATAATGTTTGAAGAACTTTGAAATAGGAAGTTGATTTAAGGGGGAGCTGGATAAAACACGTTGATTGAAGATAAAAGAAAGCTCAAAGCAAGGGGGAGCATGGTGATTAAATTTTTATCAAGACAAGCTCAAGAGACAAGAGAAAAATTGAAGATCAAAGATGTTAAAATTATTCCAGACTAAAGACCAAGAGAATGATAAAGACTCAGGAGCTTATTCGAAGATAAATGTCTACGAGAGAAAATGACTACGGCAACATCCAAGGGGAAGTCTGTTACTGTTGCATACGTCATTATATATCGAGTCTGAGTGATTAGAGCTTAATCTGTTAGAAACGAGGCGTATTTAAGTAAAATATAGGCCAAGGTCGCTGGTAATGGTGTGTGTGAAGTCAAGTTCAGCCGAACTTGACTAGGTCAAGTTCGCCCGAACTTAGTCTCTCACCAGCGAACTTGAGTTAGTATAAATAGGTGCCTTGGTGATTTCATTTGTAACAAAAAGTGATTTTGGCACAGAGATGGCGAAGCTCTGTCCAAGTGTTTCCAGGATCTGTAACGTCTACACATTAATGAAACAGTGATTAATCGTGAATAACTTGTATCCAATGTCGCCTATGCAAACGGATTCCGCACGTTTACTTTAGGTTTGCCAAATTAGGACCTGAAAGATCCGTACAACGGACCTCACCTATGTTCTCAACTAGGTGATCTCTATTTGCTCGTGTAGTAGCTATGGCATCAACTTCTAAATTTTCACCCAAATTGGATCCAACCTCCCCCTAAATATTCTGATTTGCAAACGGATTAGTGAAATCCTCCCTCTGAATAGGTTCAGACTCACTGTCGCTTGAATCTTCTTCAGCTGCATTAGAGGAAGTTGACTGTGGTTGTCCATGCTTTATTTTGAACATAAAAGATTCCATCTCTAAGTTTGCAGCCAAAGTTGACTGTGGTTATTTTCTAGGATATTCAACCACTGCCAAAGCCTACAAAGTTTTTAACTCTAGGACCAAGTGTGTTGAAGAAACTCTGAATGTGAAGTTCAATGAACTCTTATCTTTGAAAATCCCAGCAAATCCTGCTGAACTGTTTGATTTAGATAAATTTACATTTGAAGATATTTCTGTTAAGACTAATCATGCAGGTACACCACAATCATCAACACAAGAGCAAGGATATGACTGCATATTTTCAAATTTCAAGATCAGTCCTTCAAGCAGAGAAGCAGATGTTAGTAACAATGGTGAAAGCTCTGCTGGTTCAACAGTGGTTAATACCCTCTGCCTGCTCTCAAAATCAAAACATTACTGATAAAAATCCATCAAATATGGATAAAAATCAACAAACATTCACAACTATACCACCCATACCACCACCTCCATTCCAATCAGAGGCTGGACCATCAAATTCACTAGTAGAGGCTAGCTTAGATGATACACATTTGCAAGCTTCACCTCAAAATGCAATTTTCCCATATCAAGGTGATTTGATTTTCCTCAAAAGCCATCCATTGGATCAAGTTATTGGCAATATAAATGAGGGAGTGCTCACAAGAAGCCAATCCTAAAACATTTGCCTTTTTGCTGGCTTCTATCACTCATACAACCTGTCAAGTACCAAGAGGAATTAAAAGACAATAGTTGGGTAGAAGCTATGCAAGAGGAGCTCCTTCAGTTTAAAAGACAACAAGTTTGGGAACTTGTACCACTGCCTAAGGTTGTTAGTCAAATTGGCACAAAGTGAGTCTTCAAGAACAAAACAGATGAAAGGTTATTGTTGTCAAGAACAAGGCAAGACTTGTGGTTCAAGGCTACAGACAGGAAGAAGGCATTGACTATGATGATACTTTTGCTCCTGTAGCAAGGTTAGAAGCCATCATACTGTTCTTAGCTTTTGCTGCTAACCACAACATCAAAGTGTTTCAAATGGACATCAAAAGTGCATTCCTGTATGGAAAGATTAAGGAAGAAGTGTATGTGTGTCAACCTCCTGGTTTTGAAGATGCATTTCATCCTGATCATGTTTACATGTTAAACAAAGCACTGTATAGTCTGAAACAAGCACCAAGAGCCTGGCATGAAACTCTATCCACTTTTCTCTTATCCATAGGTTTTTCAAGAGGTAAAATTGATAAAACCTTGTTTTTAAAACGGAAAGGAAAAGATTTGATGCTTGTCCAAATTTATGTGGATGACATCATTTTTGGATCCACATGCATGCCATGTGTGAAGAGTTCAGAAAACTGATGGCAACAGTGTGACATCCCGGAAAAACAGGTACTTTCCTGAGTTAATTTGTCGCAGAAAAAGCGTTACTACATATATATTATAATGCGTGTATATGGATATTTTATTATAACATATTTATACACACACACACACACACATAATATTATATATATATATATATATATATATTCAGTGGTGCACGAGACATATAACTCGCAACAAGAATCTTTATTCTTTGAACTTACCTGAAACATTGTACCCGAAACTTATAATGCTCAAACCATAGTGTGTCTAGTACATATTTATATTGCTAATATATTATACTCTTGTATTAATTGTTTAAAAAAGAAAAAAAAGTAATAATAACCATATTAACACATCAAGAGGTCTCATTTTTCCTTCACCTAAATCTCGACCCAAACTGAGACCCCAGCCCAACACAACATATTCGGCCCATTCCTTTTTCTTTTAAACCGCCACATCTATTTTATATATGCATGCCTTGCATGTGTATGATCATATCCAGCATAACTCCCCTCCCAATTTTCACGCCAGCCATCGCCTTCCCGCCATCATCAATCTTACGATAATTTCCTTTCCTTTCTTTCCAGCCAAAACGCAGCCCCGATCGCCGGACGTGATTGACCCGTTCCACTCCGCATTTACTTTCCGTCTTTTAACCGAGAAAACTAAGGTGAGTTCACGGTCCCTATATTTTAAGGTTTTTAAATACATAGGGGGAGAAAACATGTACGCTTTATGGTAAACTTATTCTTTAACGTTATTGTTGAATAACGTCGCATAATTTGATAAAGTAGTTTATGTTATACGGTTATGGTCACTAAGTAGCATCTTATCACGGAAAGTCCTCACCAACTCTTGAACCATTAGTATTGGTATAATAGCAGGGGAATTTTGAGTAGTACTATTGGGCCCGACAAGCCACACCCGAGCTAGTCGCGCTAGCTGACCGTACTGGTCAACGGGTGTAGAATTGGCCTAACACACGCCATGGTCAGTGATAGACCTGGCACACAGAGGCAACAAAAGTCAGCTTCGGTTTCGAACTCTTGGGTGACATAGCTAGGTTAGCTACCTACATTATAACATGAAACTATTTATCAACTAACAACTTATTATTCCGGGATAGGAATAATGGAAACTTTGTGAAGGGATAATTTATTAAACTTCGATTAAACCTGTGAACTCACTCTTCTTTATGTTGACACTTGTTTCTTGCATGTTTTCTCAGGACGCTAGCCTCAGGAAATAGGTGCACGCCATGGAAAACTATTTTATCGAGTCTTGCATTTTAAACAATCTTTTGGTTATGGCGTTTGTTTTGGCGCTCCTTTACATTTGCTATCTTTACGTTTCCGCATTTATTTTCCGCACTCTGATTTATTTGGTTGGCTTTATTTTTAAAACGTATCTTTTATCATATAGAGGTCATTCTATATGACTAGTGTCTTATGATCCTGGTTTGTCACGCGCCTCGCGGTAAAACCCCGCAAGTTGAAATTAAGGGTGTGACAGAATGGTATCAGAGCCACTCCTAAGTTGTTCGGGATGGTGGGGAAAACCTCATCAAGGACGATAAGTCCCTAGGGGGGGGTGATTGTAACGATACCAATACCGACAACCGAAAGATTAACATGGACCAATGTAAAACCCTAGGCAAATTGTGACAACCGGTACTTTTCAGCTTTTAATGACGCGATTAACAGACGTTTAAGACGGTAATGGATAGTGTTTAAGACACGTATTAACTCAATTGGGCTTTTGTAATGCCTAGGAACGCCTATTCGACTTTACATTACGCGTATGGTGATTTGCAGAAAAACTGCGCAACGATAAACGGTAACGAACTGACACCGTACAATATACTAACAACGATGACAAATACGAAGTTTATACACATAACTTGTACATGTGAATGTATTTTTTGTGAAATCATGGCGTTTCCGAACGGCACAACACGCAAACGTGAACGAAAAACGCGAAAACAATAACGCATCGGAAATTAACAACGAAACAGAAACACCTGATTCAAGCTATGCCCAGATATTGATATATTTAGCATCGTTTTCAAATTTTAATAATAATGGTGGAAACCAGATTGAAAAACGGATTAAAACGACGAACGACCCATTTTACGCGATTTAAACAAAACCGACTAACGAACGCGTTAAAACAAGTTCCGACATTCATTTTATGTGTTTTTGACTTTAAATGCAGACGTTTCAATATTTCACGAGGCTTGGGTGTGAGGACATGACTTAAAACTCGTATGGGCCGCTCAGAAATGCGAGAACCGGGCGTGTGGGCCTAGGGCCCAAGCCTACTTGAAAACCCTAGGTATAAATATCCTCTTATCTCTTCCACCATTCATTTTAACCTCACAACCCTAGCCCCCACAACAACTCAGCCCATCCCACTCTCTCACTCACGAGGTCCGTCGACCGGACTTGACCGGCGGAGCCGGTGATGAGCCGGCGGTGCCTACGAAAGGTGGCAGCAGCCAGCGACGGTTGGCGGTGGAGCACGACAGCGGCGCCGCCGCTACGGCGGCGGTGGTGGTGGACTGTGACGACTGTTCAACGGTAAACACCCCTAAATCGGACCCTCTGAGCACATTTTCAGTGTTTGTTTTCATTCTGAGCGACAACAATGGCAGTAACAAACACTGACAGTCGCGTGTTGAGTTTCCTCTCCGGTAATGCCTCTAACCCCCCTCTATTTTCGTCTCTTTCTTTCAGACCTGTAAAGATCCGAGTTTTCCCCGACTGTTTTGTTGTTTCAGGAAGTGGTGGTGGTTGGTGGTAACCGACGGTGATGATACGCGAGGATGGGGGTGGTCCGACGGCGACGGTCTAGCCGCCGGATCGGCGAAGACGATGATGTTGGGTTCGGGTTGGGTGCCGAGCAGTTATGTTCAGGTTTTGGCTTCAGGTTGGGTTGGTGTCGGCGACCAGGCAGTGGTGGTGCAGCAGCGTGAAGCCGCAGCCGGCGGATGATGGTGGTGTCACATCACAGGTTCGGTCAGAGTCAGATTTAAGGTTCGGGTTCGAGTCAACTCAGGTGACTCGGTTCAGGATGGTTTAACTCGGTTCATATCCGAGTCAACCCGGTCAACATCAGGTTTGAGCTCGGTCAAACTCAGTTCAACTCAGACTCGGTTCAGGTCAACAGTAGTCAACCTCAGATTCTCTCGGTTCACTCGTTTGAGTTTTGATGAACTCAAGACCCGGTAACATTTAAACGACGTGAAATTTCCTTATCTTGTTATATATTTTATATTTATACGCGAACCGAGCTCGAACCGATTCGATTAAAGATTAGTTCATGTTTTGACATTTTGATGAAACTATATATTGTCGATTACATTACATTGAATTATTGTTGAAATTTGAAAAAGCGTATCGACACTTAGTTGTTGGGATCGTCCAAAAAACAGAGGAAACTCTGTCCGTTTTTTCCGTAAAAATCCATAAAACAAAACGTGTTTATTATAAAATGACACCTATCGGGATTCATAATATTTTATAAAATAAATATAATTAGTTATATTTATTTAAAACTTTATAAAATCAATATAATTACTTATATTTATTTCAAACGCCCAAAAGAAACACGACACATTACCTTAATATTTTTTTAACAAATGATATAATCCTAGTTGCTCGGTAATAAATAAACGAAAACCAAGTCTAGCACGCATACGTCTAAATATTTATTTTAATAAATATACACTAGACGCGAGACTTATTTTTTTTTGGCACGACGATTATTTAAAATAAATATGAATAGTTATATTTATTTACAACGTTTACGACTCGAAAGCTTTATAAGATAAATATAATTACTTATATATATTTCAAACGTCCAAACATAATTCGACGTGTCATCGTACGATCTTCACCTATATTATTAGCCGAGTATTTTGGTAACAATCCAACGAAGTCGAATCCTAACGAGCGTATAACTATATAATTATTTTTAATAATTATCCACGAGACATTATATTACTATTTTGGCTACACGATGTTTATATACGTATGCATCTTCGCTTACATACATATATATGTATATATCTCTACATCTTATAAAACACTACGCCGAGTCGTTTTATTATCCATCAACGTATATAACGACTATTCGGGAAACGCGTTAATACATTATGTACGAGTCACAACGATTTATTTTCATATACACTTGCTTACATACACGCAACCATTCGGGACGACTAATAGGATTCAATAATTATATATTTATATTTTTATATAAGTATATATATTTTCAAACCTCTTGGAAACTAAATGTGTCCCCAAAACTTAGTGTTTATCACCGACTTCAAATGGAACTTAACAATTATATCTTATTCATTTTCATCAAGTTAACATATCCGCATCGAATCATTGGTTAATGATTCGGTTGAGCTCGGTGACACATAGTTAGTTACCACATTTATTTAGAAACTTATAAGATATTCCGTGTTAGGAATATTGTAGAATGCAAGCTAGCGAATCATGTCTTGGAAAGGCCTTCACGGAATTATATTAAGCTAGCTTTGCACAAGGTTATCCAGGTGAATTCATAACCCCCACTTTTTACGGTCTTACATTTTTATAAATGTTTTCGGGGGTGGAAAGACATGCAAGTTTTGCAAAAGTACATAATATTTCGATGAACGAAAGATAACAGATTTCTAAACCATGTTACAAACGAATTCCAACGACGCAAATGGTTTACGAAAGGTTTAACAATATACCGGTTTTACAAAACACTCGCGTATTTTCGAAACGTGCATGATGTTTCATGGATAGGGACGTGATTGCTCTAGTACAATGGGACATGATTGTCCTACATACAAACAAGAGGACTTGTTGGTCCTGCTTTTAGACTTAAACGGGCTAGGCCCATTTTCACTTGTGCGGGGCACAAAGACTATGTGAGTTCATGTTCCCCCTTTTCCTTTTAAACGTTTTCGGTTTTCTAACAATCGGGGGTTAAATACATGCTATGACGTTTTGACCTACGGGTCCTGGTAGCGGGTTCGGTTGTGGGTTAGCATTGATACCGGCACTAACCTGCGCCATAATCGTGGGAATAAATGCCTGAAGCTGTTGCGCTATCATTTGCGCAATTTCTGCCTCAGTCATTTATGGTGCGCGTTTCGGGGCCATTCTATTATAAACAATAGATGTATATGTATCAATGTCACGTTCCAGTTAACCCATATAACATATTCGGTTAAAACACATCGCACACTTCATCACACACATGAGTCCACGACACATATAGTAAAAAGCATCGTCATATATGTATATAATATCGTCATCATACAAGCGTCAAAATTTGCACATAGACTTAACCCAAAATGGCCAGTGCTTAAATGTGCTGTCAAAACAAGTCACCAAAGTGATGTACATAAGTCATACCAAAGACAACACGAACTACGAAACAGAGAAATACTACGATTACATCACCACCTCGACATGGGTATAACCCAGTGCTTGGTAGGATGGGCAAAAGATACATCGTGTCTGTCTATACTATGAAAGAGAACCATACTAAGATCGCCACAACCAACACGTCAAACCCACAAAACCTGCCACCAGGCCTATGATAGTACCGATGCATCCATACAACATCGCCCGAGAATGATCCTGGTGCTGATGAACACAACACATACCCTGTTGTAATGCAATGATCTCCTGCTGTAAGACAATCAAGTAGTCTCCCATCGACCTCCTCTGCTGCTCATCCTCATCCCGCGCCATCCGTAACAATGAAATCTGCTCAAACAGAAACCCCATCAAGCTGTTCTCGGTGATGGGAGTAGGCACCTCCTAAGGAGGAACAGGTATGCCCCAGACGGGTGGGGAAGGTTCTCTAAACGGCTGGGGAGGGCCACATCGCTCGTAAGTGTGAAACGGGGAAGGGTCGTCCCGAGGTGGTGTCAGAAAACGGGCGGTAAAATGTTGCTGGGTCCCTATAGGTACGGGGGACGAATAGGGAAACGGGTTACGGGTGGTGTACACATAGGCACATGGACAGGCACCCTCCGACGAGCCGCTGTCGGAGGCCATGGGTGGGTATCTCGTAGGAACTAGGTGAAGACAGTGAGTAAGCACTCCAGGTAGAAGGAGTATAAGGCTCAGGAGGAGTCTCCGATGAAGGTAAGCGGGGTGCTACCGGCTCCTACTCCTAGTGCTCCGTAGCAGGAGTAGGGCTCCGGGGGATCAGTCCTAACCGAATAACAATGTCTGAGGTACGACTATGCTCCGAGGAGCTAGTCGGATGGTAAGATGGAGAACGGTAGGCGCTCGAGACCTCTCCCTTGCGCCTAGTACGGGGTCTGGTTGGGAAGGACCACAACAGTAATCAGAAGGATCTGGCTCGTTGCTCGATGTCAAGGGGGTTATCAGCGGATCCTCCTCAGGATCGGTCTCTGTATGAGAGGTAGTCTGGCAACTCGAATGATGCGACATGATATCTGTAGAAAGAAAAACACATACAATGCTGATTTGACTGCCCAACATAACCAACTCAACATCCCAAAATTATACACATAAGCACGTATTGCACCCGTGTTTGATTTTAAGATTTTAAAAATTATTTAGGGTTGGTGACGTTAGTAGACGGATTCCCGTCCTATCTCAATGACGTTTCCAGAATTCGCAAGTATGAGCAGCTAAATTATGGTGTTCCGGACCACAATAATTTATTTGCCCCACCAGAGCTTCCTGGTAATAGCCATACTACTCTGTTTCTAGAGGTTCTCAGCGTGTGGAGACTAACTTAGGATTATAGTCTAAGTTCTTTTGGGATACCTAGTTCGCTATAACCGAAGGCTCTGATACCATCTTCTGTCACATCCCGACTCGCAGCGGAAGACAAATGCAGGGTGCGGCAGACACATGGTAATTCTCCATAGTTCAAAACATGATATCATAAAGAGAGAACCTCGGTTACAACATATAAATAATATCATATTACACACCACAAGTTGAAGTACGGTACTACGAGCTACTACAGCTCTTATTTTGCTACATTTTACTACCCAAGCCATCCACACGCACATTCCTTACCATTGCTTCGCTTTACCTGAAATGCATGTTAGTTTTGAAAAGGGTCAGCTAAACGCTACGTGAGTTCCACTGGTTTAGTTATTGTGGAACCATATGTATTAACAAGTTTAATTGCACTGGTCACAGTCATAGTCACAGATGGAATTACATGAGGACACAAGTGAAACCTTGACTTGTTATAGTCACTCCGTGTCAGACAGACACATCATCGCACCGGGTCGTGTCACTGCAGACACTTCCCCACTGGGCTGTGTCAAGACAGGCTCGTCATCCCAGCACTAAGTCATATAAAGTTCAATGTTCCCCTGCAGTTATGTCTAACAACATAACTGAATTCAGGACGCGTGGAGTTGCCTAGTCACCAACACACAGTGTCACCTAGATACTGCCTGGAGCAACTGGGTTTGTCAGACCAATAGTACTTTCCACTGCCCATGGCTTACGCTAATAGCTTGTAGAGGGGAGGTAGTTCTTGTGTTAGATAATTCACATCTCACAAGTTGGTGCAATTACACAGTTTCGTAACATGCAAGTCATACCAGAAAACAGTAACACAGTTTAAAAGTGGTGGGGTAAAACTCACTCCCAAGTTGGTGTAATCAACACAGTTTTTAAAATGCAAGTCCCTAGAAAGCAGTAAAACAATTTAAAAGCAGGGAAGTGAAAACTCACAGTGTACGTAGTAGTCTCAACACACAAGTGATCAAGCGACTGGATCAGCTTTAATAACACATATGCAAGTATGGACTCGAGTTAGTATCTTAGTTGGTAATGGTTATAACTTGGATTCGGTCAGGAGTTTTCACTCCATATTGAGTCTACAGGCCACTTGTATGGTGATGGATGTCGGGGTAGTATTAGTTTTCAGTTTGGCTTCCTGGCATCGTTTCACGTGCCAGCCAAAGTCAGTAGTTTAACGTGTTCGGATAATGGTACGAGAATACCAATAGTGCCAACACGTGATTATTTAAGAATGATTAACCTTTCATCAAGGGAGTTTGAGTGTTTGGGGAGTCTAGGTTGCCCAAATTTGAGTTTTCATTTCACCGTCGGAAATTCTCCCGAACTGTCTTAGGACACACCCATAGTGCCCAATTAGCCCGGGAATCTCCCGGAATACTCCCGGTGTTCTAGTTTTAGTATTTTTCGGGTTGGGTCAATTCCCGGTTCCGGCAGGTTCGTTATACGGTAAACTCCGAAATTGATTTAAATTAACCCATTTTTAATTCCCTAAATTCCCATTTAATCTATAATTTGAATAAAAATCTGTAAATTTTTATACAAGTTATTAAAAATCTGTAGATAATGGGAAAAATAAGTTGGGAATTTATTTTGGCTTTTCCTTATTTAAATAAATTATTTATAAAACAATATTAAATCAAATAATTAACATTAATTATCATCATTGGTATGAAAATTCCCAAAAAAATTCAGAACTTCCTTTACATGTCCAGGAACTTTTCACAAAAATTTTAGATTTTTCCAATTTCGTTTCGGTGAGTTCCCAGCTACTAAATCTCGCAAAAACATGGATTTTTATCCCAAATTAAAACTCAGCCACTGGACTCCGAATTTTCCCAGGGCATTTAGCATATGTTCCTTAGTGTCTCTGTAAAATTTGATGATTTATTGAATTCGTTTGATAGTTTTTCCGAAATTCTTTTGGTAACACAGTCGAAAATTCACCAAAAATCGTAGAAACTTCCAAAACTTCTAAAATTTTTCGTGAACCTTACTGACAATACCCTACATCACCACACCAAATTTCAGCTCAATCCAAGTATCACGGACCATGTTATAGTCAACAATAATCTGCCTATTCTAGTTTCGGTTTTCGGGCGATATACCTAGCGAAAGCTTCGTTTCTGCAGGTTTTTCTTGAGTCCAGAAGAGTGCAGGAGCTATATTCAGTACCTACACGTCACGTACAATCCAAATATGCTAGAACTTTGATCAATCAAGCTTTGTTTTATGGTTTTTCGCTTAATGGAATAGTTATGCGATTTTTGTCGAATAGGTGTTGATTAGGAATCAAACCCCAAAGATTTGTGATCATGGCTGCCATATAACACCAGGGAATTCCCAAGGTGTTCTTATTCAGCCCATAAACTTGTTTAAACTTCCAATTTTCATGGATTAAGACGAGTTTTTCGGTTATAAATCGCGTCTAATCGAGAAATATCAATCAAAATCACTTGAAACTTGTGAAATCACCTTGATTTAGTGAAGATCTTGATGAAAATAAGCTGTTGAAGAAGGGTTATGGCAGAATTTTTAGGGGAACTTGTGGAAATTTTGTGAAAAAATTAGAATAAAAAAAAAATAATTTTAATATATAAAAGGGGGGGGGGGGTGCCCCTTACCCTCTTGTGCCACCTCGTGCTTCGTTATACGTGTTAAAGATGATGTTTATCTTCGGTGTTGCGTTTAGGTTCATTTTCGGGTCCCACACGCGTCCCGATTTGCGAAACGGACTCCGTTTTTCACGTTTTTAGTGTCAAAAGACTCGTTTTAAAAATTATGCACAACCGTCTTGAAATCCGAACCCATTTACATTTTAATCATGAAAATTATGCACAACCGTCTTGTTTTGCGTGCCCGAGCTCCGATTTGTTTCTAATCTTATGTCCTAGTCTATGGAACGTAATCAAAATGTTTCGTGAACTCAGAATCATAAAGGGCCCTATCGTTGGCCTAATAATCACAGTCGAATATTTTATGCGATGTTAAACGTCAAGTCCTCGTTTAACACGTTATCAAAGGCTAAGGACACCAACCTTGCATCGTTGGTCCTTAATGTATCATGTTAATTATGACGTGCTCTCGGATTCCTCCGAGACATAACAGAGGTTGGTTAGCATAGCCCACAAGTCATCCAAGTTTGTAAAGTTTACGCGCAATTATTGTTTTAGTCCTTCTTAAAGTTTAGGACCAATTAAGGTGTACTTGGTATCACAGATAAGGAGCAGAGGATGGCCATCAGTGTTTTACTTTTATTAGTTTAATAACCAATGTAACAGTGCTTTGCACTAACATTGTTTAGTGATCAAATGTTTAAGTAAGTTATTTAGCTGTTAAATGTCGCTATCAACCCTGATGTCATCAAAAGATGCTCAGTGGTTAGATAGTTAGTATAAATAGGTGAATTATTGTAACAATTGAACTTGTCTATTAAAAAGATCATTCACCAATTATCTTCTCTGAGTTTTCTGTACTATCAAGCTGTGTTTTAATTGGCTGAGGGGAGTTTGTGAATCACATGCAAAGTTTATCAACTTAAAAGCATGATGATGATGAAAACAAACGACCTTTACTTGAAGTAAAAGTTTTTCATCTTATTCCGCTGCATTTACTTTTCAATTCAATCATTTTTCCATTTTTGAAACAAAAACTACAAGTAAATCAAACTCAGATCCTAACAAAAACACCCACCAATCACAAAAAATAAACACAAAATTTATAAAAATGTAATCCAATTCCTCCAACTCTTCATCTGAAGACGTGCTTGACGATACGCTTATCGCAGTGACGCAGGAGGCGATTAATTATATGCGAGAAGAAGCTCAATCGTCTACATCGCGTACCAGACAAGCACCTCCCTTGAACGAGATCGGTTAGGTGCTCATGAACGTAAAATCCACGATTATTTTTGTGAAGATCCGTTGTACGATGATGCACATTTTAGGCGTCGGTTTCGTATGAGCTGTCATCTTTTCTTAACAATTTCAAATGATCTTGCGGCCGAATTCCCTTTTTTCACAAAAAGAGAAAGTGTGAGTCGCAGAATTGGTTTCTTTGGAATACAAAAGTGTACTGTCGCAATTAGGCAACTAGCGTACAGTACAACCAGTGATGCGTGGGATATATATTTAAGGACGTCAGACAGAACTTGTCATGATTGTCTTGAAATTTTCTGTGAAGGTATTTTTTTATTATTATTCTTGTTATTATTATTTATATTATAATAACACTATTATATTAGGTGTTGTCTTTCTTTACGGGAGGCGATATTTAAGGATGCCAACCTCTTCTGACGTTCCACTTTTATACGAGGCCCATCAGTGAATTCACGGGTTTCTAGGGATGTTGGGTAGTCTTGATTGCATGCACTGGGAGTGGGCGACAAGTCCAACCGCGTGGAAAGGGCAGTGTCACACCCCAAAAATGTCGCAACGGAAATACAAACGTAATGGTGACGGAAGTTGGTACCCATAAATATCTTAGTGGATGATGCATCGTTAATTTTGGACATATTACTTAATTAAAACATAGTTTAAGATTTAAATATAAGTCACAACCATAACATAGTTAAGTTGTCTCAATCCTTATAGATCTTATTACAAACATGGTCCTAGTTTAATTTTAAAGTTGTCCAAAATGTTATTAAAGAAAACATGCATCACAACCACAGATATGCCAAAGATTCCCCGAAGCCGAACTCATGTACCTGAAGAACACATTAAAATCAAGTGTCAACACATAGGAGAGTGAGTTCATGTATTCAACTTTAAAACAATTTGATCCAAGAAAAACTTTCAAATTATGTGTTTAATTAATAAAACATCCAAATAATATTAAGAAAGCCACCTTCATTTCCTTATAAAAATTCAAGGGTCAGCCATCGCAAGCGTTTTCCAAAAACCTTCGATACACAACATCTTCCCAAGTTTTTCATATTAAATTGATAGCATCAAGTGTTCAGACTCGTATGTTTGCAAGACAATACGAACTATATATTAACATTAAGGACATAATCAACGCTAGACAATAACAGAATTTAAAATTCGTCGCTTGACTTGACGCGAAGCTACCTTTCACGACGGGGTGGTCAACCCGATAGATCTATCAACAATTCCACGCATATCGATATTAATGATTAAATGGCTAATTTCGCGCTATGTGCCCGCAATGGGTCACCCAAGGTGCCAACCTTATGAACAATATATATATCCTACTAAAATGATAAATATAATATATAACGAGTTGTACGAATTTTCCCGAAGTCCCCACCGTAACGTAAACCATAACTGGTACTTACTCTCTTGAGACCGAGCGAATTCGTCACAACTTTTAGATTTAAGCAAATTTAAATCTACACGGTCGTTTTCTCTAAAACACCGTGATAACACCCGTTTCTCCCCGAAACATATATTCACATCATACCAATCCATCTGTCCCTCTAAATCCTTCACCTGTCCCTTCGTTGTCTCCAACTCTCCGCGTAGGCTTGAAATCTGACGATCGCAAAGAGAACACCGATTAACCTATACTCCTTTCTGCTTCTTCGAAGTAGACTCCATGGCAGCCCTAGAGGTTAAGGAGATGTCTCTCATAGGTCGAGTCCTATTCCTTCGTCGAAAATAGACTAATATAGGTGTAGTGGAGACTCGTGACTCTGGCGGCTGTACGGACGACTCTGACGTAATAGGCGGAGGGATCTCAGGTGTAGGCTCAGCAGTGCGAATGGGCAGACCTACCGATGGCTCTAATGACCAAACCGTAACAGTAGTAGCGTCCACCACTGGAGCTATCCCAAAGGATCCTCCAATCAACGGGGTACCTCCATTCAGCTCATCAACAACAGGCACTGTGCCAGATGATTGTCCGATCTCGAAAATCAAGGGTGGAACAGAGTCATCATCGTCAATCCAGCCGTTACTAGTATATGCGTAAAGGGGGTCGACCTGGCTGGCGAATGCAGCAGGGCCAACATAAAATGACGAGGCAAATTCGGCCATGTCAACAATCTGAGGGGTCATGTGTGGTATCTCTGTAAGGACTGAGGTCGGTGAGATCTCGTATTCATGCTTGCTATCTGAGTCTTGAATCTCTATGATCTCATGTGCATGCGACATCTGTGACACAAGGTAAGCATACTAAGTAAATGTGTGTTCAAATGAAGAATAACACATAAGGCCCAAATAAACAGATTAACACGTATGCATATAAACTCAAAATAGTTTTCATACATGATTAATATCCACGTTTATTTTAAATTATTGGCTTCGCGAATTTTGGGACTTAATCTCAAAATTCTTTTGTTGAAGTCTAGAGTTTTCCAGCGAAAACATCTAGTTCTCTAACAACCATTGGATCTGATACCAACTTCTGTAACACCCCAAAAACGTCGCAGCGGAAATACAAACGTAATGGTGACGGAAGTTGGTGCCCATAAATATCTTAGTGGATGATGCATCGTTAATTTTGGACATGTTACTTATTTAAAACATAGTTTAAGATTTAAACATAAGTCACAACCATAACATAGTTAAGCTATCTCGATCCTTATGGATCTTATTACAAACATGGTCCCAGTTTAGTTTTAAATGTTGTCCAAAATGTTATTAAAGAAAACATGCATCACAACCACAGATACGCCAAAGATTCCCCGAAGCCGAACTCATTTACCTAAAGAACACATTAAAATCAAGTGTCAACACATAGGAGTGTGAGTTCACTTATTCAAATTTAAAACAATTTGATCTAAGGAAAACTTTCAAATTATGTGTTTAATCAATAAAACATCCAAATAATATTAAGAAAGCCACTTTCATTTACTTATAAAAATTCAAGGGTCAGCCATCGCAAGCGTTTTCCAAAAATCTTCGATACACAACATCTTCCCAAGTTGAAGGGGTATGGTCCCAAAAACCTTGCGCCATGCAAGGAAGCCATACCCACTATTACCTGCCAAACGGACCTTGCGCAAGATTCTCTGCTAAAGAAAACTCATTAAACCTTGCGCCGGGTATCCAAAAAAGGAAAGTATCACTTAACTACCTTGCGCGGGCTCGCGCAAGGTTTAAAGTTAACCTTGATCAATTTCCTCAGATAACATTTCACCCATAAATCTCACGCAACTTCATACCAAAGTAAGAACTCAGCAAACGTTGCGCTAAACAACAGAGAAAGGAAAGATGATCATTCAAATACCTTGCGCCGCCCGCGCAAGGAAGTAGTTAATACTGAAAGACTTTCCCTTGTCAAAAACCTTGTTTACAAGAATTAATTCAGAGGCAAAGGCAATCTTTTCTGTTGTAACAGATGCACACATGGCGAGCAACAGACGGGTTACAGTTGTGAGAGCTTCTAGAAGCCACTAGCACCCAGTCGTGCAAGCATCTTTCAGTTATAACCAATTGCCACATGGTAGCATCTGGATGACTGAGAAAGATCACGGTGATAGCATGCTGACATCAATAAAATAGAGTGATCTCATGATGACACATGGCATATCCCTAACCGTAGATGAGCCCACGATCCGTGTACACTAACGGATAGCCACAACTTAACGGAATAGTGAAAGATTCTGTTAAATTTACCATCTCTCATTTTGGCGCCCAAACTCTGGCTATAAATAAGTAACTTGGGCTTCAAGTAGAAGGTATTCACTCTCAACTACTCTCTATCTTACTTCACTTTACTTCCGACTACCTGTACTTATTCTCACGCCAGAGGGTGGTCACGGAGAGAACCCCCCTTCTCCCCGTGGCGAGCTGACGGTGTTCTATTTTGCATGATCAGTCGGAGGATAGTAGCAACCATTATCAGCGCGAAACTAAAACGAAGGATTAACCTCTTTGTGTAGAGCCCGTCCGTAGATCTACTCAGATTCCGGTTTGGTTGATCTAGGGTTTCTTCATTGGCGCCACCGACTTTCTCTTCTTCTCTCATCTTTCGTTTCGTTTCACCTAGATCTACAACTTCATGGCTGATGGATCGTCATTTCTAGGTCCTCGATCGGAGATTCGTCGCGTCACCGGCGCTCCTCAGGTTGACAGACAGATTGTTGAAGATTCGTCCGGTGAAGCTGATGTTTCGTATGATCCAGATCATGTGAGCATTCCAGTAACACCGGCGGCTCCTCACGTTGACGTAGCGTTGATTCTCCCGCCTCGAGAAACTCCTTTATCATGGTTGATTAAGTCTCAAACTGTTTGAATGCCATGTATGCTCAATTATGTGCTCAAACCGGAACTTCAGCTTTTCAAGCTCTGGTTTGTGCACCTCAGGCCCGTGTTTCGCAGGCGCCTCGAGCGTTGAGTTACGGAACTCAGAACCAAGTTCGTGCACCTTCGCATGTATCTGTGGATGGAACTGAAATGTATTCTAAAACCCAGAATGATTCCTTTTATTCTGGTAGTAGGAAGCAAGAAGAAAACCTTCAACGTCGGCAATCACTCCACTCACATTTGGGCCCACGATCATCGCAGAAGCGGGACACCCAACACGACGAGTACGATAATACCTATGAAGAAGGAGATAGTGCAAGTGTTTTTAATCGTCTATCGGCAGATCATGCTAGTTATAAGCCTAGGATCAGAGCAGTGTACAATCATGAGGCGGTACATGATTATAACTTGATTTACCGACCTGCTGAAGCTGCAGAACAATCAAAATTTGTGAAGGAAATCGCTCTAGCCCCGCTAGAACGAGCAAAATTACCATCAAATGTTGGTAAGTTTAATGGATTGTCATATCCAGACGATCACATGCGTATATTCATCGGCGCAGGACTTATTGGAGGATGGACTCTACGTATGTGGTGCCATCTGCTTTTTCAAACGTTAACTGGGGATGTGCGACTCTGGTTCGATAACTTTTTAAAAGGTAAACTCTCTTCATGGAATGATCTTAAGGAAAAATTCCTTACTCATTTCGGTCAGCAGCGTCGTTATGTTAGAGATTCGTCGGATGTGATGAACATCTGGCGAAGAGACAACGAGAGTTTGGAAGATTTCATTACGCGATATAACAAGGAGGTTTTAGAAATCAGTGACGTGCTTGAAGATCTTATACGCACACAGTTCAAGTACACGGTAAGATGTAACGAAATGATTAAAGTGCTTTCTAGTACTACCGGTTTGCCAAAAAAGCTGGGATAAGCTCATGGCCGCAGCCAAGGTTTATGCACAAACCGAGCGAAACCTCAATGCAAACAGACCTCCTCTACCTCATCATCATCCTGAGGATCTGAGCAAAGGAGGTCGGAAGTTTAAGAAGGGATGGAAAGACTCGAACCAGAGTTCTTATTCACCATACTCTCCAATGGATGCTCGCGCAACCATTAACAAGAAAGCCATCAAAAACGAGAATAGGGAGCGACAGTGGACTCCTCTCACCAAATCACCCACGGAAGTCTTAAGCACGAAAAATTATCAATTTAAACAACCTCAGCCCATGAAAACCAAGAAGGGTCAAGACCCAAATCTCTTTTGTGATTTTCACAAAGATACAGGGCATACAACTGACAATTGCATTAGCCTGCGCACTGAAATTGAAAAAGCTTTGAAGAGTGGTAAGTTGACACATTTAGTGCAATCAGTTTGAAAAGAGGTTAGGCAACTCACGTGCGGCGATGAGGGGCCAAGCAATAAAATAATGAAACAAGTTGCCATGATTCAAGAAAGCTCGTCGCGCAAGCGCAACTTTCAAAGGTTCCAGGGGGAGAAATGGCGCGAGCAGCAAGTCATATTTCCTGTGGTTCCCGGCGGACCTCAGGAAGAAAGAGCAGTGGTTATCACAGGTATCTTTGGCCATTACCAAACTGATTATATGTTCATAGACCCGGGAAGTTCTATGGATATCATATACGAGCAATGTTTCAAGTAGTTAGATCCGGAAGATAAGGCACGTCTGGAACCGGTCAACTTCCCGTTGACTGGATTCTGCAATGAGGCTGTCTTTCCTCTTGGACAGATAGTTTTCCCCGTAATTCTTTCAGACGGTAAACACTCGCGCACAATTCTAGTAAAGTTTATGGTAATGCCGGCAACATCTCGTCATGATGTTTCGTTAGGGAGTCGCACGCAACGAGATTTCAGCATGATCACGTCTACGCCTCACGCTGCATGTGGCTTTCAAACGCCAACTGGGGTAGCTATCATATTCGCTCGAAAAGAGATTATGTCTATCGAGGAACAAGTTATTAAGGGACTATTTAAACATACCCTAAATATCCTTTACATAACTTAGAAATAAGTTTTAAAGGGATTGGTATGTCAAAAACAAGCTTATTCGATCACAGGGACTATTTACGACAAACTATGAAAGTCTGTTGATTCACGTTGCGACGCACACTCCGAAACAAGGTCACAAGCTTAACATACCTTAAATAACCTTTACATAACTTAGAATTAAGTTCTAAAGGCTTTGGTATGGCAAAAACACGCTTTTGCAACTTCAGGGGCTATTTTGCATATGTTGCGAAACTATGCCGTTACGCATATTTCTTAATCCGGAACATGTACACACATCCAAAAACTTTTGTAATCATTAAAGTATTATATTTTAGTTATTGGAATGCAAAATTATCGTTCGTTACACTTTTACGGTCATACACGCGTTCGTTATGATTTTCGTCGTAATTAACCGAAAACCGCAACCGTACGACCAAAGGAACCGACCCGGAACATTTTTGGACACATTTCAAGTTCCCTATATTATTTCATCCTTGTGAAGCTTGAAAAATAGGTTAACGGGTGTTAAACGTGCCAAAACGCGTCAAAAACAAGTTAAGGGGCCATTTCTGCCATTTTTGAAACTTCAGCCCCTGCAAGGGCCTTACGGACCGTAAGGCAAAACCCCATATGGTCCGTAAGGGGTGCCCAACACATTAGAAACGTGGCAGCAGCTGGTTAACTCCTTGATTGACTCACCAAACGAACTTGCCACCCTTTTCTTTGTTTCTAACAAGTGTTAGGACACTAATCCACTTCAGTGATGAATCATGGACACTTGTCTTGATCATATGACTTCAAATTATTTATAAATACCATGATCTTCTTCATTTTGAACTTTTGCAACTTTCATTCATGCTCTCATCTGCTATTTTCTGAAGTTGCAACCATCTTTAGAGCCTTCCTCTGTGATTCCTTGGCTATCCTTAGTGTTTGTAAATGTTTCAATCAAGTTATGTTCAATTCTTTTAGCATATTTAAACTAAAAATCAAACAGTTTGACTTTCTATTTGATTTTCAATTTTGATCATAAATTGGTCAAAACAAAATCCAATTGAACTTGTTAATGTGGTCATAATCATGATGGTTATAGTCCTTAGTCATCATGCCTACTGATTTCCACACTTACTAGTCATTTTGACAAGTCAAAGTTTCGGTCAATAATGCGATTTATGCACAACGAACCATTTCCGGGTATCAAAACAGTTTGTTTTGATGCCAAAACACCTTTATAAACTTAATTAGACATGTCAAAACATGTCTAATTTGTCACTTTTAGTTTAGTGCATGTTTAGGATCTTTTGTCGAACGGTGTTGACCACTGCTTTGACTTCGAATCCGAACCGTTTGATTGATCTTTGAACCCAACCAAATACATATGTGTGACCATAGTTAAATAGGGAATAACCCTATGAGGTTATACCTTATGGTCATATCATTTGATTTGTGTTATGATAGTTAGTTGTTACAATTTTCAATAATGACCAAAATGCCCTTTTTCCGAATGAATCAACTATAAGCATATGTAACATAAATTTTGACATGTAATATGATTAAATAACATTTTCAAACATGTTTAAGCCTTAAAGACTTATCATAACACATATCAAACCATCCGAACGTATATTTTCGTAAATGACACGTTAAAGTAGCGAAACTACCTTAACGAGTCATAACGGGTCAAAAGCACTTAGGAATCATTTCAACATTTCTTGCTATGTATGTTGACTGAGCATACTAGTACATGGTTTTCAAAGACATTTCTTTATATGTATGTTGACTGGGCATACTAGTACATGGTTTTCAAAGACATTTCTTGCTATGTATGTTGACTGAGCATTCTAGTACATGGTTTTCAAAGACATTTTTGCTTACTTTGTTCATGACATATTGGTACGTTGGAGATTGACTTAATACATTCATTAACATTGATCACGCCGACTGGTAGTATGTAATGGTACCATAGGATTGACAATCCCGTTCCCACTTCCCGGGTTTGTTTGGAAGCGACTTTAGGGAATGACATAATCCGTTGAAATGGATAGACTTTTATCTTTATAAGGGTCTATTTGACTGTCAACAAGGTTTGATGTGTTTGCCAACAAACTTAATGTATGTTTTAAAAAATAAAAGCATGACTTATAAAACAAAACGTTTGATTATTCAAAGACATTGTTTTATACAAGACATTTCGACTATAAAAGACATTGGTTTACATTTGACATTTGGTTATACATGACTTTATTCATACATGACATTTGTTTACTTGACATTCGTTTACATGACATACTTATTAGAAGACATTTCTTTGGTTTAAACAAGACTTTTAGATGGTTGGTTTATAGTAAGTGATTTAAATAGCGGGACGGGTTTAATATGATAAAAGTATGGTGGATACGCCGTTGGTACTTCATATATATAAGTATTTTTATCATATTGCATATCGTGTCGTTATCTAAATTGTGACACATGTGCTTTCTAATCGTTGTACTGTTATCTGACAATATTATAATAATGAAAATTTTGTATTACATTTATGATTTTGGTATATTTATTTTATGACTATTCCGTAATTTCAATCCTTGTTAAACACTTTCTGGAAGCGTAATCGCGAAACGAAATCCATTAAATGCAATGTATGTCCTAGGATGATGACACACATAACTTTGAAATAAGTTTTGAAGGGTTTGGGAGGCCAAAAACAAGCTTATTCGTTCGCAGGGACTAAATATGACAAACTACGAAAGCCTCCTGATTCTCGTAGAGACGTACATTCCAGAACATTCACACAAGCTTAACATACCTTAAATACCCTTGACATAACTTAGAAATGAGTTTCGAGGGCTTCGGTTTGGCAAAAACACACTTTTGTAACTTTAGGGGCTATTTTGCAAACTTTGCGAAACTATGCCTTTTTGCGTAAACCACTTTCCGGAACATGCATCGACGTCCAAAATATTTTTCTAATCATCAATATATCATATTTTAAGGACTGGAATGCAAAAATGTCGTTCGTTGCGCATTTACGGTCACATACGCGTTCGTTTCGATTTTCGTCGTAATTAACCGAAAACCGCGACCGTACGACTAAACGAACTGACCTCTGGAACATTTTTCAAAATATTTCATGTTCCCTATACTTTATTATCCTTATAGAGCTTTGAAATCAGGTTAACGAGGGTTAGAAGTGCCCAAAACGCGACGAAACGATGTAGGGGCCTGTTCTGCCATTTTATGAAACTTTGCCCATGTTACAGGCTTACAGACCGTAAGCCAGAATACGGTCTGTAAGACTATGCCCAGCTCACCAGAACCAGCTGTCAACAGCCTGTTGTTTTGGGGACACTCTGCTCGCGAATTTGGCCACTTCTCTTCTGCAATTGACACCTAATTGGACACTAATCAAGCCCCTAACACTTGCTATAACACTTGTCAAGATTTGGTGAGTTTATGATCATTATAAATACCAAGTTCATGCCATTTTTGAACTCTTTAATCATCTTCTTGCAACAATCTTCCTTTAATCCGAATTTGCAACTTCCTTGGGGCTTTTCTCTAGTGTTCTTGATCTTTCCTTGTGTTGTAAGTGTTCCACTCTTGCTATGTTCAATTTCTATAGATTAATTTGGCTAAAAATTAAATAGTTTGACTTCTGTTTGACTTTTAGTTTTGATCTTGAATTGATCAAGATAAAGCTCAATTGAAAGTTTCATTATGATGGTAATCGAGGTGGTTATGATCACTAAAAATCATGCCTACTGATTCCCATCATTTCTAGCTATTTTGACAAGATAAAGATTCGGTCAAAATGCGATTTTTGCGCATTTTGCAAAAAATCTGTTTTCAGGTATCAAAACAGGTTCTTTTGATGCTAAAATACTTTTATAAAGTTGTTTAAAACATGTCAAGACTTGTCAAATTCATCACTCTTGTTAAAGTGCTCATTTAAAGTTAAAAGTCTAGCGGTTTGACCACCACTTTGACTATTGAATCTGACCCGTTTGGTCAACTTTTCGACCCAACCAAAGACATAATTATGACCATAAATATATTGGGAATAACCCTCTGAGGTTATACCTTATGGTCATGTCATTCGGATAGTGTTATGTTAATCAACGGTAATATCCCTTAAAAATGACCAAGATGCCTTTTCGTAAGAAAACCAATTAAAACACATATGTAACATTAATTTTGACGTATAATCTGATCAATAACATTTTAAACATGTTTAAGCATTTAAAACTTATCATGACACGTATCTAACCATCCAAATGCGTAATTGCGCAAATGACGCGTTAAAGTAGCTTAAACTACCTTAACGGGTCATAAAGGGTCAAAAGCACTTAAAAATGTTTCCAACTCAGGATGTTAACTTATTAAACCATATCATATGAGTTCCAAAACTCAGTTGGTTTATAAGGTCCCATCTATCCGAATCCTCCGATTTCAAGTTAGATATTTACATAGTAATCCGTTATAGGACACGCTTGATTACACGGACTCTTGATCTTGGTTTATCTTCTTGAACAAGGACTTTATTGCAATCACATGTGAGTACATAGTCCCCTATTTTACATTTTCAAACGTTTTGGGGTTAAACATATTGTGCCTTTGATTACTCTCGTGTTTTTCATGACTTTATACATGCTTTAATTACGTAGTACATATACGACATGACTTTCATTGCATTTGATTTATATATTGATTTTGCATATTTATCACGTGGATTTCAAAGAAACTTTTGCGGCATATGTTGACTTAGCATATGAGGACATTGATTTACATTACGTTTACTTGCTATGTATGTTGACTGAGCATACTAGTACATTGGTTTTCAAAGACATTTACTTGCTATGTATGCTGACTGAGCATACTAGTACATTGGTTTTCAAAGACATTTACTTGCTATGTTTGTTGACTGAGCATACTAGTACATTGCTTTTCAAAGACATTTACTTGCTATGTATGTTGACTGAGCATACTAGTACATTGGTTTTCAAAGATATTTACTTGCTATGTATGTTGATTGAGCATACTAGTACATTGGTTTTCAAACACATTTACTTGCTATGGATGTTGACTGAGCATACTAGTACATTGGTTTTCAAAGACATTTTTGCTACATTGTTCATGACATTTTGGTGGGTTAGAGATTGACTTAATACATTCATTAACATTGATCACACCGACCGGTAGTAAGTTATGGTACCATAGGACTTGACAAATCCCTTTCCCGCTTCCTAGGTTTGTTTGGAAGTTTGTTTAGGGAATGAAAGAATCCGATGAAACGGATAGACCTTTGACTGATAGGGGTCTATTACACTTTTACAAGGCTTGAATGTGTTTGCCAACAAATCTGAATACATGTTTAACAATAAAAGGAATGGTTTATAAAATATATCTTTTGGTTATTTCAAAGACGTGTTTTATTACAAGACATTTAGGTTATACTTGACATTTGGTTCATACAAGACTTTGTTTATACAAGACTTTGTTTATACAAGACATGTTTTTATACTTAACTTTTGGTTACACAAGACTTGTTTATATATGACATTGGTTTACATGACTTGGGTTTGCATTTGCTTTGGTTTAAAAAGACTTTTCGATGATGGTTGGTTTATGGCGAGTGATTTAAATAACGTGACGTATGTAATATAATAAAAGCATGGTGGATACGTCGATGGTACCTCCTATATATAAGTGCTTCTATTATCTTACATATTGTGGCGTTATCTAAATCATTTCAAACAAATACAAGAATTAATTAGTTATCTATTCGACCTTGCATTACTTCTTGGTTTTGTATCGATTTTCATAAGATCTTTATAAACGAAACTTTTTATGATTCATGGCTACTTTTGTATTCATTCAAACTTTTCCTGCAATAATCAAAGCCATGAAGCATCAACAAAAAACCTATGTACTCGCCGACATTTCTTTGTTGACTTTATTTTCACATATGTTTCAGGGGCGAATGCTTTAGGTTGATCTTGCGACACATAGGACGGACTTTTGGCCTTAGTGACAATAAAAGCAAGAAAGACAGTTTAAACTTATGTTGTACTTTCCGTTTTATTTCAGACAATGAAAACAATATTACTAAATAAAACTTAACTAAAAATGCCATGGTTGTTGAAACAATAATTCTGTTACAACACTCCCCGACGTTTCCGCCACGGTTTGTTGTTTTATGTGGTCGGGGTGTGACAGAACGATTGGTATCAGAGCCAGTGGTTATAGGGAATTAGGTTATTAGTAATGCTTTGACCTAGACTATAACCTTTCTAGGACCTTAATGCGAGTTGTCTTGCGTTTAGATCTTAAAACAATACCATCACCTATCCTTAGGTGATTACCAAAACATAAACACAATTTCCAAAACGATTTTGAAATCAATCATCTATCCTTAGATGATTTGTTTTGGCGTTAAGCCTTATTAATGTGAACACGTGCAATCTGGAAGGGTGGGTGCCTGTACCCTGAGTTTTCTATCTAAGGCTAGAGTGTTCGTACAAATCCACTTAATCGGACCAGTCACTCTTACCTGGGAACTCTTGGGGTGAGTGTCTACTAATAAGCTAAAGCATGTCTTCGCGATACATTATAAGGACCCATTTACTTTGATTAGTCACTATGTGTCGTTTGTTTGTTTTGAACAACGAGTGAATGACCACCATCCCTACATTTGTCGATACTTTGTCCTCTCATTTTGACTATTCAAACATTTATCTCACTTGTTTTCTCTCATGTTTTCTCTCTTTAGAGTGCCTCCTCGACGAGACGTAAACGTTATTCCGGACCCCGCCATGGCAGCTATGATACCTCAGCGGATTGCTTCTGTACTACCTAATCTCGTAACTCAAATGAACCAAGTCAATAACAACAATGCACCTGCTGTGTGCAACTTTAAACAATTCAATTCGGCTAAATCACTCAAGTTTAGTGGTTCCGAGGGAGCAACTGGGCTCCTACATTGGTTTGAGAGTCTCGAGAATACATTTCGCCATGTTCAATGTCCAAATGAGCGGAAAGTTGAGTTTGCTTCTAGTGTGTTTGAAAAGATAGCACTCACATGGTGGAACGAAGTGATGAGAGATAGGGGTACTGACGTTGCTATGGATCAGACTTGGGAGGAACTCAGGGCTTTGATGATGAAAGAGTTCTGCCCCCGTCATGAAAAGAGGGCACTTAGAAATGAGTTTCATGATATGAAGCAAGACAGCGGTGAGCACCATGCGTATACTGATAGGTATGAGGAGTTGAGTTGTTATGTCCTGAGATGGTGACGCATTTGGATAAGGCAATCGAGAAATACATTGATGGTCTTCCTGACCCGGTTCAGGATATTGTCACCGGCAGCAACCCCACTACTGTCAGGCAAGCCATTGAGCTATCTGCGACATTGACTGAATAGCAAATCAAAAAGGGTAAGCTCCATCGTAAAGGTGACAAGAAATCATCTGACAAGTCTGAGAAACAAAAGGGTAAGAAATCCGAAGGTTCGAAGAAATCTAGGAAGCGCAAGGCTTCCAAGAATTTTGCAGTCACTACTCAGCCCAACCAAGCCACACCTAATCAAGCTGCTCCCAACCAGCCTGCTCAGCCTCCTACCAAGAAACAGTATACCGGCACTGCACCTTTGTGCAACAGATGCAACGGTCACCACCAACCTCAGTTACCATGTCGTGTTTGTACAAATTGTGGGCGGTCTGGCCATCTGGCCAACACTTGTCGATGTCCTCCTGCTCGGAACCAAGCCGCACAAAACCCTGTTCAGCAGCCAACCAATCCTGTGCGACCATATTACCCACCAGGATCTTGCTACAACTGTGGGGATCTCACCCACTACCGTAACAATTGCCCAAGATTGGCAAATGTGAACCAGGCTCGTGGACGAGCTTTTAATATAAATGCGAATGAGGCACGTGCAGACAACGAGGTGGTAAACGGTATGTTCTTAGTTAACAACCATCCTGCTTCTATACTATTTGATTCAGGTGCTGATAGAAGTTTTATGTCATTAACATTTGAGCCTTTACTTGCGAAACCGAGAACCAAACTAGGAAAGCCCTTGACAGTAGAAATAGCTAGTGGTGAACCTCTTGTACTCGATTCTGTCATTCCTGGTTGTCTATTGCACCTCAGTAACCATCTTTTTCCTATTGACCTCACACCAATGCAACTTGGGAGCTGTGACATTATAGTTGGAATGGATTGGTTAGCCAAATATCATGCTGTAGTGGTTTGTTTTGATAAGATTGTTCATGTACCTCTTTCGTCTGGTGAAATTTTGGAGGTTCTTGGAGAAAAACCGGTTAGTAGCCTCAAACTCATGACTTAGACTCAAGCCCAAAAATACCTACGCAAGAATTATGTGGCTTTCTTGGCACATATCGTAGAGGAGAAAGGAAAGGGTAAAACTATTCGAGATATCTTGTGGTTCGGGATTATCCTGAGGTGTTTCCTGATGAATTACCTGGTTTACCTCCTGCTCGTCAAGTTGAGTTCCGTATTGATCTTGTACCTGGTGCCAACCCCATTGCTAAATCTCCATACCGTCTTGCACCGTCTGAGATGCAAGAATTATCGAAACAGCTTTAGGAACTTTCAGACAAAGGATTTATTCGTCCAAGCTTTTCACCGTGGGGTGCTCTTGTGTTATTTGTGAAAAGAAGGATGGGTCTTTTCGTATGTGTGTCGATTACCGTGAGCTCAACAAGCTCACAATCAAGAATCGATATCCCCTACCTCGCATTGATGATCTTTTTGACCAACTACAGGGTGCAACTTGTTTTTCACAGGTTGATCTACGTTCTGGGTTTCATCAGCTTCGTGTACTCGAGGAGGATATTCCCAAGACAGCCTTCCGCACTCGTTACGGTCATTATGAATTCACAGTTATGCCTTTCGGTTTAACGAATGCTCCTGCTGTTTTCATGGACTTGATGAATATGGTTTGTAAGCCTTATTTAGACAAGTTCATCATTGTTTTCATTGATGACATCTTGATTTATTCCAAGACACGAGCCGATCATGAACAACATCTTCGTTTAACAATGGAACTTCTCAAGAAAGAGCAACTTCACCCCAAGTTCTCCAAGTGTGAATTTTGGCTTAAGGAAGTTCAGTTTTTGGGTCACATTGTCAATGAACAAGGAATTCATGTAGATCCCGCCAAGATCCGTGCAATCAGGGATTGGAGTACGCCTACTACTCCTACTTAGGTTCGTTCATTTTTGGGTCTCGCGGGTTATTACCGTCGTTTCATTTCTAATTTCTCCAAGATTGCGGTTCCCCTCACTGCTTTAACTAAAAATAATAAACCTTTTGAGTGGGGACCCAAACAGGAAGAAGCTTTTCAGACTCTGAATTTTGTGATGCTCCTATTCTATCCTTACCCGAGGGTAACGATGATTTTATCGTATACTGTGATGCATCAAACTTAGGTCTCGGTTGTGTTCTCATGCAAAGAGACAAAGTTATAGCCTATGCATCAAGACAACTGAAAGTTCACGAAAAGAATTACACCACTCATGATCTTGAGTTGGGTGCAGTTGTGTTCGCTCTCAAAATCTGAAGACATTATCTATACGGTACAAAATGCGTGGTTTTCACGGACCACAAAAGTGTCCAACATATTTTCAATCTGAAAGAACTAAACATGAGACAACGATGTTGGGTCGAGCTTCTGAACGACTATGACTGCGGAATTCGTTACCATCCTGGTAAGGCGAATGTCGTAGACGATGCATTAAGTCGTAAGGAACGTGTCAAGCTGCATTGTGTTCAAGTTCAATCCGATATCAAGGCACACATTCTTAAAGCTCAACGTACTTGTATTACATAGGGCATGATGGGGAATGAATTACCACATCATCTTGAGCTTTAGCTTGAATCGAAAGACAATGGGTTATCTTATTATCTGAACCGTTTGTGGGTTCCAAGTCTAGACAATCATCACAGCTTGTTGATTGACGAAGCTCATAAGTCTCGTTATTCAATTCTTCCGGGTGCAGACAAAATGTACAAAGATCTTCGTACTCAGTATTGGTGGCCGGGTATGAAGAAAGACATAGCTTTGTACGTTTCTAAATGCCTTACTTGTCTTAAGGTAAAAGCAGAACATCAGTGTCCTTCTGGTTTGCTTGAACAACCAGAGATTCCGGTTTGGAAATGGGAAAGCATTGCAACGGATCTCATTACTAAACTACCGCGTACACCTAGAGGACATGATGCCATTTCGGTAGTCGTTGATCGACTAACAAAGTCAGCATTGTGAGGATCTCTCTGCTGACAAACTTGCTAAGATTTATGTGGATGAACTAGTATCTCGTCATGGTGTTCCTTTGGATATCATATCTGATCGCGATGCTCGATTTTCATCTCATTTTTGGAGAACCATGCAGTCTGCCATGGGATCCAAGGTAAATTTAAGCATTGCTTATCATCCTCAAACGGATGGACAATCTGAAAGGACGATCCAAACATTGGAGGATATACTAAGAGACTGTGTGATTGACTTTGGTGTAGTTGGGATTCGCATCTACCATTGATCGAGTTCTCCTACAATAACAGTTATCACTCCAGCATTGATATTGCACCTTTCGAAGCTCTTTATGGTCGAAAATGTCGTTCACCTGTCTGTTGGAATGAGATCGGTGAATCTCAATTCACTGGACCTGAACTTGTTCAAGACACAACGGACAAAGTCAAGTTAATTCGCGAAAACCTTCTCACAGCTAGAAGCCGTCAAAAGAGTTACGCAGATAAACGACGCAAGCCTTTGGAATTCCAAGTCGGTGATCATGTCCTACTCAAGGTATCCCCTTGGAAGGGAGTGATTAGATTCGGAAATAAAGGAAAACTTGCATCGCGATACGTTGGACCGTTTAAGATCGTCGAGAGAATCGGAAAAGTTGCCTACAAACTTGAGCTACCTCCTGAGCTTGGAAATGTTCATCCAACATTCCACGTGTCCAATTTAAAGAAGTGTTTGGCTGATGAAAACCTCCACATTCCTCTTGATGAAATTCGTGTTGATGACACGATGCATTTTGTTGAGAAACCCGTGGAAATATTGGAACGTGAAGTCAAGAAGCTAAAGCGCAGACGGATACCGATTGTTAAAGTTCGTTGGGAATCCAAACGTAGCCCAGAGTTTACTTGGGAACGAGAGGACCAAATGAAGGCGAAATATCCGTATCTTTTGTCACCAGTTTCCTCAAGCTAAATTTCAGGACGAAATTTCCTGAATTAGGGAAGACTGTGACATCTGTGCTTTCTAATCGTTGTACTGTTATCCGACAATAATATAATAATGAAAATTTTATAGTACATTTATGATTTTGGTATATTTATTTTATGACTATTGCGTAATTTCAATCCTTGTTCAAATCGGATCTTTTAAACACTTTCTGGAAGCGTAATCGGGAAACAAAATCCATTAAATGCAACGATGATGACATAAGCTAAAAATACCCTAAATATCCTTTACATAACTTAGAAATAAGTTTTGAAGGGTTTGGGAGGCCAAAAACTAAGCTTATTCGATCACTGGAACTAAATATGACAAACTGCGAAAGCCTGCCGATTCTCGTAGCGACATACATTCCAGAACATTCACACAAGCTTAACATACCTTAAATACCCTTGACATAACTTAGAAATGAGTTTCGAGGGCTTCGGTATGCAAAATCACACTTTTACAACTTCAGGGGCTATTTTGCAAACTTTGCGAAACTATGCCTTTTTGCATAAACCACTATCCGGATCATGCATCGACATCCAAAATATTTTCTAATCATCAATATATCATATTTTAATGACTGGAATGCAAAAATGTCGTTCGTTGCGCATTAACGGGTCACACACGCGTTCGTTTTGATTTTCGTCGTAATTAACCGAAAACCGCGACCGTACGACTAAATGAACTGACCTCTAGAACATTTTTCAACATATTTCATGTTCCCTATACTTTATTTTCCTTATAGAGCTTTGAAATCAGGTTAACGAGTGTTAGAAGTGCCCGAAACGTGACGAATGAAGGGGCCTGTTCTGCCATTTTATGAAACTTTGCCCAGGTCACAGGCTTACGGACCATAAGCCATAACACCATACGGTCCGTAGACTATGCCCAGCTCACCAGAACCAGCTGTCAATAGCCTGTTGTTTTGGGGACACTCAACTCGCGAATTTGGCCACTTCTCTTCTGCAATTGACACCTAATTGGACACTAATCAAGCCCCTAACACTTGCTATAACACTTGTCAAGATTTGATGAGTTTATGATCATTATAAATACCAAGTTCATGCCATTTTTGAACTCTTTAATCACCTTCTTGCAACAACCTGCCTTTAATCCGAATTTGCAACTTCCTTGGGGCTTTTCTCTGGTGTTCTTGATCTTTCCTTGTGTTGTAAGTGTTCCACTCTTGCTATGTTCAATTTCTATAGCTTAATTTGGCTAAAAATCAAACAATTTGACTTCTATTTGACTTTATATTTTGATCTTGAATTGATCAAGATAAAGCTCAATTGAAAATTTCATTATGAAGGTAATCAAGGTGGTTATGATCACTAAAAATCATGCCTACTGATTCCCATCATTTCTAGCTATTTTGACAAGATAAAGTTTCGGTCAAAATGCGATTTTTGCGCATTTTACAACAAATCTGTTTTCAGGTATCAAAACAGGTTGTTTTGATGCTAAAATACTTTTATAAACTTGTTTAAAACATATCAAGACTTGTCACATCACTCTTGTTAAAGTGCTCATTTAAAGTTAAAAGTCTAGCGGTTTGACCACCACTTTGACTATTGAATCTGACCCGTTTGGTCAACTTTTAGACCCGACCAAATACATAATTATGACCATAAATATATAGGGAATAACCCTCTGAGGTTATACCTTATGGTCATGTCATTCGGATAGTGTTATGTTAATCAACGGTAATATCCCTTAAAAATGACCAAGATGCCCTTTTCGCAAGAAAACCAATTAAAACACATATGTAACATAAATTTTGACATATAATCTGATCAAATAACATTTTAAACATGTTTAAGCATTTAAAACTTATCATGACACGTATCTAACCATCCGAAGGCGTAATTACGCAAATGACGCGTTAAAGTAGCTTAAACCTTAACGGTCATAACGGTCAAAAGCACTTAAAAATGTTTCCAACTCAGAATGTTAACTTATTAAACCATATCATATGAGTTCCAACACTCACTTGGTTTATAAGGTTCCATTCTATCCAAATCCTCCGATTTCAAGTTCCGATATTTACATAGTTATCCGTTATAAAACACGCTTGATTACACGGACTCTTGATCTTGGTTTATCCTCTTGAACAAGGATTTTATTGCAATCACATGTGAGTACATAGTCCCCTATTTTACGTTTTCAAATGTTTTAGGATGAAACATATTGTGCCTATGATTACTCTCATGTTTTTCATGACTTTATACATGCTTTAATTACATAGTACATATACTACATGACTTTCATTGCATTTGATTTATATATTGATTTTGCATATTTATCACGTTGATTTCAAAGAAACTTTTGCGGCATATGTTGACTTAGCATATGAGCATATTGATATACATTCCGTTTACTTGCTATGTATGTTGACTGAGCATACTAGTACATTGGTTTTCAAAGACATTTACTTGCTATGTATGTTGACTGAGCATACTAGTACATTGGTTTTCAAAGACATTTACTTGCTACGTATGTTGATTGAGCATACTAGTACATTGCTTTTCAAATACATTTTTGCTACATTGTTCATGACATTTTGATGCGTTGGAGATTGACTTTATACATTTATTAACATTGATCACACCGACCGGTAGTAAGTTATGGTACCATAGGACTTGACAAATCCCGTTCCCGCTTCCTAGGTTTGTTTGGAAGTTTGTTTAGGGAATGGCAGAATCCGATGAAATGGATAGACCTTGACTGATAGGGGTCTATTTTACTGTTACAAGGCTTGAATGTGTTTGCCAACAAATCTGAATACATGTTTAACAATAAAAACAATGGTTTATTAAATATATCTTTTGATTATTTCAAAGACGTGTTTTATTACAAGACATTTGGGTTATACTTGACATTTGGTTCATACAAGACTTTATTTATACAAGACATTTTGTTTATACTTAACTTTTGGTTACACAAGACTTATTTATATATGACTTTGGTTTACATGACTTGGGTTTGCATTTGCTTTGGTTTAAACAAGACTTTTCGATGATGGTTGGTTTGTGGCGAGTGATCTAAATAACGTGACGTATGTAATATAATAAAAGCATGGTGGATACGCCGATGGTACATCCTATATATAAGTGCTTCTATTATCTTACATATTGTGGCGTTATCTAAATCATTTCAAACAAATACAAGAATTACCTTAGTTATCTATTCGACCTTGCATTACTTCTTGGTTTTGTATCGAATTCATAGGATCTTTATAAACAAATCTTTTTATGATTCATGGCTTGTATTCATTCAAACTTTTCCTACAATAATCAAAGCCATGAAGCATCAACACAAAACCTATGTACTCGCCGGGATTTCTTTGCTGACTTTATTTTCACATATGATTCAGGGGCGAATGCTTAAGGTTGATCTTGCGACAGATAGGACGGACTTTTGGCCTTAGTGACAATAAAAGCAAGAAAGTCAGTTTAAACTTATGTTGTACTTTTCAGACAATGTAAACAATATTACTAAATAAAACTTAACTAAATATGCCATGGTTGTTGAAACAATAATTCTGTTACAACACTCCCTGACGTTTCTCCATGGTTTGTTGTTTTACGTGGTCGGGGTGTGATATAAATCATTTCAAACAAAGTACAAGACAAGACATTTTTATCTATGATATGATATTTTTACACGAGACATGACTTATATTTTGGTTAATGATTTAACGATGCATATTTCTTTTATATCATTTGATTTATCTTATGATTTATAAATGAAAACATTTTGTAAGTATTCATGGCCACTTTTTAACTATGTATTCCTTTAAACATTCTAGGCCATGAATCTTAAATGCAAAACCTATGTTACTCACAAGCATTTTTATGCTGACGTACTTTATTTTCACATATGTTTCAGGAGCGAATGCTTAAGGTTGATCATGCTACACTTAGGGCAGACTTGGGCCTTAGTGACAATAAAATCATGTGGAACAATTTAACTTTTGATGTATTTCCGTTTTTATTCCAGACAATGTAAACAATTATATTCAATAAAACGTAATATTTTATGCCGTGGTTATTGAAACAATAATTCTGTTACGACACTCCCTGAGGATTCCGCCGCAGTTTATTGTTTTACGTGGTCGGGGTGTGACAGAAAGATTGGTATCAGAGCTAATGGTTATAGTGAATTAGGTTATTAGTAATGCTTTGACCTAGACTATAACCTTTCTAGGACCCTAACACAAGTTATCTTGTGTTTAGATTCTTAAAACATTATCGTCATTTATCCTTAGGTGAACACCAAAACATACACACAATTTTCAAAATGATTTTTGAAATCAATCATCCATTCTTGGATGATTTGTTTTTGGCTTTATGCCTTCGATGTTTTCAAAATCTCGTCAAAGTTTGTGTCTTAATAATGTGAACACGTGCAATCTGGAAGGGTGGGTGCATGTACCCTGATTTTTCAGTCTAGGCTAGAGTGTTCGTACAAATCCATTTAATCGGACCAATCACTCTTACCTGGGAACTATTGGGGTGAGTGTCCACTTATATGCTAAAGCATGTCTTCGCGATACATTACAAAGACCTATTTACTTTGATTAGTCACTGTGTGTCATTTGTTTGTTTTGAATAAACAAACGAATGACCACCATCCTTACATTTGTCGATATTCATTCATCTCATTTTGATTATTCAACATTCGTCTCACTCGTTTTCTCTCATGTTTTCTCTTTTAGAATGCCTCCTCGATGAAACATAAATACGGACGCCGACATGGCGGCTCTAATCGCTCAGCAGTTTGCTGCTGTGCTTCCAAATCTCATAACTCAGATAAACCAAGCAAACAATAACAACAATGCACCTGCTGCGTGCGACTTCAAACAGTTTAATTCGGCTAAACCGCTCAAGTTTAGTGGTTTGAGGGAGCAACTAGGCTCCTACAGTGGTTCGAGAGTCTTGAGAATACATTTCTCCATGTTCAGTGTCTAAATGAGCGGAAAGTTGAGTTTGCTTCTAGTGTGTTTGAAAAGAGAGCACTCACATGGTGGAACGAAGTGATGAGAGATAGGGGTGCTGATGTTGCTATGGGTCAAACTTCCGAGGAACTCAAGGCTCTGATGATGAAAGAGTCCTGCCCTCGTCACGAAAAAAGGGCTCTTGAGAATGAGTTATGTTGATGCATCTGGTGTTCGTCACTTGTCGAATAGGCTAGATAGAGTGTGTTTAAATATTGTATAGGTTAGAATCAAACACACGACCTAATACAGAGCGAATAGTGAAATTGGGAACAAGTTCGCCTGAACCTGTCCATGCACACTTCGGGTGAACTTGTTACCCTATATATAGGTTAGTTGTTCATTTATCATTTAAGTTTTTGCCATCCCTATGGGGAGGTGCTGCCGGATTCTCTCCAGGAACTCCGGCAGCTGGACTTAATGATGTATACTCTTTGGTATGAATGAAGATTTCCGCTGCATTCAGTTTCTACTCCTTTCTGTAATAAAATTCTACTGAATCGGTTATGTTAACTTTACGCACTAACTTCCGTCTAGAACCACCTGATCAAGGACCTTCAATTGGTTTCAGAGCTACGGTTATCACATACGCTCATGAATTTGGACATTTATTGACATTAGGAGGGTTTTAGACGTAAATCTTCAAATAAACATACAATCCACGGATAAAAGTATAATTGAACGGATAGGATTGTTAGAAAACAATTTTCGACCAGATCTATGGTGGAATCATCTCGAAATTCGAAGAAATAAGGATTCTGGATCGAAAAATGTGAAAAATGGCTGGATTTGGAGGATCAAGTTCGCCCGAACTTGTCACGTAGTGACCAAGTTCACCCGAATTTGTCACATAGTTACCAAGTTTGCCCGAACTTGTCAAAAGGAGCCTAAAAAAGCCTTAAAAAATTGTACAGATTTTGTGATCGTTTCGACGAGACGAGTATCCAGAAAAAATTTGGCGATAGAATTTCTTTCGATTTTTTGATGACCGAACCAGGATGTTCGGGGACACTGTCTAGAGCTTCAGATTACAGATTTGGTGATACGGTCATAAAATTTTGAAGATAACGGGATAGTCATTGATACCGGTACAGAATGTTGATCATTTGGGTGTCGTGATTAGTAATGGGCCTAAACGTTAAATCCGCATTTGATGAATACTGAAAATTCCAGATTTGGTGGGGAATTTTGGTAAAAATTTCAGTATGGTCAGAATTTGCAAAAATGAGGGGGAATAAAAATTTTACGATATATGAAGATTCCGACATTTTGAAATTCGTGACTGCTACAACAGTATTGGGTGGTTACCGATTAAAGATTATCGGGAAATGCAGAGGATCGAGATTCATCAGGTGATCACAGGAAGTTCGGATTTTTCAGATCATGACACAGAGTGATGCTTAAGGGTTAGAGTCCTTATCTCCGGTGAAGGAACAGTTAGCTGGATTAACAGTCTTTAGTACCAGTGAGGAACTGAGAACGTTCAAAACGTTCGGTGATGATCTTAGGAATTAATGACTAGCTCCGCAGACGGATGGTTTCAAAATTACTAAGGAAATCTGAAGTTATTCAAGATATAACTGATGATAGCCTTTGGTGGCCATTATTTTTTAGTCTTCAAGCAGATGAATCATTCATCTCTTTGGACTAATCGACGTTGGATGATGATGTTTGTTGATTAAGTGGCGCTGGTCTACCGAAGATAGCTATATATCTGGCATTGTGACTAAGAAGAAGAATGTGATTTTAATTACGGACGTATGTTTCTCAGATTCGATGTGTTACTAGATGATTTATTTCCGATGAAGATTTGCTGATTGAGCAGATTACCGATTTGCTGATCAACTCTTTCTGAAGAGTGCTTAACTGCGATTTCGGTAATCGGGATTTTGGATTTTCGAGGGTATTCGTTGATTTGAAGTTTTCCGATGCGGTGATTCAAAGATTCTATCAATTGCCGGGTGAGTTTTTGATATTTTAGGAGTGTGCGGAATAAACTCTCGATGCTCAACGTTTATTCAAAAACTGAGATCGGATGCAGTTATTATCGAAATGGAGAAGCTGCTGCATTGGTTTTTCGAGAAAATTTTTCGGTCAAGCAAATCAGAGAGGTCGGAAACCATGCAACCAAAGATCTGAACTGGATATTTCAGCGGAATTGAAAGTTGATAATGCAAACCCGGATCATCAATTAAGGGGGAATTTGTTGACGTGTCTCGACGACATCGACAGACACCTTGATTGAAGTTGCAGAATATTCTAACATGGCTCAGAGATTTGAAGATCAAGATCAAGCTTCGACTGTAACGAACAAGGGGGAATCTGTTGATGCATCTGGTTTCGTCACTTGTCGAATAGGCTAGATTGAGCATGTGTTGAATATTGTATAGGTTAGAATCGAACACACGACCTAAATACAGAGCGAATAGTGAAATTGGGAACAAGTTCGTCCGAACTTACATGTAATGGTCAAGTTCGCCCGAACTTGTCCATGCACACTCTGGGCGAACTTGTTACCCTATATACAGGTGTGTTGTTCATTTTTCATTTAAGTTTTTTCCATCTCTACGAGGAGGTGCTGCCGGATTCTCTCCAGGAACTCCGACAGCTGGACTTAAAGATGTATACTCTTTCGGTATGAATGAAGACTTCCGCTGCATTCTGTTTCTACTCCTTTCTGTAATAACATTTTACTGAATCGGTTACGTTAAGTTTACGCACTAACTTTCGTCTAGAACCGCCTGATCACGGACCTTCAAGTTCCATGACCTGAAGCAAGATAGTGGTGAACACCGTGCGTATACTGACAGATATGAAGAGTTGAGCTTGTTGTGTCCTGAGATGGTAACGCCATTGGATAAGGCGATCGAGAAGTACATTGATGGTCTTCCTGACCATGTTAAGGATATTGTCACCGGCAACAACCCTACTATTGTTAGACAAGCCATTGAGCTATCTGCAACACTGACTGAATCCCAGATCAAAAAGGGTAAGCTCCATCGTAAGGGTGACAAGAAACCGTATGACAAGTCTGAGAAGCAAAAGGGTAAGAAAGCTGAAGGGTCAAAGAAGTCGAGGAAACGTAAGGCTTCTAAGAACTTTACTGTCACTACACAACCCAACCAAGCCACTCCCTACCAGCCTGCTCAACCTCCTTCCTAGACTCAGTATACCGGCACTACACCTTTGTGCAACAGGTGCAACGGTCATCACCAGCCTCATTTACCGTGTCGTATCTGTACAAATTGTGGACGATCTGGCCAACACTTGTCGCTATCCTCCCGCTCTGAACCAAGCTGTACAAAACCCTGTTCAGCAGCCAACCAATCCTGCACGACCTCATTATCCACCCGGTTCTTGCTACAACTGTGGGGATCTCACCCACTACCGAAACAATTGCCCGAGGTTGGCAAATGCAAACCAGGCTCGTGGACGAGCGTTTAACGTCAATGCAAACGAGGCACGTGCAGACAAAGAGGTGGTGAACGGTATGTTCTTTGTTAACAACCATCTTGCTTCTGTACTGTTTGATTCGGGTGCTGATAGAAGTTTTGTGTCCTGAAAATTTGAGCCCTTACTTACGAAACCAAGAGTCAAACTAGGAAAGCCCTTGACAGTAGAAATAGCCAGTGGTGAACCTCTTGTACTCGACTCTTTCGTTCCTGGTTGTCTATTGAACCTCAATAACCATCTTTTTCCTAAACCTATGCAACTCGGGAGCTTTGGCATTATAGTGGGAATGGATTGGTTAACTAAACATCATGCTGAGGTGGTCTGTTTTGATAAGATTGTTCGTATGCCCCTTTCGTTTGGTGAAATTTTGGAGGTTCGTGGAGAAAAACCGGTTAGTAGCCTCAAACTCATGACTTTACTCAACCCCCAAAAATACCTACGCAAGAATTATGTGGCTTTCTTGGCACATATCGTAGAGGAGAAAGGCAAAGGTAAAACTATTCAAGATATCCCTGTTGTTCGGGATTATCCTGAGGTATTTCCCGAGAAACTACATGGTTTACCCCTAGCACAACAAGTTGAGTTTCGTATAGATATTGTACCTGGTGCCAACCCTATTGCTAAATCTCCATATCGTCTTGCACCGTCTGAGATGCAAGAATTGTCAAAATAGCTTCAGGAGTTATCTGACAGAGGATTCATTCGACCGAGATTTTCACCTTGGGGTGCTCCTGTGTTATTTGTGAATAAGAAGGATGGGTCTTTTCGTATGTTATCGATTACCGTGAGCTCAACAAACTCACAATCAAGAATTGATATCCCCTACCTCGCATTGATGATCTCTTTGATCAGCTACAAGGTGCTACTTGCTTCTCAAAGATTGATCTACGTTCTGGGTATCATCAGCTTCGTGTATTCGAGGAAAATATCCCCAAGACAGCTTTTCGAACTCGTTACGGTCATTATGAGTTCACAGTTATGCCTTTTGGTTTGACAAATGCTCCTGCTGTTTTCATGGACTTGATGAATAGGGTTTGTAAGCCTTATTTAGACAAGTTCAACATTGTTTTCATTGATGACATTTTGATTTACTCAAAGTCTCAAGCTGATCATGAGCAACATCTTCGTTTAACTCTCGAACTCCTAAAGAAAGAACAACTATATGCCAAGTTCTCCAAGTGGAAATTTTGGCTAAAGGAAGTTCCATTTTTGGGACATGTTGTCAACGAACAAGGTATACATGTTGATCCCGCCAAAATCAATGCGATTAAGGAATGGGATACACCAACAACTCCTACCAAAGTTCGTTCATTTTTGTGTCTTGCGGGCGCGTCATTGCAAACTTCTCCAAGATTGCGGTTCCCCTTACTGCTCTAACTCAAAAGAATAAATCTTTTGAGTGGGGACCCAAACAAGAAGAAGCTTTTTAGACTTTGAAACAGAAAATTTGTAATGCTCCTATTCTATCTCTACCTGAAGGCGACGACGACTTTGTTGTATATTGGGATGCATCCAACTTAGGCCTTGGCTGTGTTCTCATGCAAAGAGACAAAGTCATGGCATATGCATGGAGACAGTTGAAAATTCACGAAAAGAAATACACAACTCATGATCTTGAGTTGGGTGCTTTTGTTTTCGCTTTCAAAATCTGGAGACATTATCTTTACGGTACAAAATGCTTGGTTTTCACAAACCACAAAGGTCTCCAGCACATTTTCAATCATAAAAACTGAACATGAGACAACGACGTTGGGTCGAACTTCTGAACGACTATGACTGCGAAATATGCTACCATTTCCGGGTATGAAAACAATTTGTTTTGATTCCACAACACCTTTATAAACTTAATTAGACATATCCAAACATGTCTAATTTGTCACTTTTAGTTTAGTGTGTGTTTAAGATCGTTTGTCGAACGGTCTTGACCACCGCTTTGACTTTCGAATCCGACCAGTTTGGTTGATCTTTGAACCCAACCAAATATATATGTGTGACCATAGTTAAATATGGAATAACCCTCTGAGGTTATACCTTATGGTCATATCATTTGATTAGTGTTATGATAGTTAGTTGTCACAATTTTCAATAATGACCAAAATGCCCTTTTTGCGAATGAATCAACTATAAGCATATGTAACATAAATTTTGACATGTAATCTGATTAAATAACATTTTCAAACATGTTTAAGCATTAAAGACTTATCATAACACATATCTAACCATCCGAACATATATTTATGTAAATGACACGTTAAAGTAGCGTAAACTACCTTAACGAGTCATAACGGGTCTAAAGCACTTAGGAATCATTTCAAATCAGAATGTTAACTTTGTTAAACCATTTCATATGAGTTCCGATGCTTATTTGGTTTACAAGACCTCATTCTATCCTATCCTCCGATTAAAGTTCCGATATTAACATAGTTACCCGATATTAGGACATACATGATTTCTCGGACTCTTGAGCTTTGGTTTATCTTCTTGAACAACGACTTTCTTGCAACTCAAGTGAGTACATAGTCCCCTCTTTTATGTTTTATCAATGTTTTGGGGTGTAACATATCGTGCCTATGACTACTTTCGAGTTTTCATGACATTATACATGCTTTGATTACATAGTACATATAGTACATGATTTCCATTGCATTTTGCGGCATATGTTGACTTAGCATATGAGCACATTGATTTACATTATTTCTTGCTATGTATGTTGACTGAGCATGCTAGCACATTGATTTCAAGGACACTTTTTGCGGCATATGTTGACTTAGCATATGAGCACATTGATTTACAACATTTCTTGCTATGTATGTTGACTAAGCATACTAGTACATGGTTTTTAAAGACATTTCTTGCTATGTATGTTGAATGAGCATACTAGTACATGGTTTTCAAGACATTTTTGCTTACTTTGTTCATGACATATTGGTACGTTGCAGATTGACTTAATACATTCATTAACATTGATCACGCCGATCGGTAGTATGTAATGGAACCATAGGATTGACAATCCCGATCCCACTTCCTAGGTTTGTTTGGAAGCAACTTTAGGGAATGAAAGAATCCGGTTATATGGATAGACGTTTATCTTTATAAGGGTCTATTTGACTGTCAACAAGGTTTGAATGTGCTTGCCAACAAACTTAGTGTATGTTTTAAACAATAAAAGCATGACTTATAAAAAAAAACGTTTGATTATTCAAAGACATTGTTTTATACAAGACATTTCGACTCTAAAAGACATTGGTTTACATTTGACATTTGGTTATACAAGACTTTATTCATACATGACATTTGTTTACTTGACATTGGTTTACATGATATACTTATTACAAGACATTTCTTTTGTTTAAACAAGACTTTTAGATGGTTGGTTTATAGTAAGTGATTTAAATAACGGGACGGGTTTATATGATAAAAGCATGATGGATACGCCGCTGATACTTCATATATATAAGTGTTTTTATCATATTGCATATCGTGTCGTTATCTAAATCATTTCAAACAAAATACAAGACAAGACATTTTTATCTATGATATGACATTTTTACACGAGACATGACTTATATTTTGGTTAATGATTTAACCATGCATATTTCTTTTATACCATTTGATTTATCTTATGTTTCATAAATGAAAACATTTTGTAGGTATTCATGGACAATTTTTAACTATGTATTCCTTTAAACATTCTAGGACATGAATCTTAAACGCAAAACCTATGTTACTCACAGCCATTTTTATGCTGACGTACTTTATTTTCACATATGTTTCAGGAGCGAATGCTTAAGGTTGATCATGCTACACTTAGGGCGGAATTGGGCCTTAGTGACAATAAAATCATGTGGAACAGTTTAACATTTGATGTATTTCCGTTTTTATTCCAGACAATGTAAACAATTATATTCAATAAAACTTAACATTTTATGCCATGGTTATTGAAACATTAATTCTATTACGACACTCCCCGACGATTCCGCCGCGGTTTATTATTTTACACGGTTGGGGTGTGACAACAAATACACAAGATTAACATATTAAATGTAAGTTTATTAAGTCCAAATCAAGTACATTGAGTTTCCAGACTGACTGAGCTCCACCGTACAGATTGCAAAAGTGTTAATAATGAAAGACCCAAGACGGCTATTTATAGTGTTACCAGTTCGCACCAAAACGGGTAATGACCTAGTTCATACGAAGTGCAACTTCGTGCGTACTAGTCCATCTTATATTCACTTCGTGCGAACTTGGTCACTAACATACATAAATAACTTCAAATCTAACATTTTCAATCCTAACCCATACAGACTCGATCTAAGACTTAGACAATAGACATCATGTACTAACAGACTCCCTCTTGGATCGTGTCGTGGTCTTGATCAGTCTTCCAAAATATTTTGTCTTCAAAATCTGACTTTAACGTCCAAAGAAGTGTTTGTAAGGCTTTTTCCTTCGTTCTTGCTTTGTTATCGGCGTTTGATCAGTAGGAGGCGCCTATTTCATAAACTGAAACCTTCTTGAACAATTTCGTACGAACTTGGGTAACACTATTAACAAAAACTTTAGAACTACTTCGTACGAAGTGAGACAAATTTAAATTGTAAACTTTTTGGACTACTTCGTGCGAAGTAGGTTTAAGTAGTTCTAACCAAAGTGTTTCCAAAAAGTTGGTTTTTTGTAAATTTCGACATGAATGCGGTTGATTTTAGGTCTGAAACTCTCAGGGGTTTATCATTGTTGATACATGATGTCTATTGTCTAGGTCTTGGATCGAGTCTGTATAATTAGGGCTTGAAAAGTGTTAGAATTGAAGTATTAATGTTGTGATAACACCAGTTCGGCCGAACTTGTGTGAAGGTAGATCAAGTTCGCCCGAACTTGATCTACCCAAACCACACTTCGCCCGAACTTGTTGTCCTATATATAGTTGTCTTTGGGTCTTTCATTGTAAGAACTTTGCATTGACGATGGCGATGCTTTGTTTGTTTGGATTCTTGATGTAATATGTTTGGACATTAATAAACAGACAATTGAAACAGTAAATCTTGTGTATTCGATTAACAAGTCACATAATTTCCACTTATGATGGACTTTAGATACAAATTAGATTCCTAAGCAGTGGAGAAGCGATCCTAACAAGTGGTATGAGAGCCATGGATACCTAGTTTGCTGAGATCTACACAAGACACTCTCTATTTCTACCCATTTCTATCATTTTTCTGCACATTTTCACATAAATGATGAACCTACGGTTAAAAATGGCTAAAAGTTGTATATGTCATACATAATAACCTAATAACAGACACTTGAAAGTTTCAGAACCAAATTCAATCGATTTCATGTCAAAAATGTCAAAAGAAACCATGTTTGATAACTCAACTTCGCTCAAACTTATACATTAAGTTCGCCCGAACTTGGTTTAAAATCATCATTTTTGTTGATTTTAACCAACTTCGCGCAAAGTTGTTGGAAATTTCAGATAATTTTGATGAAGTTCTCCCGAACTTGTCAAAATCTTGTTGAAATTTTACATAAGTTCGCCCGAACTTGGTAAAACTTGGAATTTTTTCAAAAGTCACTACAAGTTCGCCCGAACTTGCTTAAACTTGAAATTTTTTAGAAATCTTTGCACAAGTTCGCCGAACTTGTTAAAATTGAATCTGAATTTTGTTTTCTGCACAAGTTCACCCGAACTTGTCTGTTTGCTATTCAATCTTCAAATGTTTTTGAACGTGTTTCAGTCATAATTGTCTGATTTTCGAGATGGATGATTTCCATAATGCCTTTGCTGCAACAGTGGCTTCTACATCAAATGCTAACGCAAATACAAACACGGTAGATCAGATGAATCTGGATAATGAGATGGGAACTTCTGTTAAACCGCCAAATGTTGGGATTGAACCTTTGGAAAGGAACAGATGATACAAAGTCAAAACACACCATCCGAGCTTTGATCCAACCATCAGAGGTTCTAACCACTGATGGGCATTTACTGCATTCAATAAACACATTGCTTCCTGTAACACCCCAAATCGCGTAAAACAACTAACCGCGGCGGAAACACTTGGGGAGTTACGTTCACAACACTTGGTAATTGAAGTTTTGTTTCATTGATTATTAAACATAGTTTATATTGTCTTAGTGTTTTAGAACTTCCAAACAAACTTAAACAAGCAACAAGCAAGCATGATTATTATCATTGTTGATACATGATGTCTATTGTCTAGGTCTTGGATCGAGTCTGTGTAATTAGGGATTAAAAAGTGTTTGAATTGAAGTATTGATGTTGTGATGACACTAGTTCGACCGAACTTGTGTGAAGGTAGATCAAGTTCGCCCGATCTTGATCTACCCAAACCTCACTTCGCCCGAACTTGTTGTCCTATATATAGTTGTCTTTGGGTCTTTCATTGTAAGAACTTTGCAAAGACGATGGCGATGCTCTGTCTGTTTGGATTCTTGATGTAATATGTTTGGACATTAATAAATAGACAATTGAAACAGTAAATCTTGTGTATTCGATTAACAAGTACATAATTTCCGCTTATGATGGACTTTAGATACAAATTAGGTTCCAAAGCAGTGGAGGAGCGATCCTAACAAGTGGTATGAGAGCCATGGATACCTATTTGCTGAGATCTACACAAGACACTCTCTATTTCTACCCATTTCTATCATTTTTCTACACATTTTCACATAAATGATGAACCTACGGTTAAAAATGGCTAAAAGTTGTATATGTCATACATAATAACCTAATAACAAACCCTTGAAAGTTTCAGAACCAAATTCAATCGATTTCGTGTCAAAAATGTCAAAAAACCATGTTTGATAACTCTACTTTGCTCAAACTTGTACATTAAGTTCGCCCGAACTTGGTTTAAAATCATCATTTTTGTTGATTTTAACCAACTTCGCGCAAAGTTGTTGGAAATTTCAGATAATTTTGATCATGTTCTCCCGAACTTGTCAAAATCTTGTTGAAATTTTACTTAAGTTCGCCCGAACTTGGTAAAACTTGGAATTTTTTCAAATGTCACTACAAGTTCGCCCGAACTTGCTTAAACTTGAAATTTTTTAGAAATCTTTACACAAGTTCGCCCGAACTTGTTAAAATTGAATCTGAATTTTGTTTTCTGCACAAGTTCACCCGAACTTGTCTGTTTGCTATTCAATCTTCAAGTGTTTTGAACGTGTTTCAGTCATAATCGTCTGATTTTCGAGATGGATGATTTCCATAACGCCTTTGCTGCAACAGTGGCTTCTACATCAAATGCTAACGCAAATGCAAACGCGGTAAATCAGATGAATCTGGATAATGAGATGGGAACTTCTGTTAAACCGCCAAATGTTGGGATTGAACCTTTGGAAAGGAACAAATGATACAAAGTCAAAACACACCATCCGAGCTTTGATCCAACCATCAGAGGTTCTAACCACTGATGGGCATTTACTGCATTCAATAAACACATTGCTTCCTGTAACACCCCAAATCGCGTAAAACAACTAACCGCGGCGGAAACACTTGGGGAGTCACGTTCACAACACTTGGTAATTGAAGTTTTGTTTCATTGATTATTAAACATAGTTTATATTGTCTTACGGTTTTAGAACTTCCAAACAAACTTAAACAAACAACAAGCAAGCATGATTATTGTCTTTCATATTTTAGAGGCACTATGGTCCACATCCGATCCTACATGAGCATGCATCAACATCAAACATTGTTCCCTGAAACATATGTGAAAATGAGTCCGCAAAAATATGCCGGCGAGTACATAGGTTTTGTGAGTATGTCAAGTTCATGGCTTTGTATGCATTGCAATATATAACCCGACTACTAGAGTCGTAATTGAAAACCTTATTTTGAAAATATATTGATATTGCAATAATTTTGCAAACACGTGAGATAGAGTTTATGAAAATCTAGTAGCCATGAACCTTGACTCGAAATCATTTGTATTGTAAATCCAAGTTGTAAATTGTCTTGAAATAACTCGTATGGTTTATATCTTTACTCGAAAATCGTTGTGTGTCATTGTTTGTAAACATTTGTCCAAGTAATGTAAATAACGCCACGTATGTAATATAATGAAAGCACTTATATATAGGAAGTACCAGCAGCGTATCCACCATGCTTTTATTACATTACATCCGTTCTGTTATCTAACATACTTGTCGTTAACCATTCGTTCATCATCCTTTGTTATAAACCAATTGTTTATCGTTCATCGTTCGTCGTTCATTGTTATAAACAAATCGTTCGTCATTCATCGTTTTAATTGTGAAAACTTTTGGTCGTTTCGTGAATACATTCAAACCTTTATTGACTTGTTCGAGACCACCCAACGGTCCCTTAATCGTATTACAACCCATTAATCGTATTACATACCAATAAAGGGTTTTTTACACACAGTTTCAGTCGCTTCCCAAATTTCCCCACAAACCCCGGGAATTTTGGTAACGGGATTATCAGTCCTAGGCGCCTTAACTTACTACTGGTCGGCTTGGCCATTGTTAATGAATGTCATTCTTGTTATAAATACAACGCACCAACAAGTTCGTTCACATTATTGAAATTGTAGTGTTTAATATAAACCATAGCATTTGTGTATTGAAAACTTGAAAACATTTAGTACATATGAATCACCCCAAAACAATTGTAAAACATAAAATAGGGGAACTATGTACTCACTTGAGATTGCAAAGTAAATCGTGGATCAATAAGAAAACCAAAGCTCAAAGATCCGAGAAATCACGCGTGTCCTAAATATGAATAATAGTGTAAACATCGAGACTTGAAATCAGAGGATTCGGATAGAATGAGACTTTATAAATCAAATGAGTGTTGGAACTCATATGAAATATTTTAATAAAGTCTACATTCTGATTTGGAAAGATTTTTATGTGATTTTGACACGTTTTGACCCTTTAAGGTAGTTTAAGCCACTTTAACGCGTCATTTGCGTAACTACGCATTCAGATGGTTAGATACGTGTCATAATAAGTTTTAAATGCTTAAACATGTTTAAAATATTATTTGATAAGATTATATGTCAAAATTGGGTTACATATGTTTTTAATTGATTCTCATGCAAAAAGGGCATTTTGGTCATATTTAAGGAATATTACCATTGTTTAACATAACACTACCCGAAAGATATGACCATAAGGTATAACCTCAGAGGGTTATTCCCTATATATTTATGGTCACAAATATGTATTTTGTTGGGTCCGAAGATCCACCAAATGGGTCAGATTCGAAAGTCAAAGCGGTGGTCAAACTGTTCAACTTTTCGACTTTGAACAAGCACTACAATGAGAGTGATGATTTAGACTTGTTTTGTCATGTCTAAATAAGTTTATAAAAGAGTTTTAGCATCAAAACAAACTGTTTTGACACCCGGAATTAGATCCGTTGCAAATGCGCAAAATCGCATTTTGACCGAAACCTTGACTTGTCAAAAAGACTAGAAATGGTGATAACCTGTAGGCATGATCAATAGGGATCATAACAATCTTGATTATCATCATATTACAAGGTTCAAATGGATTTTATATTGATCAATTCATGATAAATCTGGAAGTCAAACAAAAGTCAAATTTTGTGACTTTTAATTCATTTAAACTACAAAAATTGAACAAGACATGAGTAGAACACTTACAAACACCAAAGGAATGATCAAAGACCAGAGAAATAGCTCCAAGATGGTTGCAAATTCGGATTTGTAGCTGATTAGTGCAAGAAGGTGACTAAAAGCTCAAAAATGATCCAGAACATGGTATTTATAATGATCCAAAGGTGTTCAAGATCATGCCAAGTGTTATGGAAATGATTTAGGATGTTAACAAGTGTGTGGGAGGTGTTAGAAGCAGGTAAAAGGGTGGAAAATTCGGGCTAGGTGGCAAAATTTGCGAATTGGTGGCAAGGAAATGAGCTGGGAGGCTGCCAGCTAATCTTTCTGGAAAAACAGGGGCGTTGCCACACGCGACAGGTAACCCCTTTGAGCGTCGCGCTACACCTAGCTCCCATGTTCAGTTCTGAAGTTTCAAAATTGGCAGAACAGGTCCCTGCACGTGTTTCGTCGCGTTTCGGGCACTTCTAACACTCGTTAACCTCATTTCAAAGCTCCATAAGGTCGTTAAAGTATAGGGAACTTGAAATGTGTTAAAAATGTTCCATAGGTCGGTTTGTTTGGTCGTACGGTCGTGGTTTTGGTTAATTACGACGAAAATCGAAACGAACGCGTGCGTGACCGTAAATGCGTAACGAACAGATTTTTCGCATTCCAATCACTAACATATAATATAATGATGATTAGAAAAATATTTTGGATGTCCGTACATGTCCCGGATATCGAATTACACAAAAAGGCATAGTTTTGTGAAATTTGCAAAATAGCCCCTAAAGTTACAAATGTGTGATTTGCCATACCGAAGCCCTCAAAACTTATTTCTAAATTATGAAAAGGATATTTAAGGTATGTTAAGCTTATGTAAATGTTTCGGGGGGTACGTCGCTACAAGAATCGACATACTTTCGCAGTTTGTCGTATTTAGTCTCTGTGATCGAATAAACTTGTTTTTGACCATCCAAACCCTCCAAAACTTATTCTAAGTTATGCAATGGTTATTTAAGGTATGTTTAGATTGTGTCATTATTCCGGAACATCCATTGCATTAAATTGGTTTCGTTTGCGTATCGGTTTACCGGTTTTGCTTACAGAAGCGATTTGAGAGTTCGGAATTGTGCAAGAATTGAATGTGTGCATAATCATAATAAATAACAACATTCACATATAAAACATAAAATTCCATTCATTGATAACTTGTTTATCATTGTTACATTTTCGAATTGCCAAAGATATCACACTTCCTATCCTCTAACAGAAGAAATTTCCAACCGCTGATAGAAGATCACAAGAACAGAGGATAGCTAACAGTGCTTAGTTTAGAATTAGTTTAATCAATGTAACAGTGCTATGCACTGATAGTTTAGTCTAAGCAGTGTTTGTAGTTAGTTACATTTGTTAGCTGTCACTATCAACCCTGACGTCATTAAAAGACGATCAGTGGTTAGATAGTTAGTATAAATAGGCGCTCAATGTAACAGTTATCACTTGTCTTCTTAAAAAGATCAATTTCGCATATCTTCTTCATTTCTTACTATCAAACAATTGTTATTAGGCTAAGGGGGAGTTTGTGAATCACATGCAATAGTTTAATTACTTAAAAGCATGATGGTGATGAAAACAAACGACCGATTGATTGTTGTAAAAGTTTTCCATTGATCCGCTGCATTTATTCTATGTTTTCAATCATTTTCCATTATTTGAAACAAAAACAACAATCAATTCAAACTTAGATCCTGACAATTGGTATCAGAGCTTGGTCAATCGATTTTGATTTAAAAGTCAAATTGATTTGAAAAGATCAGCTCTTTGTTGCTAATTTCGTTTGATAAGTTTTGCTTGAATACAGAGTTTTATTACTACAAAAGTTTTTAAAACATAAATCTATTGTAAACAAGAGAAATGGCACAAAACACACTGGAATCCAATATTAGATCTATGTTCAAACCACCTATTTGAAACGAAATGAGTATTTTATTTGGCAACATAGGATGGGTCATATTCTCGCCCAACAGAACACCGGATGTTGGAGATCTGTTGTATTTGGACCACATGTACCCATGGTTCCAATTACATAGGATCCCCACACTCAAGTCCGTAAAAAACTCGAAAATTACCCTGAACAGGATTTCCTCAAAATCGAATTGGATGTTAAGGCTTTTAGAATCGTTGTTTCAGCTTTGCCGTATGAGATTTATGCAAGATTACTTCAGTGTAATAGTGCTAAATAGTTATGGGATGCTCTTAAAGAGCAATTCGGTGGTACGAAGAGGTGATAGAGAATAATGAAGAGGTTTTAAATCAACAATATGAAACATTTTGCCACGTTGGTAAATGTGGAATTTCCAAATTCAACTGTCAAGAGTGAACTCAACAGTTTGAACGATATAGCTGTCTCATCAGTGAACTCAAGTTGGTAAATGTGGAATTTCCAAATTTGACTGTCAAGACTCGTTTCTTGAGATCTTTACTTGAGAAATGGGAGACTGTAGCTTATGTCACTCGAACAGCTATTGGTTACAAGGAAATGACCTTGACACAACTTCATGGTCGACTCCTCAAATATGAGAGAGAGTTGAACAAGAAAAAGAAGTTACAAGAGTCAGGGAAAATGACCAATGACTATACTCTAGGAAACACTGCTCTCTATAGTCATGAGGAGGGGTCTGGCATTGGAAAGGATCAGAGTTTTGATCATTATATTGACATAACTTCTGCAAACAATTTCAACTCTGATCCCTGTACACCCAATTTTGCTTTTGCTGCAAATTGTGAAAGCCAAACCTCTGACAATATGAGTTTTGAGATGAATGACCTACAACACTTTGAACCCACGGATTTAGAAGAAATGGACATCCTACACCAGTTGGCACTTTTGAGTGTCAGGGCTAGTAAGTTTTACAAAAGAACTGGTAGGAGGTTTCCAGGTTTGCATGGGGGGGTTAAAAGTTGGGTCAAATAAATCAAAGATAAAATGTTTCAAGTGGAATAGGATGAGACATTTTGCCAGGGAATGCAGAACTCAAACTGCAGGACCAATTGTTACCCATCCTGGCCCAATCCTCAAAGCACTGTCCAATATTACCAGTTTGCCCCTGCACAACAAATGCAAAACACTGCTCATTTTGCAACTCTTGTAACAACTGTCCTTGTTCATTATGTCCAAACCTCTGCTCCATAGATTCAATATGTTCAAGCACCACCTCAAGTGCATGTGCAACAAGCTCCACATGTCACTCAAACTACTCAAACCACTGCTACACCAGCAGAGGTTACACAACAAAGCTTCTTTACCTAAGGTTTTGTTGACTGGAGTAGTTTGCCTGAGGATTTAACTGATAAAAACTTTGCTCTCATAGCCAAAAATGATTTTGAAAATGAAAACTTATGTTTTATGGCTCTTGAGACCATAGTTGAAGGTGATGAGTCTGGGGAATAGGAGTCAATATCCGATGTGGTTGAATGTTGTAAAGCAATGGTTACACCAGAAGTTACACCTGTGGTTGAAATGAATGTTGTTGATGATGAAAAAGACAATCTATCTGACCCATGGGACACAAAGGTGTGTGAAGAAGAATGTGATTGTGCTCTTATGGTTGATTCGAAGGTATCACCTCAGATCCTTCAAGATATATGTTCTGAAAAATGCATTATTGCTTTTGCAAACATAAAACAGGTGAATGAAAACCTGAGAAACAAAATTTTAGAAGATAAACTTAAGTTTGAGAAACTTGTTAAAGAGTTGAAAACTAAGTTAAGTGAAAAAGATTCTGAAATGAGTAGCCTAAGGCATGAATCAAGCATAACCAAAGATCAGCTCCAAACTATGGTAGAAAAATACCAAGTTTGCAAACAGGAGCTAGAATCTACCCAGATCACCTGTGAAAAATGGGTAGAGTCTTGCAGAGGTTATGAGCTTATGCTTGATGCTCAAGTCAAGAGCAACATAATGTTTGGTATAGGCTTTAGGGAATATGAACATACTTGTGAAAATGTTGCAAAAATTGATTCTGAGCTGGTTGAAATAGTCCCAACAAACTTGGCTGGTGAAGAAATTAGAATCAGTGATAAAGAAGGAAACAAAATTGTTCTTGAAAAACCAGAGGTTTTACCAAAAGAAAAAGAAATTGAAAATATCAGTTTAAACCAACCTGGTCAGATGAATGTGATATCTTGGAAAACTTCAAGCCAATGGACTTTTCAACTCTTGATGGTATAAAAACACCAAAAGCATTGGTGATCCCTATCAAAGACTTGCCAGCAGAGGTTACACCATCTTCTCTCAAAAAGTCTGATAGGAAAAGGAGAGAAAAGGTTAAACACTTGTTTTGTAAATTTTGTGAAAAAAGGAATCATGATACGGCAGACTATTTTCTTTTGAAAGCTAATGATATAAACAAAACTTGTGTTATACCTAAATCTCCTAGATGCACCATTTGCAACAAAACAAATCATCCAACTCAAGAGTGTGTCTATCTGAAAACCTATCATCAAAAGTGTAGGAACGTCCACGATAAGCACGGGAACCTAAATTTGTTATCTATTGTCCAATTAGGCAGAAACTAATGAAAAGTTAACCGAATAACAAGAATTACTCATTTAAATGTTGTTTTCATTGATTTAAAGTTCAATACATTCGAGAACAGGATCCGACAGAGCTTCACCGTCTTTGTGCTAAAATCTCTCCACGTTACTAATGAAATAACCAAGTCACCTATATATACTTGCACAAGTTCGCTGGTGAGGATAGAAGTTCGGGCGAACTTGACTTAGTCAAGTTTGGTCGAACTTGACTTCTCTCAAACCATTACGAGCGAACTTGGCATACAACTCACTTAAACATGCCTTGTTTCTAACAGGTTAAGCCCTATTCTCTCAGACTCAATACATAATGACGTAGGCAACATACATATACACCAACAGACTCCCCCTTGGATGTTGCCGCAGTCATTGACTTTTAAAATCTTCTGGGTCTTCTGATCTTTAGTTCTTGAATAAACTTTAACATCTTGATTTTTATATCCTCTTCCTCTTTCTTGAGCTTTGTCTTGATAAAACTTTTAATCAACATGCTCCCCCTAGCTTTAAGTTTTAGCTTCAGACTCCCCTTTGCTTTGATCTTTAGACTTCAAACTCCCCCTAGCTTTGAGCTTTCTAAAACCTTGGACAGTTTTATCTAGCTCCCCCTAAAACTTTACTTCCTTTCTAAATACTTTCTGACATTCAAATAAACATTTCAGATTCAATACTTTGAAATTTTGTATTATCAACATTTCAAACTTTAATCTTTTCACAAACTTTGGATGATTCAAGTTCAACTTAATGATCTTGAATATATTTAACGTTTAAGACCTTTGTCTCTTAAAAAGTTTCAAATATGAAATCCACTTGGTTGACTAAGTCCAAGTTAATAACCTTGGTTAACCAATTTCATTTATCGAGTCCAAGTTAATGACCTCGATTTGAAACCGTTGTGATTGAATCAAAGTTTTTATCTCAATTTAAAGTTTCAACTTAATGAACTTTTAACGCTTTTTGAAAATTTTGGTTTCTACACAGATGTCATCACGATTTTCACCATTAAAGCACCTTACTAGACTTCGAAGAACCGTTCTCCAGCATTGACTTGTTGAAACTAATGAAGAAACAAAATCTTTTTTATTTTCAGAAAGTTTATGCTAAAACACGCTGAAAATCTTTTTGATTTTTATCTGTAAAGCAATTTAAAGAAAGTAAACTATGTACAAACATATTTACATACATATTTTTGTGAACTCGTGTCTAAGGATCATATCAGTTGATTGAGACATATCACCAGTACTGTTGAACTTTTGAGACTTTAAGATTTAAACTCGTTTACCTAGATTGTAGATATGTTTGTCCACTTAAACTTCATCACATTTCTCAACTGTTCCAAGATATGTTAGGAATGATTTATTAAACTTGACTTAACTATGGTTCTCACTTCTTGAATATACTCCCGAATCCAGATTCCCTAGATTTCATCTTACATGTGAATATAGCGTAATTGATATCTGTCTTTGGGTTAATGCGAGACCTTGAGAGCTCTGGTTAGTACTACCGTACAGACAAAGAGATGAAGGCTCGTCTTTAAGGTGTGTTCCAATTAAGGAATCTTTTTAAGCATCGCATATGATTAGATCTTTCGATTCTTTTTATTTTTGCATGCATTTTTGGGGTTTTTGCAAAAGCATTATAAAAGTTCTAGGCTATTGCTTCCGCAAAATCAGAAGAACTTGTTAATACCAGATATCAATCCTATATAAAGACCTCGTATCTCAGAATCAGGCAACCCTTCAATCAAAATTTCGGAGTACTAAGTCCATATATCTAAGATGTGTTACAAGATTAAGCAGTTGTAAAATTTAGTTTACATCTCGAAAACAGTTTACTGAACGTGTTAAGTCTATCGACACATCCACAGTAAGACTTGTTTATCACTTCTAAACTTTTCATTTCTTTAGCATACTGTGATAGTCCACTGATGTACTATCATTTCCTTTTTGACAACCAAATTCTTTTTGTCTTTTTCGATGTTTTTGAACTTTTTGATTCAGTGTTTTTGGATTTTCAACTTTTTCATATGTTTTTGATTTTTTTAAAAATTTTCTTACTCCCCCTAAAATCAAAAACATATTTTTGGATTTTAGGTTTTTAAGAAATACGATACTAACAAAATAACAAACTAATGTGGATCACGAGAACTCATCGTCACATCCCTTTTCCAGCATCTGCATCATTATCCTCATTTACATGAATGAATCAAATGGTTATAAAATCAGTGTTTCGTTCAACGGTGTGGATTTGCACAATTTGATTTTGACAATTTTTCCTTTTCAACTTCTTCTTTTCTCAAAATGATTTAAGAATTTGACTTTCTGAATAAGTCTACATGAAGCTCCGTTATCCAGTTTTGACTTTGACAAAGCGGATCTTTTGGAACTCCTACACCCAAAGCAACTATTTGAATAACGAAACCCAAACCTTTTTGGTTTTGGGTTTGACATGATAAGCATCATAAAAACTTTCAAAATCATCATCATATTCAAAATCATCATCAAACATTTCGTCCAATGTAAATTCTGAAAACGTTTTGACCTTTTCTTTCTTTGTTTGTCTGATTACTAACTCGGTTGATTTGACATTTTCAGTTTTGTTAGCAACAGACTTTGATTTTTCAGAAGATGAAAGCTTTTTCTTAGCAACCCAAGATTGTAGCTTGCTTCTTGCTTTCTTGATATAGAATCTAGAATCTTTGTTTTCATTAAATCTTGAAGTTTCTCCTTTTTCAAATGTTGAGTTTTCAAACTTTGAACTCGTCTTAGGTTTTACTTTGTCTTTAGATTCATAATTTCTATTTGATTCTGTGACAGGTTTCACAATCTCTGGTTGTTTTTGCTTTTCATCTTTTGACCCAGTTTTTTTCGTGGAAACACAGGGTTTAGATTCAGACACTTGCGGGGAATATGACCAACAGTATTGCATTTAAAGCAAGTCCGATTATCAGAAACATTTCCACTAGTGGGTTTCAATCCACTTTTAGACTTGGTCTTAGCCTTGTCCCGAAGTTCTTTCTCTTTCTTGAATTCATCATTCGATTTCTTACCGATTATACCTTCTTCCTGAACCGTATTTGTCCCGTACACAAACTTCATGTGTTTACCTTTGTATTCATGGAATGGCGACTTCTGGTTCCTTCTCGGCTCATCTTCATTTTCCTCCAAACCCAATCCTGCTCTCCTGTTCTCAGGAAAATCACCACCAAACTTTCGATAATTGTTAGCATTCCTTTTAGGTTTCGAGTAAAATCTTTTCTCATTTTTAGTTTGAAAAATTTATCAAGCTGATCCTCTTTCACGTTCCGAATCGGAAAACTATCATCAAAGTATAATCTATCGGATTCCTTAATCTTGTACATGACAACATTAGGATCATCACTTAGATCATGTTCTGATGATGTATCGTCATCTTCAGATTGTGATTCCGAGTTGTTCAAACTTGATTTGGCGCTTTTAGAGCTGCCTTCATCAGATTCATTTCCTAACACATTTTTGACCACATTTTTTACAACCACTTCATTATCATCATTTGATTTTGTAAAGTCTACATCAATGTTCTCAGGAAATTTATCTTTCATTTCTGATAAGAGTAAAGGATTAAATGGCTTTTAAATCTCATCATCTTTCTTGCAGGAGTAACTTGCAAGAAGTGGTGGAGGAACACTTCCGTATTCTTTACGCTTTGATTTATCACTATTTTCCTCCGACTTAATCGTAGGTAAAATGTGATCAATGACATACGCGTTTGTGGTGTAACTTTTCAGTAGTTGTCTTACTCTTTCTGTTTCTATTTTTATGTCATGAAGCTCACGCTTTGTTTCAGCAATAGTGTTAATGTACTTGTTAATTGCTTTTTGTTTTTCAATTACTATGGCATTTAACATCTTACAGTAGCACTGAGTTCACAATTAGCTTTTTCGACATTTTTATATTTGCTTGTTATTTTGTCATAAGCTTCTTTCATAGTTCTGTAATTATAACGGAAATTTTCGTTATGTACAGTTATTTCTCTTATGACTTTGACCTTTTCAAGACAAGGTTCACAAGGACTTGCGCACTTTGTGCAAGGTTTTTCAACCTCCACAACTTTCACAACTTCCTTTTCAGACACACTTACCTTAGCTTTTACCTTTTCTGCCTCTAATTTTAATGCTTCTTGCCTTTGCATCTCAAGGTAAGCTAACTCTTCTTCCTCATCTCTCTGCCTATATCCTTCTAGAATGGCATTTTCCAAAGCAGCATCAACATATGATATCTCAGATTCATCCACTACCTCTGCCATCATAGCAACACCAGTTTTCTTTCCGATGTATATGTTCCAGTCAAAACCATCTTCTTCATGAGCAACAACAAGAGCTTGTTCGGTTTTCTTTGTAGATTTATTTTCAACTTCAACTTGTGTTATCTTTGGATATGGCTTATATTGAAGAGCTTTCTTGTAGTACTCATTGTTGCTGCCAAAAGGATTTTGATTTCCATCTGCTTCTGATTGTTTCATTCACGATTGAAGTGTCCCTTTAGTCGACACCTGAATCATGTGACTTTAGATTTGTCAAATCCGAGCTTATTGCTTGTTGCCAATATCCCTTCCAGTGAGTGCCACAAACTTGGTAACTCTTCTGATGATAGATGCTAGACTCCACTTTATATCCATCAGCTCCAACTCTTCTTCGTCCACCTGATCGTAATCCTCGGCAGTCATTTCCGGATTACCGATCTTTCCAGCAACAAGACTTTCATACGATTCAAGAACAGTAGCAAGAAGTGCTATGTGCTGTTTGGCCACTTTTTCAGGAACTAAATTCTTCAAATCGACTGCTATGTTGCACTGGAAAATATTTGAATCAGAACTGGCTTGGCTTGTCTGATCTTGGAATGATGAGCTTGAACTAGCACTAGTATATCCAGCATATGGAGAACTTTGATTTGGAGAAGAATTTGTATTTGCACTAAATGCAGTTTGAATTTTCGGGCTTTGAATTGGAGTATCTTGAACAACTCCTTTATAATAAACACCGACATCTTTAACAACATTAGCATTCTTTAATTTTGCAATCTTCATCAATTCCATTTCGTGACCTTCTAATTTGTCGACGAAGGATGACAATTTGAAATGTCTCCAGGATGGACTGTTCTTTAGAATCATCAGATACGTTTTCCATTCCCCTCAGGAAGTGCATCAGCCAACTTCTTGATTTGATCTTCATTAGATCTTTTGATGTCATGTCTTCGCATCTGGACAATATCTATTGATCATCTGCTTCATTGTCTCACCTTTGATCATCGTGAAGATCTCGAACTCTTTCTTAATCAAGGCCTTTTTGCTTTTAATCATTTCATCACTTCCTTTGAATTTGTCGCAAAGAGCGTGCCATAATCTTGTCATGTTTCATATTATGGCAAAAGAATCAAGATATCTTCTTTTACTGATTGTTGTATCAAGCTAATCATTTTCTTCTCAGCGACATAATTTTCTTTGTCAGTTGATGAAAACTTGTTCAGTGGAAGATCTTGATCACGCTCATCCTTTGGCCATTTGTACCTATCCTCAACTGCAACCCATCTATAGAATTGATTCGCTTGTATCCAATTCACAAACTTTTCCTTCCACCCTTCAAACTCGTCAATACTCATTAGCTTTGGCGGTTTCGACGTAGTATCCATTTCGTTGTCGATATTCATCTGGTTCGCCGCAAGAGTATTAGCATTTGATGAAGAAGCCATTTGTGAAACAAACACGTTGTGGAAATCTTCCATTTTGATAATCTGAAGACTTATCTGAAAATACGATCAAAAAACACTCGAAAGTTGATTAGAAACAGACAAATTCGGTCGAACTTGTTTGAAAATCAGATTTTTATTTCACTTTTTCACAAGTTCGGTCGAACTTAGATAAAGATTTCAAGTTTTATCACCAGCACCTCAAGTTCGGTCGAACTTGATATTTAATGAAGAATTTCAGATTTTAATCACAAGTTCGGTCGAACTTATGATTTGACTTGAAAATTTCCCTGATTTATCTTCGAGCGAACTTATCAAAGATTTCAAAGGAAAACCTTGCAAGTTCGGGCGAACTTACTATTGACTTCAATGGATTATCTCAAGTTCGATCGAACTTGAATAATATCAAAGAAAGTTAAAACAAGTTCAGTCGAACTTCACAATAATTCTCTCAAAGATCAACAAGTTCGAGCGAACTTGATAGAAACTCAATCAAAAAGTGACTTTCTAACTCAAGTTCGGCCGAACTTGGCTAACAAGTTCGATCAACATGGTTTTGCAACAATTTGACCCCAATTCTTTGATTTTAGTTTTGATATAAAAACAGTAAGTTCGGTCGAACTTAAGATAAATTTCCAAGAAAAAGTTAAGTTCGAGCGAACTTAGGTAAATTTTCAATAGATTTTATACAAGTTCGGTCGAATTTGATAAAATTTGAAGAATTTAAGATGAGTTCGAACGGACTTATTATTAAAACCTTGAAACCTATCAAGTTCGGGCGAACTTGAGTAAAATTCAGAGAATTTTAGTCAAGTTCGGTCGAACTTGGTCTCAAGTTCGGACTAAATGGTTTCACAATTCATGGTTTTTTCAACTTTTTGATATCAATTCAATTGAATTTGATGCCCAAACTCTCCGGGGTTTACCACAAGTGCATTTTACATGACATGTTCAATTTTTAGCTGATTTTGTCCATGAAATCATCAAATATGTGAAAATGTTAAGAAAAATGATAGAATGGAGTAGAAGAAGAGAAACTCTTATCTTGATTCCAGCAAATTTAGGTATCCAGGCTTTGATACCACTTGTAGGAACGTCCACGATTAGCACGGGAACCTAAATTTGTTATCTATTGTCCAATTAGGTGGAAACTAATGACAAGTTAACCAAATAACAAGAATTACTCATTTAAATGTTGTTTTCAATGATCTAAAGTTCAATACATTCGAGAACCGGATCCGACAGAGCTTCGCCGTCTCTGTGCCAAAATCTCTCCATGTTACTAATGAGATAACCAAGACACCTATATATACTTGCACAAGTTCGCTGGTGAGGATAGAAGTTCGGGCGAACTTGACTTCTGTCAATCCATTACGAGCGAACTTGGCATACAACTCACTTAAATATGCCTCGTTTCTAACAGATTAAGCCTTATTCTCTCAGACTCAATACATAATGAAGTAGGAAACTGACATATGCAACAAAAAAAAGGTAAAAGAGATTAGAGAAAAAGCTCTAGAAAGAGAAAATTCAAATCTTGCCAAACAGATATTTGAATCATGTGAAACATCTGTCACCAAAGCTTTAAATCAAACCTCTGTTCGTGGAGAAATTCAAGTAACTGATGCACATCCATAAAACCAGTTTCCAAGAGGTAAAAGCCAGCCTAATTACCAAAAGGTGACTATGACTTATGAGATTTACAAAAAGCCTTCTAAGCCAAGGGTAAATAGGCATCCTCATGGTTACCAATAGTTGATAGGAGGTAGCTCACAGCAGTGGTTACAAAAGTCTGATCTAATCACTGCTCCTCAATCTGAACTAGAGTCTGGATCACCTGATACCCCATCCAAAGCCATTTTGGCTTTGGAGACCCACCTGAACTAATTATTTCAAAACATGTGCAGGGAGCTTTTACTTGCCTTGACAGTCTTTGGTATGTAGATAGTGGAGGCTCCAGGCACATGACAGGATGTAAAACCCTGCTCATGGATTTTAAAGCTCATGGAAGGGGTGATATATCTTTTGGGAATAATTCAAAAGGGAAGGTGTTAGGGTCAGGATGTGTCTCAGTAGGAAAACTCAAGTTTGAAAATGTGAATCTCATTGACAATCTAAAATTCAACCTCTTAAGTGTCTCCCAGATGAGTGATAAGGGTTATGGTTCCTTTTTCACAAAGAAAATTTGCCAAATAGTAGGGCCAGAGGTTGTCAAAAAGACTGATCAAATCATTGCAGATAGCAAAGCACAGTTGACTGCTCATAGAGTAGGAAATGAGTATGTGGTTGATATTGTAAAGGATAATCCTATGTCAAATGCATGCCTGTTCTCAGTTGCCTCAAGCAAAGAAACAAAGTTATGGCATAAAAGACTAGGACACACAAATCTAAAAAACCATCTCCACTCTCTCAAAACAAAGTCTAGTTAGACGTTTACCCAAAAACAATTTACTTATGAAGAGCCTTGTGTTTCCTGTGTAAAAGGTAAACAACATAAAAGCTGTTACAAGTCAATTGAGGAGTCCAAAACAAGTCAGTGTCTACAGTTCCTTCATATGGACTTGTTTGGACATGTGAAAATCATGATCTTAAAACACAAAAGGTATTGTCTGGTGATAGTTGATGATTTTTCTAGGTTCACATGGACTTCCTTTTTACACTCTAAGGATGAAACAATAAACATTTTGCAAAACTTTGTCAAACAAGTTGAAAAGCAATTTGATCTTCCTGTAAAAATCTTTAGGAGTGATAATGGGACAGAGTTTAGGAACAAGGAGTTAGATGCCTTCTGGTGTCAAAAGGGATTGTTAGACAATACAACATCCCTTGAACTCCAGAACAAAATGGGGTTGTTGAAAGGAAAAATAGAATTTTAATTGAATCAGCAAGGACTATGCTTGCAGATTCAGGTTTACCCTTGTCTTTTTGGGTAGAGGCTGTAAACACCACTTGCTATGTCCAGAACAGAGTTTTGATAAACCCTAGGCATCAAAAGGCTGCCTATGTATTGCTTTACAAAATCAAACCTCTGATCTCTTATTTCAAGGTCTTTGGCTGCCCATGCTTCATTTTAAACATCAAAGATTCAATATCCAAGTTTGCAGCCGAAGTTGATTGTGGTTATTTTCTGGGATACTCAACCACTGCCAAAGCCTACAGAGTTTTAACTCTAGGACCAAGTGTGTTGAGGAAACTCTAAATGTGAAGTTCAATGAACTCTCATCTTTGAAAATCCTAGCAAATGGACTGTCAAGACTAACCCTGCAGGTTCAATGGCCTTGCTTTGTTCTTGACAACAATACCCCTCTCATCTGTGAAGTTCAATGGCAGCGCTGAATTGTTTGATTTATCTAAATTTACATTTGAAGATGTGTCTGTCAAGACAAACCCTGCGGGTACCCCACAATCATCATTTGAAGATTAAGGATATGATTGCATTCTTCCAAGTTTCAAAATCAATCCCACAGGCAGAGGAGCAGATGTTAGTAGCAATGGTGAAAGCTCTGCCAGGTCAACAATGGTTAATACTCAAACCTCTGCTAGCTCTCAAAACCAAACATCTGTTGATAAAAGTCCACAATAAATGGAGAAAAATCAACCCACTTTCACATCCATACCACCAATTCCTCCACCACCGTTCTAATCAGAGGCTGGACCATCAAATTCACCAGCAGGTTAGCTCAGATGATACACATTTGCAAGCTTCTCCTTAAAATGCCATTGTTCCATATCAAGGTGATTTGATCTTCCTTAAAAGCCATCCATTGGATCAAGTTATTGGCAACATCAATGAGGGTGTGCTCACAAGAAGCCAAGCCAAAAACATTTGTCTTTTTGCTGGTTTTCTATCACTCACACAGCCCGTCAAGTACCAAGAGCACTGAAAGACAACAGCTGGGTAGACGCCATTCAACACAGAGCTCCTACAGTTCAAGAGACAACAAGTATGGGAACTTGTACCACTGCCAAAAGATGTGAGTCCCATCGGCACAAAGTGGGTCTTAAAGAACAAGACTGATGAAAGGGGTATTGTTGTCAAGAACAAAGCAAGGCTCGTGGTTCAAGGCTACATACATGAAGAAGGGATTGACTACGATGAAATATTTGCTCCAGTAGCAAGGTTAGAAGCCATTCGCCTGTTCTTAGCTTTTGCTACTAACCACAACATCAAGGTGTATCAAATGGACATCAAAAGTGCATTCCTGTATGGAAAGATCAAGGAAGAAGTATATGTTTGTCAACCTCCTGGATTTGAGGATCACTTTCATCCTGATCATGTTTACAGGTTAAACAAAGCACTGTATGGTTTAAAACAAGCACCAAGAGCCTGGTATGAAACTCTATCCACTTTTCTTTATCCATTGGTTTTACCAAAGGTAGGATTGTGTAGGACCGATCCTGATAGCATAAGAACCTAGATTTGATATCTAATGTCCATAATAGCGGAAATATTATGACACGATTACCAAATAACAAGAATTAATCAGTTAAACGTCAATTTTATTGATAAACTTCAAGTCTCCAGTTTGACAGAGCTTCGCTAGTCAGAGCACAAAAGTTACAAATGAGAATCTCAAGCTAGCTATTAATAGTAGTGTAAGTTCGCTGGTGAGGAAGTGAGTTCGGGCGGCCGAACTTGACATCACAAAATACTTGACCAGCGAACTGGACTACCAAATACATAAATACTTGATTTTGCTAGCCTATTCACATCTAATCTATACACACTCGATATAAAACTAAGACATAGACATTCTGCACCAACAGACTCCCCCTTGGATATCGTCTTCGTCTTTTATCAGTCTCCAAAACTCTTTCTTCAATAAATCTTTAACGTTAACGCCCAAAGAAGTTTTTGTATGGATTCTTTCATCTTTCTAGCTTTGGATCTGGCATCTGATCAGTAGGTGGCACTTTAGTCATAAATTGATACCTTCTGAGCCTTGCTGCCCTACCTCTTTCATTAATCTCTTCTAGACACTTTTCTTCTTTCAGAAACTCTACTCGTTCAAGATCCCGCCAACTCGATTCCCACATCCTACCAGAGTTCACTTCTCGTTCATAGCAAACATTGACGACTCTCTAATATTGCATTGCTTGTTCCTTTTCACGTTCTTCGAAAACAATCTTGCTATAGAACAAACACTTGATGTCTTATTTCGAGCAATTTACTAGCCACATAGGGTCTCGTATCCTAATCGTTCTCCAAAGCCCTCTCATACCTTGAACCCCAAACATTTCAACCCTCTACTTAGTAATATTCGGATGATCTTCAAATCGTAACACAATCACAGCTTCGCAAGTATTTGGATCAATCTGCCACCAGTTAAACAACGGATAAAAGTTCTGTTCGATAGGCATCAAAGGCATGTTCCTCATCGCTCTTGGGCATTTCATGATCAATGTAATATCTATCTCCCCATTCTTCTTGTTTGTTTTGATACGACGTCCCGGGATGAAAGGCTTCCAATATCTAAAACCCTTTGTAGCTTCAAACTTGATCATTTTCCACAGTAATTGATCAATGAACTTCATATGGTACGTTACATTCCTTGTTTGAACAAGCTCTTCAACGTCCCAATTAGGTAGTGTCTTGAAATCTGCCAGATATTTGAAGTATTGAACTCCAAATTCTCGTTTGATGGCATACACATTCAGCTCCTTAAACCACCCCCAACTCAGAATATCACCTAATGACAGATCTTTGTCTCTGGTAAAGAATGCTAGAGGACGTCGAAACTTTCATTCACGAGGCATCTCTTTAAACCAGGATTTCTTAGCTTGAGTGATCTCTTCCTTTATCATTCGCTTAGGAACTTTTCCATCACGTATTGATTCCTCGATCTTTTCTTTTAGCATATCCTCATTCAGCTGCTTATACATCTCCTCAAAAGTAGGAAAACTATCTGTATTAGGACCGACGTACTTCTCAGCTTCGTCTTTCTCGTCATCAGAAGTCCAATCTTCCACTATAACCCTGTTATATTCATCTGCCTCATATCTACGCTGATAATGATACTCATTAGGCTCAAACGTATTCACATTACTTATTCTTCAAAATCAAAATCAAGTGATTCTGCATCAACATCGATCAACTTTGCTAAATCCTCTTTGGAATAGTTGTGCATGAACTCACCTTCTTCGAGATTATGTTCAAGTATAAGTATCAAGGGCTTTACTGGAACTGCTGCAACAAGATTTGCAGTAGTAATAGCGTTAGACATATCAATATCTTCAGTTGGCCCTGTTTGCCCGGACTCCCCCTGACTCTGATCATCCATAGCATTCGATTCATCATTCAGTAGATTAGAGAAGTCAAAACTTTCATTAACTGTTACCTCAACCACCTTTATCCTTGTACCACTAGGATCATCATCATTTCCTCCATCATGGTTAGAATCATCTTTAGGATCATCTTTTGGTGGTTCATCATCTTTTTCCTCATCTTCAGCTTCATCATCGTCCTTTTCTTCAGTAACATTTTCAGTATCAGAAGGCTTGACAGATTCGTCAACCTTAGAAATCTTGGACTCAGAAGCTTTCACAATATTTCCATCAACAGGCTTTTCAGCAGCATTAGAAGATTTTGGTACATCACCTTCAACACCTTTACCTTTGCCACTTTCTGCTAGCTCTTTCTCAGCTCTTTCTCTTGCTTCTTGCCTATCCAACCGATCGTATTCAGCGAAAAAATCAATGCCAAGGCTGTTAGATAACACTTTTTGCATCCTTGTAAATCTTCTATCATTTGGGGCTTGTAACGTTTTCAGCTCAGCAATTTTTGTCTGAAGCTTTTCATTGGCATCTTGTAAGCTTTCGATTAGTGCCTTAAAGAATTCGTGATCGCTTTCCAAAACCTTGATTTTATCTTCCATCATTTATTTCTCAACAGAGCTTTGAGTAACTTTCTTGATTAGCTCGGCCTTTTCTTCTTCATTCTTTTGAACTTTCTCTTCTAAGATCTTGACACGCTTTTCAAGAACATCAACGTTTGATTCAGGAAAGAAATCATCTAGATATTGAAGATCCACCGGCACATTTGGAATATCACCAAATATCTTTGTCTTTGGAGTTTTTTGTGTCGATTTAGGAGTAGCAGCCTTTGGTGTAGATTTCTTTGGAGTTGAGCTTTCAGGATGAACACCTTTAGGATCAGGAGATTGAATCACCGGAACTTCAAGTAAACCAGACTCAGGAGGTTCTTGTGTTGCTCCTGGCCGTTCTGCTTCAACTGTAACAAAAACAGGAGGTTCTTGTGTAGGAGGTTCTTGTGTGACTCCTTTCTCCTGTGCACCAAAAGGTTCTTGTGTAAATTCAGTGCTTTTTGGCTTTCCGACGTACCTACAACTTGCTGGTTTCTGGGCTTTCTTTGTGTTTTTGCCGTTATGGAGACCCTGTCGTCTTCTTAGATATTTCTGTTGCTGAAGACTTTGTTCTCTTTGCTTTCTTTTTCGGTCTCTCTTCATCAGACTCTTTTTCTTGCTCGGGATCATAGTCAGCATCAGTTTCTTTGACCTTTTCAGCTTCCTTTTGTGCTATTGACTTTCTGTTTCTTTCTCGAGTGTATCATCACTATCATCATCATTCTCAGAAGTTGCAGAGATCACATCGTCTTCCTGCGTAGTCTTTTCTGCTTCTTGACTCTCAATCACTACTGCTGCACTAGATCCAGCCTCTGTTTGCAGATTTTCAGGCTCGTCTTCATCTATAAGCATAGTGTCAGCTTTCTTTGATGCACGCTTCTTTTTCTTTTCAACTTCAGCCTTTAGAAACCATTCACCGCGAGCTTTAGGCTTGGACGTTGTAAACCATTCTTTTTCAGCATTTAATTCCTTCTCGTCACCACTACCGTCATTTCTCCACTTGTTTCCAGCCGGCGCAACATACTCTTCATTCTTCAATGCCCCAAACAGTGGTTTTGCTACAGGTGCTGAATCCTGCTTCTGAAATTTGATCAACTTCTTTACGGTAGTTTCATCAAGATGACTGAAATATAGGATGTCATTTGGATCATGTGCAATATCTATAAACTTTTCATCGATGAGCATTTGCACGAACCTTGGATATAAACACAATCTTGTATCTTCCATATTCTTTGACATGTGAGTAAAAACGAGCTTTAAATAGCTGAACGGCTTTTTCAAAATCAACGCCGTAGCCATGCAAGCCATATAATCTTGGATGTCATCGAGACCTGCTTTATGTCGGCTGAATGTGTGTATAATTGCGTGCAGGAGAAGCTTGTAGGGGTTTGGAACTTCCCCTTTCTTCAATGTAGGCTTATTACCGCTTCCTTTATAGCCCATTCGATAAAAACAACCACAAACCATCTTTTCATCTAGAAAAAACGGGATGATTTTTATCATCGTTGAACTGTAAGATCCTTTGGATATCTTCTTCAATGACCGTGATCTCTTTATTCTCGTTTCCGACTTGAACTTACGAAGTAATAGTCTTTTTATCTTCGCTAAGACTTGCATTCATCCAAAACTGATAAGTGTGCGACCGATAGGAAACAGTTCTTTCAGTAATAGCATCACAGTGTATCGGATAGTCCTTCAAAAACTTCAGAATACCATCAAACTCCTTCAGCGATGGACACAACGCCTTGTCAAGTGTAATACAGGTGTTGTGAAACATAGAAAAATCCATCATGATTATCCTCGCTGGAACTGGAACCTGAAAATCAATGCAAAACATTTAGCACGCATTTCGAGTGTTGGTGCAGAATGTCTATTTCTTAGTCTTATATCGAGTCTATATAGATTAGAGCTGAATAGGCTAGTGGTATGAAGTATTTATGTAAAATAGAGTCAAGTTCGCCCATGACATGCTTGGAATGTCAAGTTCGCTGAACTTGCTAAGGGAAGTTCGCCAGAACTCATGTCCATCATTAACGAACTTGTACTATTATAATACCTAGCTTGTGTCTCTCATTTTTAACTTTGGTGTCTATGAGGCGAAGCTCTGTCAATTTGGATTCTTGACGTTTAATCAATAAAATTGATGTTTAACTAATTAATTCTTTCTATTGGTAAACTTGTCGTAATATTTCCGCTATTATGGACAATAGATATCAAATCTAGGTTCCTAAGCATCGAGGATCAGTCCTACAAGTGGTATCAGAGCTAGAATAGCCTGATTTGATTAATATCAAGACAAGAACACTTCTAATTCTACTCCATTCTTCTATTTTTCTTAACGTTTTCACAAAAATGAAGAATTCACGGGCAAATTCTGTCCAATTTTCACTATGACATGTTAAATACAAGATAGATAAACCCCTGAGAGTTTGGAGACTAAAATCAAACAAATTGGTGTCAAAATTGTGCAAAAACCATGTTTTCCAAAACCCTAATCTTCGAACTTTTTAGCCAAGTTCGACCTAACTTGTGCTAAAAAAATCACTTTTTCAGTGAGTTTTTACCAAGTTCGCTCGAACTTGAGGTTTTTTGAAGAAAATTTTGCCAAGTCCACTCGAACTTATCAAATTTTCATTGATTTTATATCAAGTTCGATCGAACTTGATTAATTTCAAGAAATTTAGGTTAAGTTCGCCGAACTTACAAGTTTCTTATAAATTCTAGATTGCAAGTTCGACCGAAGTTCTCAAGGGATATTTTCAAATCTGAAATTACAAGTTCGACCGAACTCTGAGAATTCTTCATTTTCAACTACAAGTTCGACCGAACTTGTAGTAAATCTAACATTTTCAAAAAGTTTAACGTGTTTTGAACGTACGTGTTTCGATATTCGCGATGGATGATATTCAGAGAGCATATATGTCAGGAGTGGGTATATCCAATGCTAATGTCATACATCAAGTCAATCTAGACAACGAGATGGGCACGTCCGTTAAACTGCCAAAGCTAATGAGCATGGACGAGTATGAAGGATGGAAGGAGAAATTCACATATTGGGTTCAGGCCATGCATTTTCAAGGCTGGGTGTCGATTGAGAGAGGTTACACTGTTCCGTTGGACGAACATCAGCAAGTACTAGAGAAGTACAAGTACACCACAATACAGAAAGATGAGTACATTGCTGAGATAAAGATGATAAGCCTAATTCAACAATCTGTCTTGTTACCTGAGTATACTACTACGAGAGATCTTTGGCTATCAGTACAAAAGAAATACCAAGGCAGCGCAGAGATGAGCAAGAGTAAGAAAGCTCTCATCATGAAGGAGTTCGATATTTTCAACATGTTGAAGGGAGAGACAATGAAGCAGATGATCGAGCGTTTCTGTCATCTGAAAGTCCAAATGAGAAGACATGGTCTCGAGAAGACAGAACCAGAGTACATTGATAAGCTTGCAGATGCTTTACCTGACGGAGAGTGGACTACTTATTTGATGGTTCTGAAAGAAACTCCGAATTGGGATTTCTTTAAGTTGTCAACATTCATCGACAAACTTGAAGGTCATGAAATGGAATTGCCAAAGATTACAAAGTCGAAGAATTCTAACATTGTTCAAGATGTTGGTCTGTATTACAAAACCGGAATGCGTGATAACATTTCAAGTCCAAAGTTTCAGGGAGCATTTAGTGCAAACATGAATTCTTCTCCACAGAATCAGAACCAATCATATCCTCAATATGATCAAAGTCCACAAAGCTCTTCGTTCTCAAGCACTGGATCAAATGCTTCTTATCAGAGTTAAGTAAATCAGAATTAACAAACAAATTTTGATTCAAATGTGTACAAGTGTAACATTGCTGTAAATCTAAACAATGTTGTTTCTGAGCAAGTTGCAAAACAACACATGTCACTTCTTGCCACTGTTCTAGAATCGTACGAAATTCTTGTAGCTAGAAAGATCGGCAATCCCGAAATGACAGCCGAAGACTACGATCAGGTGGACCAAGAAGATCTTGAGCTAATGGATATCAAGTGGTTACTAGCTTCTATCATTCGAAGAGTCACAAAGTTTGTTGCACTAACTGGCTGAGATATCAGAAAGTCAAGCAACAAGCTAGTGTTCGACAAATCGAAGGTCACTTGTTTCAGATGCCGACAGAAAGGGCTTTTAAGAGAGAATCCAAAAATCCTGAAGCCACGAGCAATCAAAGTCCATTTGGTGGAGGCAACGAGTATTACCAGAAATCTCTTCAATACCAGCCTTTCCCAAAGAAGACACAAGTTGAGATCCAGGAAAAGCCAAACAGCAGTAACACTGATAAAGCAATGGTTGCTTCAAACGAGGATGATGGCTTCGATTGGAATTCTTATATTGGTAAGAAGACCGGAGTTGCATTGATGGCTAAAATTGTTGAAGATACATCTGCCGAAGAAGCAGCAGCTCTAGAGAATATTCTATTGGAACAGTAACTGCAACAACAGGAGGAAGAGGAGTATCTTCATATGAAGAACCAAGGCATATTATCTCCTAACTCGTGTGATAGTTTTGCAGGACACTTTGATGGAAGTTCTCAGAAGCAAGTGATCGAGGAGAAGTCGAATGAAGAAAGTACTGATGTTGTTCAAGAAGTAACTGCCGAAAACCTCAAGGACTTTGCAGATAAAGCTATGATGGCGAATCTACCCAAGGTAGGTCCAGAGGTAAAGGAAGTTGTTAAAGTGCAAGTTGTGGAGGTTGTAAAACCTTGCACAAAATGTACCGAGCCATGTGCTAAATGCGCCGAAAAATCATAAATCATCGCTGAACTCAATGTACATAACGAACATTTCAAATACGATTATCATACAATGAAGGAAGCGTATGACAAAATGAAAGATGATTATGGCAGGCTCGATAGAAACAATATTGAACAACATGATACCATAAATATGTTGAAAGGTACAGTAATGGATAAACAAAAAGCAATAAACATTTATATTAACACCATTGCTGAAACCAAACAACAACTCTAGGACATGAAAATTGAAACAAAACGTGTTCAACAACTTTTGAGAAGTTATTCAACTAACGCATATGTCATTGATCACATTCTTCCCACAATTCCATCGGAAGAAAAACCTAAAAAGAAAATTGGTAAAGAATACAACAATGTTTCTCCACCTCTTTGCGAGAAGTATTGTCGCAAAACGGTTGATGGGATGGATAAGGCACTCAACATTGAGTTGTTATCTGAAAAGAAAAATGAGTTGTCAGAGAACATTGATGTAGACTATACTAAATCAGATAATGACAATGCGGTAGTGAAAAGGTGGTTGAAAATGTTCTGAATGATTCTGATGAAGGCAGCTTTGAGAGCGCCACCTCGAGTTTGAACAGTTCTGAGACAAATTCCGAAGATGACGATACATAATCGGAAGATGATCTATGTGATGATCCTAATGTTGTCATGTGCAAAATTAAGGAATCTGATAGATTATACTTTGATGACAGTTTTCTGATTCGGAATGTCAAAGAAGATCAATTGGATAAACTGTTTAAACTGGTTGAAGTCACATCAGATGACCTGGAGAAAAATGAAAAGAAATTCTATTCAAAACCCAAAAGAAATTACAATAACTACCGGAGAAATGGTGGTGATCATCCGGAAAACCGGAGGGCTGGTTTGGGTTTAGAGGAATCTGATGAACCAAAAAAGATAATGTCACCATTTCATGAATACAAATATAAAAACATGAAATTTGTTTATGGGACAAGTACGGTTCACGAGGAGAGTTTGATTGGAAAGCAATCAAACGATAAGTTTAAGAAACAGAAAGAACTTCGAGATAAGGCAAAAGCCACAAGTGGTGTAAAATCCACTAGTGGACGTTCACATGATAATCGGATTTGCTTCAAGTGCAACGAAGTTGGTCATATTGCACGGAAGTGTCCGAAATCTAAACCGGCTTATCTTGAAGGAAAGAAAGTTCAGATGTTGAAAAACCAAAGCAACTAGAGATTGGGCAAATAAGAATCTTAAAAAGAAATGTTGACCAAGAAGACATGAAACAAAATTTTGAAAAGAAATTCGAAAATTCAACGTTCAAAAAAGGTGAATCTTCAAAAGTAACTGCAACAAAGTTTTACATCAAGAAGGCTAACATAAAATCACAAGCCTGGGTTGCTAAGAAAAGATCAACAACATCTGAAATCACTAAGTCTGAGCCAGTTAAGATTAGTGATAACATAAAAGAATTAAAATCTGAAATCAAGTCTGAAACTGTCAAAATTACAAGTGGTAACAGTTTGAAAGATAAAAAGAAAGTGAAGTTTTCAAACATAAACATCATAGAAAATCCAGTGATGAATATGAATTTGATTATGCTGACGAATGTGAATTTGATTACGATGATGGTTATCAATTCAACCCAAGACCAAGAAGGCTTGGGTCGCGCTGTTTAACTAATTGTTGAAATGTGCAGGGGCTCCAGAGATCCGTACTTTCCAAGTGGATTATAATGGAGCTTCTAGACATATGGCAGGAATGAAAGCGCTCTTGTTCGACATAAAAGCTATCAATGGCGGATATGTTGGATTTGCTGGAAACCAAGGTGGAAGGATTGTCACCGAAGGAATGCTCTCAAACGGAGTTGTTTCTTTTGATCAAGTGAACTACATTGTGGAGCTTGAGAACAACCTTCTAAGTATTTCTCAAATTTGTGATAAGAAATTTACCGTCCACTTCAACGATAAAGAATGCATGATCATCAAACCGGGTTTTAAAATACCAGACGAGTGGATACTCATGCGTGCACCAAGAGAGAATGATTTGTATGTTCTTGATATGGGAAATGCTACTACTTCTTCAAAAACGGCACAATGTTTTGTCTCGAAAGCCACTGCGAAGGAGTCAATCTTATGGCAAAGAAATGGGCCACATTCACCTAAGAAAGATGAATCATTTGGTGCATAATGATTTGGTAGAAGGTCTGAATCTGAAAAGTTTTCATATGTCAGATAATTGCCTCGAGTGTAAAAAGGGAAAGTAGATCAAGAAATCTAATCCAAGAAAGATTCTCAATTCGATAAAGTTGCCTCTCGAAAGACTTCATATGGATCTCTTCGTCCAGTGAATGTCAGAAGCATCTCTGGAGATCTCTACTGCTTGGTAGTCACAGACGATTATTCCCGTTACTCGTGGGTATTCTTCCAAGAATCAAAAGATGAGACGTTTGAAAATTTGGTGATCCTTTTCAAGAAACTTGAGAACCTGTACCATCTTCCGGTGAGACGCATTAGAAGTGACAACGGTACTGATTCAAAAACCCCAAAATGAGGGAATTCTGCAATGCTAAAGGGATTTTGCACGAGTTTAGTGCACCCTATACTCCGCAGGAAAACGGTGTCGCTGAACGGAAGAATAGGACGCTTATAGAAACTGCAAGAACCACGCTTATAGATAGTTGATATCTGGGGTATTATACAATGATTTTGCAGAAGCAATAGCCTAGAACTTCTATAATACTTTCGCAATAAACCCCTAAACTGCATGCAAACTTGAAAAGTACCGAAAGATCTAATCATTTGCAGTGCTGAAAAGATTACTTAATTGGAACACACCTTAAAGACGAGCCTTCATCTCTTTGTCTGTACGATAGTACTAACCTGAGCTCTCAAGGTCTCGCATTACCCAGATGCAAATATCAATTACTCTATATTCACATGTAAGATGAAATCTAGGGAATCTTGATGCGGGAGTATATTTAAGAAATGGGAACTGAGATAAGTCAAGTTTCATAAATCATATCTTAACATATCTTGGAACAGTTGAGAAACGTGGTAAAGTTTAAGTGGACAAACATATCGAAATCTAGGTAAACGAGTTTAAAACTTAAAAGTCATTTAAAGGTCAACGGAACTGGTGATATGTCTCATACAACTGATATGATCCTTAGACACGAATTCACAAAAATATGTCTGTAAATATGTTTGTAAATAGTTTACATTGTTCTGTACATAGTTTATCAGCTTTCCAAATTAAAATCAATAAGATTTTCAGTGTGTTTAGCATAAACTTATAAAAATACAAAAAGATGTTGTTTCTACATTGTTTTCAGCAAACCAATGTTGGGGAACGGGTCTTCAAAGTCTGGTAAGGTGCTAGAACTGGTGGGAATCTCTTTGACAACAGGCTGGGAGTTAATATGTAAAATCTGAAAAGCCAAAACGATAAAAAAGTTCATTAATTTGAAACTTTGATTTTTAAAAAATATCAACAGTTTGTTCGTAACGGGTCAAACCGGGGTTATTAACTTGGACTCGGAAGATAAATCGGTTAACCAAGGTCGTTAGCTTGGACTTGGTCAACTGAGTGGATTTTTATAACTGGTAAAAGTTTGAAAGTTCAGGGGTTAAATTGCAAAATTTGAAAAAGTTTGAATTTGGGGTTTGGCAAGTTCGGCTGAACTTGTCAAACTGAATCAAGTTTAACAATTAAGCAAGTTCGACCGAACTTGCAGTGATGGCTGATCGTTTAAAAGATAAGTTTGCACGAACTTAACTGGGCTTATTTCATGGGCTTATCAAGTTCGCCCGAACTTGCCAAGGTATAAATACCTCGCAAGTTCGGCCGAACTCATTCATCTGCTACCAAAACCCTCTGAGCGAACTTAATCAACAAGTGCGTTTGAGTGAAATTGGCAAAAAAGTACCGTTACTCTGCCAAAATTTAACTTGATATTGGTGATTTGCATACCACTATCAATGGAAGAGGTGAGATTTTGGACATTGAACCGTGATTTGAACGTTAATTGAACATATCAGATTTGAAAACTTAAAAAATGATAGATCTAAGTTTCTAATGGACGATTTGAACTTAAAATCTTGATAAACACTTAAAATCGACCATGGATTCATAATGAATTTGATTAAAGTGGATATGATAAGATTGTGTAGGTTTTGGATTGAAGGAGATGACAAGTTCGGCCGAACTTGTTATCAAGTTTGATCGAACTTGCATATAAAGTCTGTACAATTCTGATAAAACCACATGTTCGACCGAACTTAATAACTTAACATAGAACTTTTGATTGTGATGGAAGTTCGACCGAACTTAGGTTTTAACATTGTATAATAAGTAAGTTCGCCCGAACTTATATTTGAATGATGAATGTTGTGTAAAGCATGTTCGGGCGAACTTGTCAATTTTAGATTGTTAAACACTTATCAAGTTCGCCTGAACTTGATGAAAAGTGTTGAGAAATTTTTTAACTTTTTCTCGTAATGTGTGCTAATTGTTTTGCGTTGTTTCTCAGGCTCCAGAACCAGCGAGGGTGATTTCTTGGATTTCTCAAAGTTTCACAATACATGTATTACGCTCGACAAAACGATATGTCCATCGCTGAAGGATTATGACAGTATTCTGAAGTTTCTTAAGGAGTGTCCTATTCATAGAGCGATCACGGAGCGCACAGTGTCGTATAGATCTCATATATACCATTTCTGGATGAACGCAGAGCTCAGCGATGATAAGAAGTTTATTATCTCATATGTTCAAGTTAGGAACAAAGTCAAAGAGTACTGTTAAAGAGGAAGATATTCGCAGGATCCTACAATTCAATGATGACAAAGACGATTAGGTTTTCTTGCACGAAAAGATGGTGAGAGGTTGTTTCTACAGGATGGTTATAAGGGGAGTGTTAATAAGCCGACACTAAAGAAAGGGGAAGTGCCAAACCCCTACAAGCTTCTGATGCATGCAATTATTCACACTTTCAGTCACCGCAAAGCAGGACTTGATGACGTACAAGATTACATGGCCTGTATGGCAACGACACTGATTTTGAAGAAGCCGTTCAACTATTCAAATCTTGTGTTTACACATATGTCGAGAAATATGGATGATTTAAGGTTATGCTTGTATCCAAGATTCGTGTAGATGCTAATTGATGAGAAGTTCACAAACATTTCACGAGATCCGAATGACGTCTTATATCTCAGTCACCTTGATGATACTACTGTCAAGAAGTTGTTAAAATTTCAAAAGCAAGCATCAGCACCGGTTGCTAAACCATTATTTGGGCTATCAAAGATTCAAACTATATTGCGCCGTCAGCCAACAAATGAAGGAAAGACGGTAGTGGTGACAAGAAAGAGCTGAATGATGAGAAAGAATGGTTTAAAGGTTTCAAACCAAAAGCCGCAGTGATTGGTTCCTAAAGGTTGAAGTTGATAAGCCTAAGAAGAAACGAGCAGCAAAGAAAGTCGATACGATGCTTATTGATGAAGAAGAACAAGAAAATGTTCAAGATAAAGCTGGTTCTAGTGCAGCAGTGATAGTTGAGAGTCAGGAAACAGTTAAAACCACTCAGGAAGATGATGTGATATCAACTACTTTAGAGAATGATGATTCTGATGATTCTCTTGAAAGAGTTACTAAGAGAACAATAGCAAAGACTGAAGTAGAAAGAGCCAAAGAATCTGATGCTGATTTTGATCCAAACCTTGAAAAAGAATCTGATGAGGAAAGACCAAAGAAAAAAGCTAAGCGAGTGAAATCTGCTACAGTTTCATCGACAAAGACTACAGGGTCTCCTCAGACAAAGTGTAGGAAGAAAACGAAGAAAGCCCAAAAGCCAGTTAGTAAATGATAAAAGGGAAAGATGAAAAGCGCAAGAGTTACACAAAAACCTTCTGGCGCACAGGAGATAGGAGTTACACAAGAACCTTCTGGCGCACAGGAGATAGGAGTTACACAAGAACCTCCTGTTGTTGTTACAAGTGAAGCTGAATGTCCAGGAGTCACACAAGAACCTCCTGTGATCATTTCACGGAAGCTGAAAGGCCAGGAGCAACACAAGAACCTCCTGTGTCTGGTTTATTGGAAGTGCCTATTATTCAATCTCCTGTTGCTCCAACAACTCAAATTTTGAAAGTTTTACTCCAAAGAAGACTACACCACAGACTGCTACTCCAAAGTCTACTCCAAGGGCAAATCTGTTTGGTGATATGCATAGTGATCCAATTAGTCTTCAAGATCTAAATGATTTCTTTCCAGAGACGAATGTTGATCTTCTTGAAAAACGTGTGAAGATTTTAGAAGAAAAAGTTCAACAAAATGAAGCTGAGAAAGCAGAGTTGATAAAGAAAGTGAATCAAAAGCTCTGTAGAAAAAGAAATGCTGGATGATAAAGTTAAAGTTTTGGAAAATGAAAGAGAATATTTCAAAGCGTTGATTGAAAGTTTGCAAGATGCTAATGAGAAGCTTCAAATAGAGATTGTTGATCTAAAGTCAATCCAAGCCCTAAATGATCGTAGATTCACAAGAATGCAGAAAGTGTTGTCCAATACACTGGGGATTGATTTCATCTCTGAATATGATCGTCTGGATCGTCAGGAAGCTAAGGAAAGATCTGAAAAAGAATTTGCAGCAAGCAGCAAAGGTAAATGTATTGAGGGTGAAGCCCCTAAGTCATCTAAAGCTGCAGAGAAGTTTGTTGATGATGTTGTTATAGCTTCTGAGTCTGATATTCCAAAGGTTGACGAATCTGTCAAGCCTTCTGATCCTATCGTTGCTTCTGAAGATAAGGACGATGAAGAAGCAGATAAAGAAGATAAAGATGATGATGAAAAGAAAGATGATTCTGAGTATGAAGATTGGAATGTTGCTGATGATGATGATGATGATGATGATGATGACGATCAGGGAGGAGTTGGTATGAGAATTAGTGATGGAAAAGTTTCTGATGATGTTGATTTTTCTTCTCTAATGGAGGATGAATCTAATAAGATGGATGATCAGATCCAGGGGGAGTCAGGGCAGACAGGGCCATCTGATGATGTTGATATGATGAATGTGGATAAGTTTGCAAAGCATGTTGCTGCGACAAAGCCTATGATCTTGATGTTAGAACATAACTTTGAAGAAGGTGAATTCGTGCACAACTATACCAAAGAAGATCTTGCAAGTTGATTGAAGTTGATGCAGAATCACTAGAGTTTGATTTTGAAGAGCAAGTGTTGAATGTCAACCCATTTGAGCCGATTGATTATCAGTATGTACGAAGGTTTGGAGCTGACGAGTATAACAGAGTAATTGTTGAAGATTGGTCTTCTGATGATAAAAGAGATCAAACTGCAAAATACGTCGGTCCTAATACAAATAGTTTTCCCACATTTGAGGAGATGTACAAGCAACAAGATGAAGACATGTTGAAAGAGAAAATCAAATAATCGATTCGTGAAGGCAAAGTTCCTAAGCTGATGCCAAAAGAAGAGATAGCTCAAGCGAAGAAATGTTGGTTTAAAGAAATGCCACGCGAACGTAAGTTTCGACGTCCTCTAGAATTCTTTACCAGAGATAAAGACGTGTCATTGGGGGATATTCTCAGTTGGGGGTGGTTCAAGGAGTTGAACGTATATGCAATCAAAAGGGAATTTGGAGTGGAATACTTCAAGTATCTGGCTAATTTCAAGATTTTACCGTACTGGGATGTTGAGGAGCTTGTCCATAATGTGAATGTTACATATCATATGAAGTCTATTGATTAATTATTGTGGAAGATGATCAAATTTGAGGCGACTAAAGGTTTTAAGTACTGGAAGCCGTTTATTCCAGGCCGCCACATTAAGACAAACAAGAAAACGGGAGAAAAGGATATAACATTGATCATGAAAAGACCAAGAGCGATGAGAAACATGCCGTTGATGCCTATTGAACAGAACTTCTATCTAGTGTTCAAGTGGTGGCAGATAGATCCAACAACATGTGAAGCTGTTATTGTGTTACTATTTGAAGAACATTTGGATATTACGAAGGAAAGAGTTGAGATATTGGGTTTTCAGGGTATGAGGGGACTACGGAGAACGACTAGGATTCTAGATCCAATGTGGCTTGTCAACTGTTCCAGAGAAGATATCAAAACCTTGTTCTACAGCAAAATAGTATTCGAGGAACGTGAAAAAGAACATGCTATGCAATATCAAAGAGTTGTGAATGTTTGCTATGCGCATGAAGTAAATTCAAGAAAGATGTGGCAGACAAGCTGGAGGGATTTGGAACGGGTTGAGTTTTTAAAGGAAGAAAAGCGTCTAGAAGCTATTCATGAGAAAGGTAGAAAGGCAAGTATTTGAAGATTTCAGTTTATGAACAAAGTGCCTCCTACAGATCAGACGCCGGATCCAAAGAAAGAACGACGAAAGAAGCCTTCCAAGAACTTCTTCGGTCGTGTTCGTTAATGTTTATTTGAAGATAGCGTTTTGAAGACTGATACAAGACTGAAGACGATATCCAAGGCGGAGTCTGTTGGTGCAGAATGCCTATGTCTTAGTCTTATATCAAGTCTGTATAGATTAAAGCTGAATAGGCTAGTGGTATGAAGTATTTATGTAAAATAGAGTTAAGTTCGCCCATGACATGCTTGGAATGTCAAGTTCGGCCGAACTTGCTAAGGCAAGTTTGCCCGAACTAATGTCCATCATGAACGAACTTGTACTACTATAAATACCTAGGTTATGTCTCTCATTTGTAACTTTCGCATCTCTGAGGCGAAGCTCTGTCAATTTGGATTCTTGATGTTTAATCAATAAAATTGACGTTTAACTGATTAACTCTTGTCTATTGGTAAACTTGTCGTAATATTTCCGCTATTATGGACAATAGATAAAATCTAGGTTCCTAAGCATCGAGAATCGTCCTACATCGAGAAAAATTACAATTTTTTTCAACATGTTACATCAAGTTCGGACGAACGTGATGTTGATATAACACACAGATTTAAGTCAAGTTCCCGCGAACATGTCCAACACATGTTCAACATAACAATCATAAGTTCGGGCGAACTTAATGTCAAAACACTTCAAGTTTATTACCCTAAGTTCGAGCGAACTTCTTAAACAATTTGCAATTTCAGTTCTTAAACTAAGTTCGGTCGAACTTATAGATTGAAAATGGATTATATTATTTTAAGATGCAAGTTCGGCCGGACTTGATGAACAAGTTCGGGTGAACTTGTCATCTTCTCCACCAAAACATGAAACAACTTTATGGTCCATTCTGATCAAATCCATCTCAATTACACGGTCGATTTTTGTTGATTATCATCATTTTAAGTTCAATTTGTCCAGACATCACCTAGATCTACCAGTTTTAACATTTTCAGATCTAACATAACCGTTTTAAGTTCAATTCATGGTTCAATGAACCAATTCTCACCTCTGCCATTGAGAGTGATGTGCAAATCACCACAATCAAACAAAATTTTGGTAGTATAATGGTAACTCCTTTGCAATTTTATCAAAACACTCAAAATTGCCAAGTTCGCTCAGGCTTATCAGACACACAGATTATGTTACATGCTATATATACCCTAGCAAGTTCGGGCGAACTTGCAAGCCCATGAATTAAAAGCCCAATGTAAGTTCGGTCGAACTTACAAAGAAACTAAACAATTATTCAAACAAGTTCGGTCGAACTTGTTTCACTGCACATCTCTAAACCTGTTAAGCAAGTTCGGTCGAACTTGCCTAATCCAAATTTCAAAAATTTCAAGATTTTGCAATTTTAGTCCCTGAACTTTTCACATTTTTCCAGTTCTTAAAATCCACTCAGTTGACCAAGTCCAAGCTAATGACCTTGGTTAACCGATTTGTCTGCCGAGTTCAAGTTAATGACCCCTGTTTGACCCGACATGAACAAACTGTTGAATTATTCCAAAATCAAAGTTTCAAATTAATGAACTTTTCATCGTTTTGGCTTATCAGTTTTTACAGATTAGCTCCCAGCCTGTTGTCAATTAGATTCCCACCAGTTTAGCACCTTACCAGACTTCAAGATCCGTTCTCCAACATTGGTTTGCTGAAACAATGTAGAAACAAATTCTTTTTGAATTTTTGTAAGTTTATGCTAAAACACACTGAAAATCTTTTTGGTTTTAATCTGTAAAGCATATAAACTATGTACAGAACAAAGTAATCTATGTACAAACATATCTACAGACATATTTTTGTGAATTCGTGTCTAAGGATCATATCAGTTGATTAAGACATATCACTAGTACCGTTGACCTTTGTATGACTTTAAATTTTAAACTCGTTTACCTAGATTGTCGATATGTTTGTCCACTTAAACTTTGACACATTTCTCAATTGTTCCAAGATATGTTAAGGTATGATTTATGAAACTTGACTTATCTATGGTTCCAACTTCTTGAATATACTCCCGTATCAAGATTCCCTAGATTTCATCTTACAGGTGAATATAGTGTAATTGATATCTGTATCTGGGTTAATGCGAGGCCTTGAGAGCTCAGGTTAATACCACCGTATCGACAAAGAGATGAAGGCTCGACTTAAAGGTGTGTTCCATTTAAGGAATCTTTTTAGCACTGCAAATGATTAGATCTCGATACTTTTCAATTTTGCATGCAGTTTAGGGTTTATAGCGAAAGTATTATAGAAGTTATAGTCTATTGCTTCCGCAAAATCAGAAGAACTTGTATAATACCCCAGATATCAACTGTCTATAAAGACCTCGTATCTCAGAATCAGGCAATCTCTCAAACGAAATTTCAGAGTACTAAGTCCATATATCCAAGATGTGTTAATCCACAAGATTAAGCAGTTGTAAAATTTAGTTTATATCTCGGAAACAATTTACTGAACGTGTTAAGCCTATCGACACATCCACAGTAAGACTTTTTTTTTGTCACTTTTAAACTTTACATTTCTTTAGCATACTGTGATAGTCCCTTGATGTACTATCATTTCCTTTTTGTGACACCGAATTCTTTTTGTCTTTTTTAATGTTTTTGTACTTTTTGAAAATTTTCATATGTTTTTGTGTTTTCTCAAATAATTCTCCCCCTAAAATCAAAAACATATTTTTGGATTTTAGTTTTTAAGAAATACAAATCTAAAAAATATGATAAACCAATGTGGATCACGTGAACTCGTCGTCCGATCTGTATTCAACCTCAGCTTCCGCACCTATCAGCAAATTTTTAATACCGTTAAGTCTCATGGGAAATTTAAATCTTGTTAAAGGAAATGCTTTGGTATAAAAATCAGCCTTTTGTTCATCGGTGTGGATTTTTTCTATTCGCACCAACTTCTTTTCGTAGCAGTCACCAATGAAGTGATAACGAATTTCAATGTGTTTAGTACGTGAGTGATGAACCAGATTTTTGGTTATATCGATAGCTGCCCTGTTATATACGAATAAAGGCATATCAAGAAATTGCATACCATAATCCCACATCTGTTGTTGAATCCAGAGGATTTGAGGGCCTCACAGGAAGAGAGAGACAGAGGTATGTTTCTTGCATTGCCACGTTACCAAATGAGTTCCGAAGAACTGGCAACCAACCGTTGTAAATTTAGAGTTCAGCTTGTCCACTCTGAAGTCTGAGTCAGCGTATCCCGTTAGATAAAAATTGTCGTTCTTTGGATACCACAAGCCGGTGCTTGGACATCCCTTCAAGTAATGAATATTCTTTTGACTATTTGCATGTGTGACACTCAAGGACTAGACTGATATCTCGCACATAGGTAGGTAGGATACATGATGTCTGGGCGAGATGCCGTCAGATACATCAGAGATCCTATCATCGATCGATAGAGTGTTTCATCAAATTTGGTTCCAGTCTCTTCAATGCAAATCCCATGATTCAGTGCCAGCGGAGTCGAAAGCAGCTTCGAGCTATCCATTTCAAACTTCTTGAAAATATCGTGAACATACTTTGTCTGATGAATGAATATTCTGTCTGGTAACTGATCGACCTGTAATCCAAGGAAGAATTTCATTTCACCCATATGGGACATCTCGAATTTCTTATTCATGATCTTTTTGAACTCTTTGCAAAGACTATCATCTGTTGTACCAAAAATGATATCATCCACAAAGATTTATACAATGATTAGATGATTTCTGACTTCTCTGGTAAACAATGTACTATCAACTGTGCCTCTTGTAAAGTCGTTTCCAACGAGATGTTGCGATAACGTCTCGTACCAAGCTCTCGGGGCTTGGTGTAATCCGTATAAGGCTTTATCTAGGAGATAAGCTTTGTTCTTGTTCAACGGATCAACGAACCCCGGTGGTTGGCCGACATACACTTGTTCACGAAGTTTACCGTAGAGAAATGTGGATTTTACATCCAACTGGTACACATTAAATCCTTTCCAAGCTGCGAATGCGAGGAAATGCGGATTGACTCTAATCGTGCAACCGGTGCATATATTTCTGTGTAGTCAATACCCTCTTGCTGGTGGAAACCTTTGACAACCAGCCGAGCTTTGTTTCTGACAATTACACCCCAATCGTCTCTTTTACACTTGAAGACCCACTTCGTATCTATAGCTTTCTGCTTCGGTGGTAAATCTACAAGCCTCCACACTCCCAATTTCTCAAACTGTAGTAGTTCCTCTTACGTTGCTATCACCCAGTTCTCGTCACCCAGAGCTTCATTAACAGTTTTTGGCTCTATTTGAGAGATGAAACATGAGTAGTAGCAGTAGTCTTGAGTTGGAGCAACTCGGGTGTAGAAACGACTTAGTGCTTTGTTGATTTGACTTCTTGTATTGCACACCAGTTTGTAATTCACCAATTGAAGGATGGTAAGAATTTGATCGTGGAATTTCTTCACCAGGAACATCAACTGAGCTTTGCTGATTCGAGATATTCAGATCAACTCAATTCAACACTAGGAGCACTAGATAAAGCTTCGTTCTGATTGCTCAGGTTTGCGGATTGATTCAACATGTTGGATATCTGCTCAACTTCTTCATCCGATGAGGATTCACCATCAGCATCAAATGTCGGCGCTTCATCAGAGTTAGAATTCTGATTCCGAGGCATACTTGGCACTGTTGTTGTATTTTCTGGTTCAAAAGAATCACTCGATGGAGTTATAGCATGTGTTACTTCTGCTTCAGAAACACTTTGAACTTGAACACCGCTATTACCCGGACCTGCTTCGGAAGACGAAGTACCCAACGTGGGTTGATTAACCACAATTGGTCTAATGATTTGTTCTTGATTCACCGACTGTTGAAGATACCATAACGCTGTAATTTCTTCTTCAGACGGTTCTTCCAGCAAGTCGAATGACTTCCAAAGATCTTGATAGTTGAACAACCATGCGTCGCCTCTTCTTTGAATAGGATCCGTATAGTTAAAGCAATCCACATGTTGTGCTTCAATTACCTTTCTCAAAGAGGGAACATATACACGTCTTAGCGGACTCGCATACCAGACAAAGAAACCTTCAAGTGATTTGGCCCCGAATTACCATCTTGATCAATTACAGTATATGGCGCACCAAATGGCTCTAGAAACTTTAGATTCGGTTTCCTTCGTTGATCATTTCAAAACATCTCCTTTTTGATGGTTTGACAGTTAAAACCCTGTTTAGTGTATAGCAAGCCGCTGCAACCGCTTCACTCCAGAAACTGACAGGGAGTTTTGAGTCTGCGAGCATGGTTCTTACTGTTTCGATTAAAGTTCTGTTCTTCCTCTCAGCTACACCGTTTTGTTGCGGAGTATACGGTGCACTGAATTCGTGTAGAATCCCTTTAGCATTGCAAAATTCTATCATCTTATTAATCTTGAACTCTGTGCCGTTGTCACTGCGAATGCGTCTGACAGACAGATGATAAAGATTTTCGAGCTTCTTGAAAAGAATCACCAAGTTTTCGAACGTTTCATCCTTAGATTCTTGAAAGAATACCCATGAATATCTAGAATAGTCATATGTGACGACCAAGCAGTATAAGTCTCCTGAAATACTTCGTACGTTCAAAGGACCAAATAAATCCATGTGTAGACTTCAAGCGGCAACTTGATTGAGTTCAGAATTTCTTCGGATGTGACTTTTTGATCTGCTTCCCCTTTTACATTCTAAACAATGGTCTGTCATGTGGAAGCTTCTTAAGTTCACACCTTCTACCAGATCATTATGAACCAAGAAATTCATTTTTCGCAAATGAGTGTGCCCCATTTTTCGATGCCAAAGAATAGAATCTTTCTCAGTAGCCTTTGTCACAAAACATTGCGCTGATTTTGATGATGTGGTAGCGACACCCATATCTAAGACATAGAAATCGTTCTCTCAAGGGGTGCGCATCAAGATCCCCTCATCAGGAATCTTAAATCCCGGCTTCAGAATAATACACTCTTTGTCATTGAAATGCATCGTAAACTGTTTATCACAAATTTGCGAGATGCTCAGAAGATTGTTCTCCAGTTCTGCAATATAGTTCACACGATCAAATGAAACTATGCGATTGGAAAGTTTTCCTTTGGCGACGATCCTTCCACCCTGATTACCAGTAAATCCAACATATCTGCCGTTGATAGCTTTTATGTCCAACAAAAGAGCTTTCATTCCCGTCATATGTCTGGATGCTCCACTATCCAGAATCTACTTTGAAAGAACGGATCTCTGGAGCCCCTGCACATATGAAAATCTAGTTAAATAGCGCGACCCAAGCCTTCTTGGTCTTGGGTTTGGGATAAAAAGCTTGGTAATCATCCTCATAATCTCCATCTGAGCCTCCACTATCAGTTACATTTTCAAAATTCACTTTCTTTTTACCTTTTGATGATTTATTACCAATTGTAGATTTGATAGTTTCGATTTTGGTCTTAGATTTTGATTCTTTTTTGTTATCAGTCTTAACAAGCTCAGACTTGATAACATCAGATGCGGTTGACTTTTTCTTAGCAATCCAGGCTTGTGATTTAATGTTTGCCTTTTTGATGTAAAACCGTGATTCGTTTGCCCTGGAAGTTTCACCTTTTTTGAAAGTTGAGTTTTCAAATTTCTTTTCAGTTTTAGGTTTGACTTCAGGTTTTGATTCATTTCTTTTCAAAACCGTGACCGGTTTCGCAAACTCTGGTTGCTTAGGTTTTACAACATCTGAACTTTCTTTTCTTCGAAGATAAGCCAGCTTAGATTTCGGACACTTGCTTGCAATATGACCAACTTCGTTGCACTTGAAGCAAGTCCGATTATCATGTGAGTGTCCACTAGTGGATTTTACACCACTTGTGGCTTTCGCCTTATCTCGAATTTCTTTCTGTTTCTTAAACTCATCATTTGACTGCTTCCCAATCAAACTTTTTTATGAACCATGTTCGTCCCATAAACGAATTTCATGTTTTTATCTTTGTACTCATGAAATGGTGACTTTTTCTTAAACAATTCATCGTTCTCCTCTAAATCCAACACAGCTCTCTGGTTTTCCGGATGATCACCACCATTTCTTCGGTAGTTATTGTAATTTGTTTTGGGTTTAGAATAGAATTTCTTTTCACTCTTCTCCAGATCTTCTGATGTCATCAAAGTATAGTCTATCAGATTCCTTAACCTTGTACATGACAACGTTAGGATCATCACATAGGCCATCTTCTGATGATGTATCGTCATCTTCGGATTTTGTGTCCGAACTATTCAAACTCGAGGTGGCTCTCTCAAAGTTGCCATCATCAGAATCATTTAGAATGTTTTCAACCACATTGTTAGCCACTGCATTATTGTCATCATCTGATGTAGTATAGATTACATCAATGTTCTCCGGCAACTCATTCTTCTTTTCAGATAACAACTCAATGTTGAGTGCCTTATCCATCCCATCAACAATTTTGCGACAATATTTCTCGCATAGGGGTGGTGGAACATTGGTGTATTCTTTACCATTTTTCTTTTTAGACTTTTATCATTTTCTTCCGACGAAATCGTGGGAAGAATACGATCGATGACATAAGCGTTAGTTGTATAACTTCTTAATAGTTATTGAACATGTTATGTTTCAATTTTCATGTCCTGGAGTTGTTTGGTTTCAGCAATGGTGTTAATGTAAATATTTATTGCCTTTTGGTTTTCCATTACTGTTCCTTTTTACATCCTCACAGTGTCATGTTATTCAACATTGTTTCTATCGAGCCGGTCATAATCATCTTTCATTTTGTCATACGCTTCCTTCATTGTGCCATAGTCGTATTAAATTTTCAATATGCACATTGAGTTCAGCGATGATATGTGATGTTTCGGCACATTTAGCACATGGCTCGGTACATTTTGTGCAAGGTTTTTCAACCTCCACAACTTGCACTTTGATAACTTCCTTTTCTATTACCTTTACCTCTGGACTTACCTTGGTTTGATTTGCCACCATAGCTTTATTGGTAATGTCCTTGAGGTTTTCAGCATTCACTTCTTGAGCAACATCAATGATAACTTCTTCATCTATCGATTTCTCCTCGACCACTTGCTCCTGAGAACTTCCGTCAAAGTTACCTGCAAAACTAGAAGTTGAGTTAGGAGTTAAAATGCCTTGTGTCTTCATGTGAAGATAAGTCTCCTCTTCTTTTTGTTGTTGCAGATACTGTTCCAGTAGAATATTCTCCAGAGCTGCGTCTTCAGCAGATGTATCTTCGACAATTTCAGCCATCAATGCAACTCCTGTCTTCTTACCAATATATGAATTCCAATCAAAACCATCATCTTCGTTGGTAGCAACCATTGCCTTCTCGGTATTGTTGGATGTTTTTTCTTGAATCTCAACTTGAGTCTTCTTTGGAAATGGTTTATACTGTAGCGATTTCTTGTAGTATTCGTTGCCACCTCCAAACGGACTCTGATTGCCCGTTGCTTCAGGATTTTTGCATTCTCTCTTAAAATGCCCTTTCTGTCGGCATCTGAAATAAGTGACCTTTGATTTGTCGAACCCTAGCTTATTGCTTGAATTTCCAATATCTCGGCCTGTGAGTGCAACAAACTTTGTGACCCTTCGAATGATTGAAGCCAAGGACCATTTAATGTCCATCAGTTCAAGCTCTTTGTCGTCCACTGATCGTAATCTTCGGCTGTCATTTCAGGATTGCCAATTTTCCCTGCCACCAGACTTTCATACGATTCTAGAATTGTGGCGAGAAGTGCCATGTGTTGCTTAGCAATTGCTCAGAAACAACATTGTTTAAATTGACAGCAATGTTACAGTTGTACACATTTGGATCAGAATTTGTTTGTTGATTCTGATTTTCATGACTCTGATATGAGGATTTGAACTAGTGCTTGAAAACGAAGAACTCTATGGACTTTGATCATAATGTGGATATGATTGATTCTGATTCTGTGGTGAAGAATTCATATTTGCACTGAATGCTGTTTGAATTTTTGGACTTGAGATGTTGTCTTGAATTCCGTTCTTGTAATATAGACCAACATCTTGAACAATGTTAGCATTCTTCGACTTTGCGATCTTTAGAAGTTCCATTTCATGACCTTCAAGTTTGTCGATGAATGTAGCCAGCTTAAAGAATTCCCAATTCGGACCTTCTTTTAAAACCATGAGATATGTAGTCCATTCTTCGTTAGGTAACGCATTTGCAAGCTTCTCGATGTACTCCGGTTCTGTCTTCTCAAGACCGTATCTCCTCATTTGAACTTTTAGATGACAAAAACGTTCGATCATCTGTTTCATTGTCTCACCCTTTAACATGGTAAAAATATCGAATTCCTTCATGATAAGAGCTTTTTTACTCTTGATCATCTCTGCGCTTCCTTGGTATTTCTTTTGCAGCAATAACCAAAGTTCTCTTGCAGTCGTGTATTCTGGCAACAAGATCAGAATATCCTCTTTAACGGATTGTTAAATGAGGCTAATCATCTTCTTTTCTGCGATATACTCATCCTTCTGTTGTGAGGAGTACTTGTACTTCTCCAGAACTTGCTGACTTTCATCTAATGGAACGACATATCCTCTCTCAATAGCCACCCAGCTTTGGGAATGCATGGCTTGAACCCAATAACTGAACTTCTCCTTCCATCCCTTGTACTCGTCCATACTCATTAACTTCAGAGGTTTAACGGATGTGCCCATCTCGTTGTCTAGGTTAACTTGGTTTATTACATTGGCATTTGACGTACCCACTCCTGACATAAACGCTCTTTGAAGATCATCCATCACGAATATCAACACACGTACGCTGAAAACACTTTCAAACTTTGAAAAATATTAGACTTAGTACAAGTTCGGTCGAACTTGTAGTGGATGAATGAAAATTTCAGTTTCTACACAAGTTCGGTCGAACTTGTGTGTTCTGATTTGAAAAATGATCCTGAGAACTTCAAGCGAACTTACAGTTTATTTTTTAAGAAAACCTTGCAAGTTCGGGCGAACTTGAGATAATTTTAAACGAAATTTCTTAACTTCGGGCGAACTTAAAGAAAATCCAAGAAACCAATACAAGTTCGGTCGGACTTAACTAGAATTTTCTCAAAAACCTTCAAGTTCGAGCGAACTTGATAGAAAATCACTCAAAAAGTGAATGTCTAAGTCAAGTTCGAGCGAACTTGGCTTACAAGTTCGATCAAAGTGAGTTTTTCAAACATGATTATTTCAACAATTTGGTATTAATTCGTTTGATTTTAATCTCCAAACTCTCAGGGTTTATCTATGATGTATTTAACATGACATATTCAAATTTGGACAGAATTTGCCCGTAAATTCTTCATTTTAGTGTAAAAGTTAAGAAAATAAGAAGAATGGAGTAGAATTAGAGTTATTTTTGTCTTGATATCAATCAAATCAGGCTATTCTAGCTCTGATACCACTTGTAGGACCGATCCTCATAGCATAGGAACCTAGATTTGATATATAATGTCCATAATAGCGGAAATATTATGTCACGATTACCAAACAACAAGAATTAATCATTTAAACGTTAATTTTATTGATAAACTTCAAGTCACCAGTTTAACAGAGCTTCGCTACTCAGAGCACAAAAGTTACAAATGAGAATCTTAAGTTATCTATTTATAGTAGTGTAAGTTCACTGGTGAGGAAGTGAGTTCGGGCGAACTTGACATAGTCAAGTTCGGCCGAACTTGACATCACAAAATACTTGACCAGCGAACTTGACTACCAAATACATAAATACTTGATTTTGCTAGCCTATTCACATCTAATCTATACAGACTCGATATAAGACTAAGACATAGACATTCTGCGCCAACAGATTGACAAAACCCTATTTTTAAAATGGAAAGGAAAAGAATTGATGCTAGTCCAGATTTATGTGGATGACATTATTTTTGGATCCACATGCACTGCCATGTGTGAAGAGATCAGAAAACTCATGGCAACAGAGTTTGAGATGAGTGCAATGGGTGAGTTGCAATGTTTTCTTGGTTTACAAGTCAAACAGATGCAAAAAGGCACCTTCATTCATCAAAATAAGTATGTGAAAGAACTACTTAAGAAATTTGGTATGAATGATTGTAAACCTTGCAACACACCCATGGCAACATCCAAGCTAGTCACTATAGATGGCAGAGATGACCTTGTTGATCAAACATTGTAAAGAAGCATGATTGGGTCTTTATTGTACCTAACTGTATGAAGGCCAGACATTATGTTTGCTACATGTGTCTGTGCCAGATCACAGTCAATGCCAAGAAAATCAGATCTTATTGCTGTAAAAAGGATATTCAGATACATAAAAGGTGCTCCCACACTTGGTATCTGGTATCCAGCTAATGGTAACATTGAGCTTGCAGGATATTCTGATAGTGACTTTGCTGGATGTAAAACAACAAGAAAGTCCACATCTGGGGGAGCTCAATTCCTAGGCGATTGCTTAGTGTCTTGACAAAGCAGAAAGCAAGTTGCAGTATCCACATCCACTGCTGAAGAAGAATATATAGCTGCTGCAAGTTGCATTGCTCAAATTTTGTGGCTTCAAAATCAACTCCTGGATTTTGGTGTGACTGCCTTGAGGACTCCTCTCAAAATTGATAGTCAAGCAGCAGAAAACATCATCAAAAATCCAGTTTCACATTCCACCACCAAGCACATTGACATCAGACATCATTTTGTGAGGGATTTCTATGAAAAAGGTCTGGTTTCTTTACAACATGTTCATACCAAGGATCAACTAGCAGATGTGTTGACAAAAGCACTTGATGCTTCCACATTTGACAGTTTGATATCCAGACTTGTAATGCTAAACATGGATTAAAAACAAATTTTCTTGTGATCCATGTGTAAATAGCAATAAAATGTTTTTAGAAAATCAGAAATTCATCCTTAAAAATAGTTAAATTGAATTTTTCAATAAATCCTCAAAGTCTGTTCAAAGCTCTGATAGCACAAAAACACTATCGGTTAGAAAAATCTATCCACTGTTGCAAACCTATGATAGTGTTTAGCTTGGTCACAACCACTGGAGTTTTGCTCTAACAGTGGTTAGCCAAACAACTGTTTTCCATTGCCAAATAGAGGTTACATGTGGAAAGATTTTATTCGATAGATGTTGCATCAAATGCCACGTCAAGTGCACTTTTTGAAAAACCCTATAAAACCCTGTTCTATCCACAAACAGAGGTTTCACTTTTCTTGTGTGATTTCTAAATTTTTCAAAGCCCTTCTCTCAAAAATCTTCCAAAATCATGGCTCCTAAAACCAAAGCGAAGATGAAATCAACACAAGAACAACCCCCACTTATCCTAACCATCAAAACACCACATAATTACACTGCTATTCTCGAAAAAACCGACACAAACACTCGCTATCATTCAATGATCCGAATTCTGAAAGAATCAAAATTTAAGCACATGTTGGAAGTCAAAGCCCCAGTTTACATCGACTCTTTAAGAGAATTTTGGGCAAATGCTAAAGTAAACTCATCCGCTGATGGTGTGCCCTATTCCATCACTTCCAAAGTTGGTGGCACACAAATGCAAATAAGCCCACAATCTATCTCCCAAGTTTTCATGTTAAATGATATGCAACATCCTGTATCATTTCCTTTGAGGGAGATGCAACATGAGTTTGTTGAAAGAGGTTACACCGGACAATTCAAAGGTATGGCAATTTTTAAACCAACTTTCCTGCAGAGATGAAATTCTTTTTCCACACATTACTTGTCTCTGCCAAAACAACTGCTTTCAAGGAGATTCCATTGAACATACAGTATCTGGGATTTGCAATTTTAACTGATTCTGATTTTAACTTCTCCCAGGTACTGTTCAATGATCTTGTAATTAATTTTAAAAATATTTCAAAAAGAAAAGCTTTCTTGATACACCCAAGATTTTTGAGTGTTTACTTGCAAGATCAGATCAAATCAAATGCAAGTAAACAAGGCGCAGTTACCAACTCTGGTGATCAGGGCAACACAACCGTTGCTCTGAAACCCACCATGAAACGTTTACACGAATAACTAATCAAGACAAAGCCTTAAAAACAAAAGTAGAGGAGGCTGAACAAATTTCCAAAGAACAAAATGTTCAATCTCAACCTTCTGCTACTGAGCCCACTGCTCTAGGTGATCAGGGCAACACAACCGTTGCTCTGAAACCCACACCTAAAATCTCCATAAAGAAACCATCCAGAGCATCCCGAAAACCTATCAAACCAAAAAAGGGCCCTCTGGAAGATGAGATCCCAGAGGTAAACCCGGTGATAACACCAAAGTCACCAACAACTGCTGCTACTTCTTCACAGCAGATGGTAGAAAGATCTCAACCCGGCTTTGAAACTCCTCCTGCATCCTCACAAAAGGATCAGGTCGTAGGCACAGGGACACCAAATTATGAAGCTCTAGGATCACTTGGTTCTATCTTCCATAGCCCCTCTTCCAGGGCAATGTCGCTTTCTACACAGCCACTCTCACCAATGACATCACTACCAACTACCATGTTACCCTTGCTGAATTCAATAGATATTGAGCAGACATTATCCAGCACTTCTCACCAACTCATAAATGAGAATATACTTCAACCAGATGCTGGGTCCGACTTATTTCTAATTGCTAGCCCATTAGCAAATGAAGAGGCTACATCCCTTGGGTTATATGTAACCCTTGGTGATAGTTCAACAACGGCAGCCACTACAATTGCTGAACTCCCAAGTTCTCAATTGGACAGTGGTTACATAGCTAAGTCCTTGTTGAAGGCAACCACTGCTAAGGCTACTATGGTAACCTCTGCTCTAGTGGGAAGTCCCCAGAACCAAGACAAAGGGACATCTAAGATTGAAGCAAGTGGCAAAACACATGCTCATGATATCTTATATAAAACTACCACATCTGGTAGGAGTTCAGATGATCCTATTAAGTTAGGTGATGAGCTAAAATACCAGGAATTGACGAACAGGGTTACAAATGTTGAAACCACTGTTGATGAAATATAAGATCTTTTGAAACAGTTGATCACTATTCAGAGCCAACCCACTGTTCCAACCACAGCTGAGCTCAAATCTGCAATAAATCCAATCTTTCAACAAGAAAAACATTTCTTGGAGCAAAAACATAAGCATCAGATGATGGAACTCAGGAATATGGTTAATGCAAGATACAATGATACTGCTGCAGATACCAAGGCAATCAAAGCCCACTTGCTCACTACCACTTGTAAATCTCCTCCTAAAGTCATTTTTGTGAGTCCAGATGAAGCCAAAAAGGGGGAGAAACCTTTGGGAAAAGAAAAGTTGAAGATGGATGATTCAAAGGCAAGGCAGACAGTGAATATCCCTAAGCCAGATGGATCAAAGAAACCAGACTCAACTGAAGATATCTTGGTAAGGGCAAAGATGTCTCATAGGAAGACTGTGTTTGATGAAGGCAAGGTGCTTGTTGAGAAAAATATTGATCAGCAGTTAGAAAGGGGAGAGACTGGTACCTCAACAAAGAGGAGATCTTCTATAAAAGCAAGACAACCAGAATCCACAACTCTCAAAACTAAATATGCTACCAATCCAACCACAAAAATCTCTGTCATTACAAAATCAACCACATCTTCTCACACAAAACCCATATCCACCCCAACAGATGTTACAGCAATTGTTGTGCCAACATCTATTGACACAACAGAGGTTGTAGAAGATGTTATCACAACCACTACCATCATCACCTTTCCCACTTCCACACAACAACTACCAACACCACCTTGAATTCCAAGCCATCCATCATCACCATCAATCAGTTTTAAGAGAAGGAAGGTAACAAAGGTCATAAATGAAGAAAACATCCTGCTCCTATGCCTCTTGCATCTGCACCAATGTTAAATCTAACCTCTACTTCCCCAACTACAACATCTGCTCGTTCAAAAGAAGTGGTTCCTGCAGCTATAATTTTCCTCTTGATTTGCCTGCAGTTAAGAAAGAAATCATATCTTTCTACGCTGAAGAAGATCCAGACAAAAGACATTTTCCATCTCTTCAAGGTTATCCAAGATCTGCAAATATTGATAAGTATCTGGAACTCAAAGAAAGGCATGCAGGGGATATTGCTAAGAAGTTATCTAAAGGCAAAAGTGATAGAGAAGTGTAGAACCAATTACAGTTTCAGCTGGGCAAAGTCCAATCACTGGAAAGATACTCAAAGAATCTATCAAATAATATTTCTGAAGCTGATGATAAATTTTTGAAAGAAAGGTACATCTCTCACATCATGGAAACCAAGAAATATGTTACAACTAGGGCATAGTTCAAAGACTGGTCTGTGAGTGAACTTCAAGAAGAAAATGAAAGAATAGAAGAAAAAATAAAAGACCCTCACAACAAACCTACATGCCCAGATTGGAACAAATACAAAAAAGAATATACTTGAAAAGACCCTGAAGCTCATAAGAATGAAAGAAGAGCAAATTCAGAATCATTATGGGTCAAAGAACCAGGCAATGAGATGGGGGGAGATAAGAGTGTTGGATACCTACAAGATTGTTGGTGCATAATGTCTATGTCTTAGTCTTATATCGAGTCTGTATAGTGTAGAGGTGAATAGGCTATGTGTATGATATATTTATGTAGTAGGAGGTCAAGTTCGCTCATACTTGTCATGTTGAGACAAGTTCGGGCGAACTTACATCCTTCATGAACAAACTTGCATCTCTATAAATACCTAGCTAGTGCTCCTCATTTGAAACTTTGGCATTTTGGAGGCGAAGCTCTGTCAGTTTGTACTCTTGATGTTTAATCAATGAAACTGATGATTAACTGATTAATTCTTGTCTATTGGTAAACACGACGTAATATTTCCGCTATTATGGACGTTAGATATCAAATTTAGGTTCCTTAGCATCAAGGATCGGTCCTACAAGTGGTATCAGAGCTAGAACAGCCTGATTTGATAGTATCAAGACAAAAACACTTCTATTTCATCTCCATTCTTCTATTTTTCTTAACTTTTTCATCAAAAATGTAGA